>JAANDH010000068.1:1893-193958 GCA_011799765.1 Nymphaea thermarum
AAGCTCTACCTAGGTGCACAACCGCAACCCGAGGAGAGAGAAAATATATTTCACTTAATCTCAACACGTACACTTAAGTGATAATATATAGGGGAGAGAAGGACTGCTGCCTAGGGTACCGAGCCACTCTCGGTACCCGCGCCCCATGGGACCGGGTCCAGAAATGGACCCGGATCCCGATAATACATATCGTCTAACAGAGGCAAACCCTTGGGCTCCTCAAAAACGGAAGGGTACTGGTCAATCACGGCTTGAACCTCTGCTGGTCTAACTTCCTCCTCTTGAGTGGGGGGTACCACGTCCTTAATCATAGAAACTAACCAAAATGCCGGCTGATTTGCATTGAGCGCCCGTAATGCCGGTTTTGGTTCAACATTCGAATTTATGGCCTCGAGGGTGGTTTCTCCTCCACCCTCCTTGGGGATCGTTACTGTCATGTTCTCCCAATCTAACAAGGTCCTCTTTAAGGGCTTCATCCACTGAATGCCCAAGACAAGATCTACTCCTCCTATGGGAAGAAGATATAGATCGAGCTCGAAGGGAGTCTTCTGCATCTCAAGACTTACTCCCTTACAAATCTCGGTGCAAGTCATCTTCTCGCCATTTCCCACCAAGACACTAAAAGAAGATTGGGGAGCGACCTTCCCTTCCACGAGATGTGCTAGACTTGAATTCAGGAAGTTGTGGGTGGAGCCGGAGTCAATAAGAACGACAATCTTTTCGTTGTTAATCTTTCCCACTACCTTCATGGCGTCTAACCCATTTTTGGTAAGCGCATGGCATAGGACATCGTCTTGCATTTCATTTTCTTCCTTCACCTTGGCGACCTCTACGCCTAGGTGACAATTTCTTCCTTAGTTTCTCCTTCGTTCCCCTCACATTCGTCCTCACTCTCAATCACCTCATAGAGTTGGAAGTGCTTGCACTTATGTCCCGGTACGAATTTTTCATCACAATAGAAGCATAACCCCTTTTTCATTCGCTCTTCTCTTTTTTGACGTGATATATATTTGATGGGAACGTTGTTTCGGAATGCCGGCCGTTTCTCGAAAACCTTTTTGGGTGGTGCTGCCTTCACATAACTATCATTGGGTTTGGACACAAACCCCGTCTTGTGGACCTTTTTCTGCGCATCCCTGCGTCTAAACTGCTCTTCTATCACTTTTGCCAAGGCAAAACATCTTCTTAACTCGTTAGGGGGGTCCCTAAGCATCTCAATCTGTATGTCTTCGTTCAGCCCCCCTATGAAATGGGCGATTTTAGACTCCACGGGTCTATTTCGGACCATGCTCGATAGTCTTTCAAATTGGGTTTGATATTCTTGGACCGTAGATGTCTGTTTGAGGTTCCTTAGCTCGATTTCATGATTTACATACGTGGTATCACCAAACCTCAAAAGCAGTTCTTCCTTGAATAAGTCCCACGTTGCATTAGGGAAATCCTCTTCCCAAAAACAGTACCACTCTATCGCATCTTTCTCAAGATACATTTTCGCCAAACGTATCTTATGTCGGTCAGCAATTTCTTGGCAGACGAAGTACTGTTCTGCCTTGTAAATCCACTCCTTGGGCCTCTTACCATCGAACTTCGGGAAATCCATTTTAGGCATAGATAGCCTAGGATCCTCATGGTATTGGCCCCTTCTTCCTTGGGCATAATCAGCCCGGCGCTGGCCTCTCCCATGACCGTTCCATATCCCCATCTCACTATCCAGTTCATCCTCGAAACCCCCCAAGGACATGGAGTGGGTGGTCTGGTTGTCTTGTTGCCCCCTTGGGTCTCCTTGGGGTTGACCCCGGTTTTGGTAAGGCTCGTGTTGAGGCCTTACTCCCAAGAAAGCTCTCCTAATCTCCTCCGGCGTAGGTCGCTCACCCCCTCGTCGGGCTCTTTCCCCCACATGTATAGGCTCCCAATTGGTAAGTTGGGGTTGTACGGTTTGGCGGGGGTTGGGCTCATGGTGTGGTTCCGGAGTAGGGTTGCGGGCATGGGCTCTAGGTGGCTCTACCCCATGTCTTCCTAGACTAGCTTTCCGGGCATCTCTCAGGAAGGCCTCACTCACCGTTCCTTCAGGCTCGTTCCTACGGTAGTAGGAGGAAGAATAGGATCTTGGATGGTTCCTTCGTTGTTCCAGGTTATTTAGCCGGGTATCCATTTGGGCTATGGTTTGGTTTACACCAGCCAACTGGGAGATAATGATGTTCAATTTGTCATTAGCGCCCGAAGGCTCCCCTTTTTCCATCACACGGGTTTCTCCAACCCGGACATGCTCGCCCTCTCCCGAGACGGGTTCGGGCTCTACGGTCTTGGCCTTGCGTGGCGCCATAGTGCTAAAAACTTCAACAACTATCTACTGTAATCTGAGAACTGAAATGACGAATGAAACTGGCCGAAATTCCCAAGAAAACCGAAGTGAAAACTGCTCAAATCTGAAGTCTAATCTGCTCCTTCTCGGCCGAACTCTTCAAGAGTGCTCTCGGTGCCCTGTGCTCACTTCCGGTTCAGAAATCCAGCAAGGTGGTGTTCTCCCACCGCTCTGATACCAACTGGTAGGGCCGTGGCAAATGCGGCCGGATGGCCGGCGACCCTAGTCCCGGATCTGGGAGGTGCTTGCCGGATTAGGAAGAAATTGTTAGTACAAAATTTTCAGATTTTCCCGCCGGACAGTCACCCCGGCTTAATGGATGGGTCTGAGATTACAAGTGAGGTTATTTCCGCCGAGGTTTAAACCTACTACAAGAATTTAGAGGTGTTGAAGAGGCTAGTACAACCGCGTGCGATACAAGAGGAGACACTCAACCTCACTCACAAACCATGCACACCATTGCTAACGTCCAAACCATTCCCCAAGCCCATGTAGGTGGTCATGTCCGAGGTGGTCGTGTCTTTGGCCTACGGCCGCCGAGGTACCACGTAGGGACGAGGGCGAAGCCCGGCTAAAACAAGAAACAAGCAAACTAGATGCTCCTAAAACAAAGCAAATAACTCCCGCCCGAATCTACTTGAGAGGATAAGGGGAGTACCGGCCAGGGCTGGCCTTGGCTGTGCCGGACAGGCCGCGGGGTGATAGCCGATCCCCAGGCAATGCAGCAACGGGCCGGCGTGTAGCGCGCGGCCTGGGCAGCCGCCTGCTGCCGTGAGAAGGGCCGGCGAGGAGCGCGCGGCCTGGGCAGCCGCCTGCTGCCGAGCGAAGGGCCGGCGCGTAACGCACGGCCTGGAGTGCCGAGGGGTGACTGCTGCCGAGGTGGCAGCGTCCGCCTACCTTCCTTCGATGCGGCTCGGCCGCGTGCGTCAGAGGTGGCCGACGGAAGACGGGGCGGCCGAGGAACGGGGCCGGGCAAGCCGGCGGTACCTAATCCTAACTAAGGCAAGGTTGGGCTTGGTTGAGGATGAGCTCTAAGGGACGGCCGGTTTAGATGAGGGAGGTTATGGTTGGGGATAGCCAAGGGCAATGAGGCTTTAGGTAAGATGAGGGGATCCTAGCTAGACGGTGGGCTATTTAGGTAGGATTGGGTTGCCTTGAGCCTAAGCTCACGGTTAATGGTCAACGGCGACCAAATGGCGGATGGGTTCTAGATAGGTGGGTCGAACCTAGCGGACCGTATGTGAGTCCGGGTCAATGGGTCAAGGCACACCCGAGGGAGGCTCGGATGATCTAGGGGTAGGTTGACCAAGGGCTTGGTCGGTCAAGAATTCCTAAGAGTCTAGGGTTAAAGGAGCTCGGTTAAGGTCTAGGTCAAACCGAACCGAGCTGGGGTTGACTAGGCTAGGGTGGCGCCGAGGTCCCTAAAGTAGGACGGTCAAAGACTTGGCTGGTGGTGCCAAGGAGGAGCGCCGATGATCGCCACGTGGCGAGATGGAGGGAGGAGTGAGCCCACGAGATGGAAGCTTCTAGAGCCAAGGACGAGGCTCCTTTTTCAAATGGGGAAGAGGGGCTCTCGAGTGGAGGCTTGGGGCTTGGGCCAAGCAAGGCCAAGCTTCAATGGTGGTGAGGGTGCCACGCCAATGGAGGTACCACCGGTACAAGGGAGGTACGGTGGGACTTGCGAGGGGGGTGAGAAGGCCAAGGCCAAAAAGGGATGGAGGAGATGGAATAGAAGCTTCCAAGTACCAAGGACAAGGTACTTGGAGAGGAGGTGGCGAGTGAGGAGCCAAGCTCTTTGTGCGTGGCCAAAAAGGAGGGGACAAAAGAGGTGTAGGGCTGACACAAGGGACACAAGTACGAGGTACTTGTACTTGCAAGGGGACCAGCCACTCGATGGAGAGGTGGAAGCTTCTATGGAAAAGGTAAAGGGGCAATGGACGATGGGGAGGAAGCCAACAAGGCAAGGACGTTGTACTTGAGGCTGAGGTGTCGAATGTGGAGGGGGAGACACAAGGGAGCAAGGGCTGACGAGTGCGGTACGCAAGTATAATGACTTTGTACTTGGAGGGGACCACCTTTTTGGCGAGATAGAGGAGTGGACTCTTGTGAAAAGGTGAGGGAGGCTTGTGCGATGGAGAGGAAGCCAGCACCTCCAAGGACGATGTCCTTTGGCAGGTGAGGTGTCAAGTGGAGAAGTGGAAGATGAAGACTAGCAAGTACAAGGACGTACTTGCCTAGGACAAAAGGCAAAAAGTGTCTTGTGCGATGGGGAAGTGTGGGAACTGGTGGTTGGGATGAGACCAGCTGGTTGGGGTGGAACCAAGTGGGGCTGACGTGTCCAAGGAGATGGAAGGGGGTGTTGACACGTGGAGGAATCGCCGGTTAGGATGGAATGGGAGAGGCTTACCGGAATCACTCCATGGGTTCCTGCGTTCAGTCCACCTTCTGCACCGGTTTTGCAGATTCGATCTCGACGGTCAAATGAAGTCCAAATGCCGTCAAATTTGAGTATGTTGTAGAGCTCTTCGATACGAATCCATCAACATATGACTCGCCGGAAAACTCCACCGGAGCAGGGAGATATCGCCGCTGCAAGCGGCGGTGCTTCTGCAAACTGCGACAGGACAGCGGTGGCGGAGACAGCTCTGCTCCGCGGCGGTTTTGGCCGGTGCGCCCTGGTCCGATCGCCTTGAAATTTTAGTATGTTGTTCCTGGGCCTTAGACCTTTCCAACAAGCCCAGGAACACGCCGAAACTCGTTGGGAATCGCCTGGAATAGCCTCTGCAACAGAGGCTAATTTCTGGTTCTTCAACTGGAATCCGCGATTCGCCTTCTTCTTCTTCTTTTTGCTCGGATCTCTCTTTCTTCCTCGCCTTCACCTCCCCTTTTGCTGCAGAATGTCGTGGGAGGTTAAGACGCCTTACTTACCACAGTCGCAACGGTAAAATGGTGGAATTTAGGCTGCTGGTCTGGACCAGCCGGATGCCTTCCACCCCTCGCCCGAGGCTCCTAGCGGTGAGTCTTCTTCTTCACTCGCTACCGCGGGTTCCAACCTATTTAGGTGGAGGATCTCTCCCCCGGATGCCTAGGCCTTTTTCCCTCGTTGAGGTCGTGTTGAAGGTGTTTCCGAAGACTCCTTCACCGAGCAGCAGGAATCTGGACTGCTCGGCACTTGAGGAATGCTCGCCGGTGTCGAAGGATCGTGCGTTGAAGGTGTTAGACCGCCGTTCCTAGGAACGGCTGAATGCGCCTATCTCTTCACGGTTTCCTCGCCTTCCTTGCCCCCTCTTCTCTCCCGTGGTCGGAGAGAATGCGCCAAGGAGGAGGAAACGCTGCTGGTTCGTCCGGTGGCGGGTTCCGGCCGCCGCCACTCTAGAGAAACCGGCAATGGCTCTCACACAATCGAGAGAGTTTTGGTGTAGTGCTGGGATCTCCAGCCACGCTCGTCCGGTGGCGGGTTCCGGCCGCCGCCACTCTAGAGAAACCGGCAATGGCTCTCACACAATCGAGAGAGTTTTGGTGTAGTGCTGGGATCTCCAGCCACGCCTAGGGACCAAGCTCCACACGGGAGAAGAGAGAGAATGTCTCCAAAATACTTCTTTTGATAATCTCCAAATGACATCATCCGGGGTTTAAATATCATCCCCCGAACCGGTTTACAACTTGTCTCAATGAGACTCAACCCAAACCGGGTCCTCTAACTTAAAACAATACTATAAGCAACTTAAAGTAAAGCATAAGCAAATGAGTTTTAAAATGTACATGGGCCTAAGGCCCCCACCTCGCCCGGGTCTGTCCGGGCTTCGCCGTGTAAGTCCTCTAGTGGATCCGAACCCACTAGCCTTGATCCAAGTCTGGATCGTCCGCCTTCTCCTCCAAGCCGAGCCCACCTTTGCCTAAGTCGTGTGTGACTAGGCTCTCCTCCACCGGTCCAGTGTAGACCGGGTCTTCAATTCCTAGGCGAGGCGCGCCTAGGCCTTCATCTTCCGAACAAGGTAGGTTCGGGTCTTCTCCACCTAGACCGGGCGGGTCTAGGTCTCCTAGGCCGAGTCCACCTAGGTCTTCAACGTGCCCGCTTGCTTGACTCGGCGGCGTGACCATACTCGCCCGAAGGACTTCCGCATCCGTAACAACCTGTCCAGTGCATAGCTCAAGGGAAAAATCGTTAGCCTCTCTGGACCATTGGGCTCCTTCGGCGGAGGTGCCTATGTGAGGGGTACGAGTCCTAGTACGGCTCGTATCATATTGGGACCAGATCCATATCTAGATCCGGATCCCTTGGGCGCGGGTACCGAGGACGGCTCGGTACCCTAGGCGGCTTCTCCCCTCTCTCCTTTATATTCTCACTTATGTGTAATTGTTGGATTAAGTGAATAAGAATTTTCGCTCTCCTAGGGTTGCGGTGTGCCCCTAGGTTAGAGCTTCCCCATGGTTTTTTTCCTCGTTCTGAGGTTTTTCCACGTACATCGTGTGTTCGTTCATTGCTCTATTCTTGTGGTTTGTGTTTCTACAAAAGTAATATTTGTAAGTTAGTGATAATAGTTAAAACTTAATAATGTTTAACTCTTCATTATTATCTTTAAGTTAGACTGCTGTAATCTTGACTAATCTGTATTAAAGCAGACATTAGGGTTAATGAAACATGACTTTTTGATTTCTTGTCCAACTTTGTCAACAGTATCTATGCTTAAAATGATTAATATTTTCTTGTGTTGATGATTAAGCATCTCAAATAACCAGTGTTGTATATATCGTATGATATGGGGCCGTATTGTACGATACGTACCGTTGTGTTTGAAAAACACCATACAATACACCACCTGTATCGTAATCAGGTGGTGTATTGTGCTTGTATTGCATATCGTGCAATACAGGCCCCGTATCATATAATATGGGGTGATTTCAAAAAAGAGGGTCCCGAACCCCCTTTTTTATGAAAACTTTTTAAAAGACTGCTCCTTCATTTCTAACCCTATTCTAGAGTTGGAGGAGAGAGAGATTGTGCCACCTTGGTGGGAAATCATCGATTTTTATTGTGAAATCATTGATTAAACCGTTGATTTGTGCATGGGTGGCTGATTCCTATTGGGAGGAAAAGTGTTTTTTTGATTTTTTCTTCGTAAGGTGTGAAATCTCTTGTTTTTACCATAGATTCATGTATTTTTATCGTAGATTCATAGATTTCGACTGTTTTTTGTTAAGTTCACCATAGGATTTCATTTTTGTGTGAAGATATGGTATGATCTGATCCCACATGGCAATGGTGCAAGAGTGAAGGAGAATGATCAGTTAAGAATCAAATGTAGCTTTTGTGATAACACATTTTCAGGAGGGATTATTAGAATGAAACACCATTTTGCAGGGACACATTCTGGTGTAGCTTCATGTGCTGGAAAACCAGAGAAACGTTTGCCTCCATTTGTGCGTCCACAATGTGTAGGCTTAATGTTTTACATGAAAAGAAGGTACAAAAACAAATGGAAGAGGCAGATCAGGGCTATAATGAGCCTTGGGAAGGTGAAGAAGAAGAAGAAACTCATGAAAACGTTGAAGATGATGAATATGACATCAGTCTAAGAACATATGTGTTGAGTTCAAGAGGTAAAGGGAAATGAATCATGTATGAAGAAGGTAGATCTTGCCCATCTAGGAGGAAGAGAAGAGGTGCACTAGATATTAGACATGGTCGTGGACCTAGTGGTAGGTCTAGTATTGGTTCTATTAGGAACTTTTTCCCTTCTTATATTGGCCCAGGTTGTCTGCCCCATATGTGCTACATTAGGCACAACTGACAGTAGGGAAATGGTTTTATGATGATGTATTCCCTTTAATGCAGTTAACTCCTTTCAGTTCTAGGCCATGGCAGAAGCAAGTGCTTCTACACGCCCTAGATTCAAAATGCCATCATATCATCTGTTGAAGGGCAAAATTCTTGAAGGTACAGTGAAAGAAGTAATGGAACATTACGACCAGTTGAAATTAAGCTGGAAGGAAACAAGTTGCTTGATTTTGTTAGATGGATGGATTGATACACAGTCAAGAACACTTGTCAAATTTCTTGTTTATTGCTCTAAAGGTACAATGTTCTTGAAATCTCTTGATTTGTTTGATGTTTCGAAGACTGTTGACATTTTGTTCAATGTTTTTGATAATATCGTACAAGAGGTTGGACCTACAAAACATTATACAGTTTATTATAGATAATGCTGCAAATTATAGAGTTGCAAGAGATATGTTTTAAAAGTATAGAACATTTATTGGAGTCTATCTGCCAGTCATTATGATAATCTAATACTTCAAGATTTTAGTGAGATGTATGATATGAAATCAGTTATTGACCAATGCCAAGAGATTACAAAATTTTTCTAGAATCACGCATATGTATTGCGTTTGATAAGAAAAGTTACAAAGAGAGTTGAATTAATACGACCTGCATAAACTAGATTTGCTACAAATGTGTTGACCATGCAGAGTATAGTAAAACAAAGAACTCTGTTGAGGCAGATGTTCTCTAGAGAAGAATGGGCTGCATATCCACATGCTCATAAAAGAAAATCTTCTCTAGTTGTGGATATTATATTTAACGACTTTTGGGAATAGTGTGTGAAGCTATTGAAGGTCTGTGTTCCATTAGTTAAAGTCTTCAGATTAGCTGATAGCGAGGATAGACCTTCCATAGGGTACTTGTATGAAGCTATGGATAGAGCAAAAGAGGCAACTCGAGACAACTTGAAAGAGAAGAAAAAGTTATGTATGCCCATATGGAAGATTATAGATAAAAGCTCGACTGCAGAGATTCATCAACCCTCTTCATGCAACAACTTACTATCTAAATCATGCAATTAGATTTTTTACTACATTTAAAAAGGACAAAGAAGTCATGTACGGTTTGTTAAATTTGTGTTGAAGTGTAGTGACAGATTCTACAACACAATATGTTGTGTACAATGAGTTGGATCTAAATGATAATTGTATTGGAGACATGAGAATAAGCACAAGCTGCACAACCATTTGAGCCACAACAACCATGCATCTAGGTAAATACACAAATTTTTAATTTACTTTGCATTTATTACCTTTGATTCTTTTTTGTTGTTTTAGATGAGATTCATTTTATTTTTGTTTAGATTTGTGGTGGAATAGGTTTGGGAATGATTGTCCAAACTTTAAACTTTGTGCAATTAAATTTCTTTGTCAGACATGTAGTGCTAGTGGATGTGAAAGGAATTGGAGTGTTTTCCAACGTATACACAACAAGAAAAGGAACAGACTTGAACATAAAAAGTTGAATGACCTTGTCTTTGTTTGATATAATACGAGGTTGAAACAAAGGTAATACAACTCAATATTTACAGTTTTTTATAATATATATATATATATATATATATATATATATATATATATATATATATATATATACATACGTATATAAAATTATCTATTAACAAGTTTTCTTTTATTTAACATAGACAATTACAAAATACGTCAACAAGAAAGCACACATCTCAGTTTGATTCTATCAGCTTAGAAAACTTTGATGATCTAGAAGCATGGATTGAGGAAAAACCAACTATAATATTTGATGATGATGATCTTCAATGCTTCAACCTTGAAGCTGAATCAACATAAATTGCTGTGTTGGATATGTTGATGAGGATCTTCAACTTCATGAAGAAGAAGAAGAAGAAGATAGAGATCTATGTCACATAGGTACGGGTACGGGTGCGGGTACGGGTACCGGTATTGGTACGGGTACGGCCATTTTCAAAAAACGTGGGTACGGGGGTACGGCCGTACACACGGACATACATACATATATATATATCAAAAAATTTTAAACAATAACAAAATGCTAAGGGTGTTCCTTTAAATACATTTTTCTTGAATGTTTCTGATTTTTACTAGTTTTTTCTGATTTTTTCTGATTTTTCCTGATTTTTTCTGATTTTTTTTAGATTTTTTTGATTTTTTTTATTTTTTTTATTTTCCCGCCGTACCCAACCCCGTACCCGTACCCGTACCCGTACCGTACCCGTACCGGTAGGGTACGGGGCCCTCCTAGCCGTACCCATGTGACTAAGATAGAGATGATGAGAATGAAGATGATGAATATTATGAATGAGAGTCGAGAGCGCTTTCATTTACATATATTGACATTGAACATTTTCATGATTTCATGATCAACTTGTGATGTAATACATAACATTTTAAAATTTATTTTTTAATGTGTTATCTCCTATATTTATGGACCTTATGATTTATGAATCTATGGTTATGAAATTATGATATACATTAGGTTATGTTCCTTGTCGTGCTTTCTAGAATGATATTGACTATTATTATGAATTATGATGTTTATGAAGGATGAGTTGTAACTTGATGGCAATAATAAGTCTATCATTCTGTAAAACATGCTTTTTATGAAGAGCATATTATTCTTGATTTCTACTGATTTTTTTGAGTTTTTTTTTTAATTTTTCTGAATTTTTATTTTTTTTAAAATACGATATGGTTACGATACATTACGGTATGTTATGATACAACGTTCCTTAAAGCCGGACCGATATTGCTTACGATACACTTTTTACAACATTGCAAATAACTTTTAGTGGACCATCTATTGCTCCATTTTTCATGGGTCTCCTTCTTTCAGATTCCATCAGATGCCTTCAGTAATCTTTCAAAACTCCAAATATTGGATTTGAGTGGGATCACAGCTTTATTGCCAGAAGAAAATTCACTATCAAGCATGTTGCTGTTAGAAGAACTCTACATGAGGTATGTAAACGAATGTGAGGCTAGTGTTCTGCAGCTCAGTTGATCAGGCTTGCACTTACCAATTTCTTTTACAGAAGAATGCAGTTGCAGAAAGTTCCCTTGGATATAGAGAATTTGCATCATCTTCGGATTCTGGATTTAAGTCAAAATTTACTTGTGTCGGTACCGGAGGTAATTTTCACTAATGAGCCTTTGAGACTTCCCTCTCTTGTGCAATTAATAAACATGTTATTTCTGTATGCAGTTGTAACTATTCTCATTTAATTTGACATTAAGAATAATAATGGTTGGAAACCAGGGCTTCAAGAACTTGACATCTCTCACAGAACTGGACCTATCTGATAACAATATCACCACACTGCCTGCAGAGTTGGTACGTTGATATTCGATGGACAGCCTTGCTTATGGAAAAGTGAAGTACATTTAAGATACAAGGAAATTGCTTTCCCAAAATAAACCGATGTGAAAGTGGTAAATTCAGTAGGAGCACTTTATGCATGTAGCGACACTTTAAAAGTGTAAAGCTTTCAGTAACTGTTACATTTCACTTTTGTGTATTGCTTTTTGTATTTAATATACTCTTTCAATTTCTTTGACCATAAGTTCCACGAATGTTGTATTTGTGATGACCAATTTAGCCTGGGGTTGGCTGTTTGAGTTAAACCCCAGGAAGCAACAGAGCCAGTGGTTTAAGCCTTCTGGGGCATAGATAGTTATGGTGAAAGATGGCAGCCATGGAACCATCACTCTGCTCCATTGTTGGTTGACATGGTAATGATGCTGGTGACAATGTTCCTTGGCCTGAGTTTTGATCAGCCAAATGTAACCCATTGTTGGCTGTACAATTTCTCTATTTTTTGCTTGGGATTAATGACTTGATGTGCTACTGTCTGACAGGTTAACTTTACTATATGTTGTCTTCAAATTCAAGAAAACATAAAAAAAACCTGAAAATAAAAAAACGAAAAAAACATTGTATTTTGAAAGGGCGAAATGAATAAATCACAGTTTTTTTTGGGGATTTTTTTTTCCTTTTTTAAGGAAGAATGTTTTCTATATATTTTAAATTTTTTTACCCTTCTTTTAGTATTCTGGCTAGCAGTTGGGCCAGCTCTAACTGCTAATGACACAGTCATTTGACCTAGTGAATGGCTAGTTAAATTTTGGTCAAAGTTAAAAAGCCAGAAATTGAGTTACAAAAGTAAAGCAAAAGAAAAAAAAATACGGAAGAAAAAGAAACAGTTAAAGGAGAAAAATTATGTGTTTAACCTACATACAAAATATAATATATATCACATATTTTATATAGAACTATATGTGGAGGGAATTTCTCCATATATATGCTACATTTGAAAGTGTGTGTGCATATATATATATATATATATATATATATATATATATATATATATATGGAGCTTTCTGTAATGGCTTTAGATTTTAGACATCCAGCAGATGTGAACCCTTGTATATATATATATACATGTGTATGTATATATGGATGTATGTTTGTATGCATGTATGCATATGTATGGATGTGTGTACATATGTAGTTGTGGCAATAAAAAGTCGTCAAGAAAATGACATGTCAAGGCTTTGGTGAAGTAGTCGTCTAGTTGACATTTCCAAATCTTCCATATTTTTCTCATTTTAAGCAACAAGAACACTCTCCTTCATTACACTCATGTTATACATTTTCTCTTCCCCTCTAAGCCTTGTGAGAATGTCTTCAAGAGATGGAGGTGTAAGAGATGAATAAGAGGGAGATCCTTTTGCTTGTGAGAATGTCTTCAAGAGATGGAGGTGTAAGAGATGAATAAGAGGGAGATCCTTTCTCAAACTCAGGGCTAACACCTTGTGGTAAACCATTGTTGGTCAAGGGTGAAAAATGATTGGAATATGTATCAAGTTTGATCAAAGAGTTAGTTTGCTGGCCTTCAAATATTAGTAAGTATATGTATCTTATTTAAACAAAGAAAAGAAAAAAAGACGTGCTTTGACAAATGAGAATGATCTAGAATCAGGATGTCTATAATTTGCAGACTTGGAGTGCAAAGGTTATCTTGGAACAACATTTTTTTTCCCCACTTCCAAACTTTAAAAACTGGAAATACTCATGTCCATGCACGACTTTTTGAAACTCAGCTTCTGTAAAATGCAGGGACCATGGGTAAGGACATGAAGTCTCAAAATATCAGGGTGTAGTTGTGATTTATTCTGATTTATAAATACATGGAGGTGATATCCATATGATTATTCTCACAGGAAATAACACATAAGGTGGAGTTCCATTAAGGGGTTACAGCTGATATTAGCATGACTGCTCTTGTTGATACTATCACAAACATATTTTCAATATTATTGGGAAGTATGTATGACTTGTTATTTATTAAAGCTGGACAAGGAGCAACTCTCAATTACTAATTATTGCTTTTATGAATTTTCAAGTATACATGTTTCCTAGCATTTATTGTTGAGCTTTAACATTTTATTGGGGCAGCAATATATTTTCTGGGACTCATGATGTTTGTGAAAAAATTCCAAATAGGCTCTTATTTTAATAAAAAATAGTTAACCAATCTTTCATCCATAATTAATAACCTACCTTCTCACTCACTCTGAAAAGTTAAATATTTTTTGTAATTTTAAACAGTGAATGCATGACCAGAAAGACACATTTGTATATTAAACGGTAAATTGCACTTATGTTTATAACTTTATGCACATACATAGTACACGAAAAGAAAAAAAATCATCTAGTTAAACTTTTTTTAGCTTAGAAGGTTCCTTACCATTGTGTAGCATATCCATGTCTTCTAGGATATGTATACTCATTGATATTTAAAAATATCATGTTCTTCTCCACTATAATTAATTGGCTTTAAAATCCTGACAATGTCAAGATCCTTCAAGATATTAGATGTTGGTCATTATGTTAAGGTATTGAGGAGAGACAAGGCATTGAATCTTTCATGAACAACGTAGGCTTCACAATGTTGAAGCATAGTCTTTATTGCTAAGTAATTAAAATATATATCGTGCATAAAAACAGAAACAATGAAGAAAAAAGCCATATCAAGTATAAACTTATATCATGTACAAAACGTGCGATTTTTTTGGTTTGTCACTAAAACTTTCCTGTATGAATTCAGGCAGTTTTCTTAAAAGAAAAGGCAACTTTTTTGGCTGAAACTAAGTCTTGGAAGAATCGTGAAAAATACAAGTTCATTAACTAGAATTCATAGAAGTGATTAAAGTAGCATTGATATTGCAAAATTGTCATGTGCTTGGACAACTCATAACATTATCACGTACTTGAACAATGAGGTTTTGAACTTTCTGTACTCTTTCTGAAGTTTTCAACTTTTCAGAGTCATGAATAGAACCTATTGGTTTTATTGGGTTGGTAGTTCCATCATTTATAAGGGCAAAAGTTGCGCGCAGCCTTGGTAGTAACAGCAAACTGAAACTTGAGACGAAGGTTTCAGAACTCAACATTCCTAAAACAAGATATCTTCTTTTCTTTCCTTTTAGCTTTTTGAAAGAGAGAGAGACAGGGAGCATGCATGCATGGCTTTCGATTTCTCAGGGATGTTGGTTATTATGTGTGTTTGTGGGGCAATTATTAAAATTCATATTTTCTGATGCATAGATCAGGTTATCATTAGGATTTAAATGTGAATTGACTGATTTTTCTAGAATTATTAATCTTGTCTATTAATTACAAAAGATCATCTTTTATGTTGAAAAACTTTCACTATTCAGACATGTAAATCTCAACAATGGTCCAGCCGTGCAGGTAGATTTGCTAATAGAGATAACTTCAGATGTGAGTCCTAGCTAGATTGCAATATGCAGCTGATATATAGCAACACCTCCCTCTTCCTGAGTGCCAGGATAACCTTCAAACAAATGTGCATTATGATAGGCGTAAATATTCTATTCCAAGTAAATCACGATTATTAGTATTTTCTACTTCATGTAAGCCTATCCAATTTTTCATGAAGGCATTTCTGTTTGTGATTTCCCTCCCTGGCAACTTTGGTCTTACATGTGAAATGGAATGTTTCAGGGGTTGCTTGATTCTAGCTTACAAGCATTAAGACTTGATGGGAATCCATTAAGGAGGTAGGTTGCTTCCATGGTATGTTCCAAGTTTTTAACCACTACCTTTGCTATCTTTGCCTGTTTGAGTGCATCGTTGATTGAACTTTCAGCATCCGACGCCCTATTTTAGAACGGGGGACAAAAGCTGTTCTGAAGTACTTGAGGGATAAAATTCCAGCTTGAGCATGTCTGACTACATCTGCTTCCAGTTGCTAAATAAAAGGTTGGGTTTAGATGCTAACCCAGTCAACGTCATTAAAAAGTGGAGGGATTCTTGAAGGTCTGGCTCTAAAGAAGTTCAAAAGGTTGCCAGCAGTCGGTAAGAGTTTTCGCGTGGTGAGAATGGTTTATAAAAAATCCATCTTCTGGAGAAGCTGCTATGTGAAGTTTCTTAGCCTATCAGCAACATGTCCGTGTAACTTACTTATCTCATTCTTATTTGTTGTAAGTTTGCGTTTAATGCTTCTTTTTTGCTATTAAAAGTGAGCTTGTTAAAGGAAAAGGTAGAAAAAGCACTTGACATTTCATCCGATTAGGATATTGATTCAGATCTTCAAAACTACTAAGGTTTCTTTCAATGGACAACAAAATGGTCTTGTGCCTATTGGGCTGAAAGATGTGGAATCTTTTATCTTGAAATCTTTGTCACAGCTCCTTTGCAAGTTTTGCTCAAGAGGACGTTAATCTTCTCGAACACCTCGGTGAAAAAGGTACATGACCATTGAAGGGCCTTTTTGTGTTTTGGCATTGAGCAGATTTATCTATTCAAATTATGAAGAGAAGATTATAAATTTGTCGGATGTTGTTGGATGACTAAAAATTAAGAATATGTTGTTAGTAAAATAGTGGAGGAACATTAGCGATAATTTACAGTCCAACAACAGTTTATAGAACTTTTAAACATTATATGGTGCTAATCAGTGGCATTGAACATCCGATTTATTTGATTCTCCCTCTACATACGCTCTCTGATGCCATGGTCATTGTCGGCAATCTCTATTTGCAGCAATTTCTCTTTCCTCATTGCTCACCACTTCACCATTGGCAACTGTTCCACCGCTATTTGTGCAGTCAATGGCGGCAGTCATCTTCCCCTTTGCCATCCAGCAAAACATGCCATCTGAGCACGATTACCTGTCTTTGTCCACTGCCCGGAGAAGATAGAAATTCCAAGATAAGGGGTATAAGTAATAAATGTGAAATTTTTTAAGGGGTATCAAAATGTAAATGATAAAAATTGCCCTAAATTGTCAAATATAAAACAAGTATTTTTATGGCTTCGTATGGGCAATTGCCCACACATTGTGCATACCTGCCACTGCCTGTCACTTTCCTGCAGCCCGTGCTTCTTCAGGTAATGCCCAAGCACCACACATATTTACCAACCATAGCCACCTTCTGCTGCTGATGAGATAAACAGGGGGTGAGGTGACTCTGATGGTGATGAGACGATGCAGCTTCATTGGTGGTCATGGCTGTAGGAAAAAGCGAGAGCGAGCATGGTGGGGAGGGAGAGATGGAGTGATAGGGAAGAGAGGGTTCATAGGGAATGAAGAACAAGAGAGAGAAAGTCGAGGGTAGGTCGGCTCAAGTGGCACAAATCTCAATAGATAAAATTGGATGGCCCTAATGTTAATCACGTGATCCAATGGGTTCCCCCAATAGTGGGAATCCATAGATAGAAAAATTGAAATCAACCGATTACCAGATGACTAAATTTTTAAATCTGCTGCTTGAAAACACCTTAACCCATGACTATATCATAAACTGGTATCAATATTTTCACTGCCAGATTTTTTGGCAACAAACTTTTAAAAGTTTTGTCATGCGGCGGTGGGAATATTTGATAGCTGGCTAATTCCAATTTATATATATAATCGGTCAAAAAATTGACAAATTCAAATGACCATTTTACCCTTTACCATGGGATTTTCAAATTGGTTTTCAAAAGCCACATTTAAAAAACAAAGGTCATTATTGAGCCAAACAAGTGCATTGAGCACCTATACCTGTATCACCTAGGTCACCATTACTATTAAATAACCATCCCCCCATCCCCTCAAAAACCCTTACTCGGGAAGTAAGAATTTTCATCAAAACTCTGAGAATTGAGTGATTAAGCCATTTCTTAGCTTTAAATTACCTCAGGAGAGTTAGAGTCAGCTTAGTAGGATTTCATTAGCTTAAAGCTAGTTCACTGTATAGTTGGATTTACTCACTAAGACTGTGCACCGCCAATTCTGGAACATCTGAACCATGTCAAGCCAGACCAAGCTAAACATAAGTTCTCCTCAGCATATACAAAGCATTTTTTTAATTAATTTTAGTTCTAGAATCCAGATTTGAGTTCTAGATCTTCGTCATAAAATTAGAGCGACACTCTCTCACCAGCTCTAGTAGGTCAAAACTAAAATTCTCACAATCTAGATCATGTCAGGTTATGCTGAGCTAGTATTACTCTTAAAATATTTTGGACTTTGATTTCAGTTCATTCATCCATATTCGATATCAACTTTTATGTTACAAATTTACTAAGGTTTGTTCAGTTCTGGATATCTAGTTTTAGTTTACCTCAATCAATTTTTCCATTTATTTACATAGTTGCTATCAACAACTGTTCAAGTTAGTATTTTCGGCTCCAGATTGGATGGTCATGACTCAGATCAAAAGTTCTCATTTTGCCTTGCCTAGGCTTCAGGAAAGTGTCATTTTGATATCTGTAAAAATTGAATTTTTGAGTTTTGGAGGGAGCAAATGGGTCATTCTTTTCACCAAATTTCATTGGATGCACTATTTTTTAAAATGAGGACATCCAAGTGTGGTCGGCCAACCCACATGACCCACCAATTTTGACTTACATGACAGGAATGTTCTGGTCTTTCGTCACTATGTCCATAATTTTCATAAAACCTAACTTATGAACCACATAAACCGAAGTTAGTATTTCATGTATGTTTACATGAACCCAATATGCTAGAGCCTATGCTCAACCCACTTCAAATTCTTACTTGACCAGGGACTCAAAAATAGCACCTATGTTGAGCCCAACAAACCTGCATCCAACCTAGGTTTGAGCCCATTTAGAAAAATGAACCGAGCCCAAGTCTAGTATAAGTGATCAAGCTTGAACCCACCAAGTTCACGCCATTTCCAGATCTCAATTCCATATCCAGATTTTATGTCCAATTTTCAATGCATCTCATGTCCAAATCTCAGATATGCGGTATGTCTTTATAGATCCAAACCCATTATTTCAAATTTTAGATCTCAATATCAGATCATGATCTAGATCTGCGTATCATATCCAGATCTACTTTCTAGAATCTTCTTTAGATTTGGATTTAAATATAAGTCCCAGTATTAAACCTAGATCAAGGATTCACATGTGAGCTTAATGCATAATTCAAATAATACATCATGGATTTCTCACTCTATGTTTAATGTTAACTCATATGAATGGACTCAAATCATGCGAACTTCTTTGCTAAGCAAACCGACATAGACAAAATCTGAATCAGGTGTGCGAAATAAAAAATGAACAATTTTTATGTGATATATCTGTTTTAAACTCTGCTTTTAATGTGCGTTTTCTTGGCTCCATATTCATGCATCATTCATTCTCCACACCCAATGTCAATCCAAATACAATATCAAGAATTGATCAGCACTTCTCCTTACACAGGCTGGTTTTCAGGGAATTCAATTTAGATCACAGATGATAATACAACAAATATTTTTCTAATTGAAAAAACAATTTACAATAGAGTTTTGTGTTTTTGAGAGGAAAGAGAGGAGTAAATGTTTAGTCCCATATCAATGTTTCCAAGGAGGTTTGACCTCCTTCCTCTACTATATCAAAAAAAAAAAAAAGATCATGTCCCTCTCTCTCTCCACATTTTAAGAGCTGCCATGAGGTAAAATACTTTGGTTAAAAGTTTCAACGTAGTACTTGGATTGGCTTGACTGAATTCAACTCAAATATTTCATTGTCTTTTCGCCTAAGTCTTGGTTCAAGCTACATTAGCACTCAACCGAAACCTAAACAGGCTTAGTGCAAAGTTCACAGGAGTGAGCTCCGTTAGATCTTCAGGTTTAGGTAATTTTTTTTCCTTCCTCTTTCTTTTCCTATTTGCAATTTAGTGCTTTTCTTGCTTTTGTCTTCTTTTCTGCATGCTTTAGTGTTTTTTTTTTTTTGCTTAAGGTTGGAGCCTGATATATTGGTAAGTAATCAAGGAGAACGAAGATCCACAACCCCTAGGACCATATTTGAAGGAGTCAATGTCAGATACTCTAGACTCCTTCTCCCAGTACATAGGCATAACTGATAGATGGAACAATTGATGATCTCAAATCCCAAATACCAGTTTAGGAGACCAATTAAGAAAGATTTGTCATGCAATTCATATCGATTAATTAATGTTAATGGGGGTTGAATTGAATGTAAATGCTTATCATTTGAAAAAAATCTATGTATACTCATGTAATATCAAATATCTGCTATAAATAATATGATAACCTCCCTCTCTCCCTACCCATGCGTTCTTTGTGTCTTCCTCACACTGGTACATATTTTTAGTAACAGGAGCAAATAGGTCATATTTGAAGAAATGGAAATGCCATAAAAGGTTTTTGAACAATGAAAATTTCAGAGCTATCAAAATCTGAAAGCAATCGACATACATGCTTACCCAGTCAACGCATGCAAATTTTTCTAAGTTTTTTGATCTTTTCAAGAGTTCAAAGTTTTCAAGCATTTGATATACATGTTTCCAATTTCACACTATGGTGCATACAAGTTAATCAATTTCACACAAGTTTTTGATGTTCGCACTTAGACATACATAGGTTTTTCAAATTTTGCTCATTAGTGCACACAAGTTCTCCAATTTTGCACTTCAATGCACACAAGTTTTTCTAATTTCATGCTTTGGCATACTCAAGTCTTCCAACTTTATACAAGTTCCTGAAATTTTGTGCATTTGCACAAAATTTTACCTTTCGATTTACCCAAATTTCACAACTTTTCAAGGTGAGTTTGTGCTTTAGCACACCATTTTTGTGCTTCAGCTTACACAAGTTTATAAGAATGTGTTAAGGTAGAAGATTTTGAGCTTTTGGCGTCTCCAAGTAAACATGCCATGACATAAGATTTCATGCTTCAGTGCACACAAAAAAATGAACTAGTTTACACAAGTTTGCAAACTCATGTATTCTAGTATAAGATTTTGTGTTGCGACACACACAAGTAAATGTGAGTTTGTATAAGATTTTGTGCTTCAACACACATAAGTAAATGTACTATTGCATAATATTTTGCATTTCGGGCACATAAGTCCCAATGTTTTGGTGTAAAATTTCGTGCTTTGGCGCATGCAAGCAAACACATGTTGGTATAAAATTTCACTCTTTGGTGCACCCAAGCAAACGTGCATCAACATAAAATTTCATGTTTTAGCACACAAATAAGCATATCCTTGCATAAGATTTCATGTTTCGGTGCAAACAAATACATACACGTGGATATAAGATTTTGCACTCAATGCACATTCTTGCTCTTTGACGCACATAGATCTGAAAGGACATCTTCTCCAGTTGGTCTGTTACTGGCTGCTGCAGGGAATTATGAACATAAAAGCTTAGGAAATGCATTTATAAAGCAAGCACAACTTTAACTTTTGTGCTTGTTGAAATCCTTTGGTGCTTTATATACTAATATGGATGTTGACTTGCAACCTTAATGGCATGAGCCCTCCTCGACATCATATTTACATTAAAACTCACTTATAGTTCAAAGAGACAAATTTACTGTCTCATATTAGATACATGAAAAAGTATATTCTGGAGCCTGCATGCCAATACATCTATTAGTTGCATTCTAGCTTATACATGTGAAGAACCTGAGCCAAAATTTTCCATTTTCAGACCCAAGTTACAGGTCTGCTTGGGTACCCAGCACTTGACATTTTTTTTAGTTTTTTACGCCTTTCCTTGCTTGCGCGCACAATA
The DNA here is from genome assembly GCA_011799765.1 of Nymphaea thermarum. NCBI lineage: Eukaryota > Viridiplantae > Streptophyta > Magnoliopsida > Nymphaeales > Nymphaeaceae > Nymphaea > Nymphaea thermarum. Next base: position 23,144 of record JAANDH010000068.1, read on the forward strand.
AACTGGAGTGGAATTGCCATTAGTTCTGGGATCTTATATAACTTGCACCAAGTACTTTGCCTCATAGCCCTGTCAATCTATGATGTCTACGCGATCTTATCTCTGCAGCTCATATCTTAGATATTGTAGACATTGTTTTATTTCATTAGGCAATTGGAATGGCAAATTGGTGCATATGGTGCGGTATGATTAGTTGGTTTAAGTTTGGCTCAAATGAGGTTACATACCACAAAAATTAATAGATAAACATAAAATTTGTAACTGATTGTGTTGATGTTGAAAACCAACTTCTTCATTGTCCTGATATCATCCTAATGGGCCTTTAAGAACTTCATCACACCTTGTGCTTTGTTACATTAATCTTCAATAAAGTGGAATGTAGAATGAGAAGAAATAGTCAGCTTGAAACTTTTTTATTTTTCCTTCTAGTTTGCACTTTTTGCAGTTTTGTTGTATAGGTATAAATTATAATTAATTCTAGTTGCCCAACCCAAATTTAGGTAGTCTACTACTGTATTAGTTTTTGATGCAAACAATTTGACTTCATTTTGTATGTGATAAATACATATGCTTAAAACTATAGCTCAATTTAGACATTTGGTTTATATATATTCATAACAAGTTATCATATTGTATTTTGCAAGTGCCCAAATGATTTCAGTATCCTTAAAACAACAAAAAATTTTCAGCCAATGATTTGATGATCATTGAAGGATGAAAGTGATGATATGACCATATTGTAAGCCACAAAGAAAATTCAATAAAAAAAAGAATCAAAGTCTCAAAGATGTCACTGACTTGGAGCCCTTAATAAAACAAGAGCTTACCAAGAATTAATAGAAGGAAAATTACAGAGTTGACAAGACCAAAACAGGCAAAATATGAAAAATGATCATTGATAGATAGGCTTGGGGCAAATGTAGCCATTCCACTAGATCAGTACGTGAGAGTACCAAGTAGGCGTAAAGTTTGATTTGCATCTATATTGTGAAGTTATGTAATCTATGAACTTGTTTAGTTATGTCTCCTAAAATCTTCTAAGCTCACTCAAGTAAGTTTGAGGGGTGTTCTGCACCTGGTACCCTAAGACCAACTGGTTTAAGAGTTGCCGACCCAAAACTCATTGCAAGGGTTCAATAGAAATTCTAATAGATATGACATGACACATATCAAAACTATATGACCATCAAAGTGAGAGAGCCTCATTCTACCTTGTGGGACGGTGAGGTATTTCTCTTGTAGGTGAAGGATGGCCTAAAAAGGAAAAACAAAAATAAGAATAAAAAGAGCAAAAAACAGCCAAATTTAAGAAAGAAAAACAAGCAAAGATGTCTATTTGAAATTCAAAGTCGCTTGAGTCAAAATTTCTCCAATGATAATTGGAAGTTTCTTGTGATTACAAAGGAAGCATGGACAAGCAAAGGGATTTTTATCAAATTTCAAAAGCATCTCACAAGCATTTCACAAGTGTGATCACACAAGTATTTATACTTGCCCTATATATATATATATAGGATTTGCTTTTTGGAAGTCTGATTTCAAGATTTCATCATCATTTCCAAGGTTTGGTATTTTGTCTTTGCCACTAAGCATGAATTCCTAGCTCAATAGCATAGACCAGCATTTTTACAAGTCCAAATTAAGATTTTACTCTTCAATATGATATTTTCAAATTGGATTTCAAAAACAAAGTTCATTACGGAAACAAACAAGCACATTGTATTTGAGCAGCTAGACCTACACCTAGGTTGCCAGTTCTAAAATGACCATTTCACCTCTACACCATTTCCTTAAAAGTAGGCTTATCAAAACCCTGAGAATTGGCTAATGTTTGAGCAATTAGGCCATATTTCAGCTTTACATGACCTTATAAGTTGTTAGAGTTAGCCCATTTACTAAGGTTTATACAGTTTTGGACATTTAGTTTCAGTGTAGCTCAATCTTTCAAGCTAAATTGATCAATCCCGGAATCAATTTCTCAATTTCCTTACATGGTTGTGATCAACAACAATTCAAGAGATATTTCCAGCGCAAGATTAGATGGACATGGATCAAATCAAAATTTTCGATTTCGCCTTCACCCAAGATTTAGAAAAATGTCATTTTCTGTAAAATTTAATTTTTGAGTTCTGAAGGAGCGAACAAGGTCATTGATGCCTTATTTTTACCTTGCGTATGTCCCAATGTGGTCAACCTACCCACACGGCCTACCAATTTTGATTTTTATGCCAGAGTATTTTGGTTTTTTGCCAGTATGTGTATCGTTTTCATAAAAACATAACTTAGGAACCACATGATCCTGGTGGGCTTGAGCCCAAGGTCAGCCCACTTCAAATTTTCACGAAACTAGGGTTTCCAAAACTATCACCTAGATAGAGCCCAGTAAACTTGTGCCCATCCTAGATTGCAACCTATTTTCAAACAAAACCCAGCCTAGGGCCAATGCAAGTGATGAAGCATAACCCCACCTAGCCCAGATCGAGCCAGCTCTAGGTTTATGCCATTTCCAAATCTCAATTCCAGATCTAGATATCATGTCCAATTTCCATATTTGGATTTCACAGCCAAATCTTAGACCTGTGATCTATCTTTATAGATCCATGCCAATTATTTCAAATGTTAGATCTCAATATCATATCATGATCCAAATCATTGTATCATATCCAAATCCAGTTTTTAGAATTTTCTTCAGATTTGGATTAGTCTCAATATCAAACCTGGATCTAGAACCCACAAGTGAGCTTAATGCACATTATATGAATACATCATGATTTGAAATTCTGTGTTGCATGCCAATTCCTACGAACAAACATAAATCGTTTGAAATTCTTTGTTAAGCAAGCCAATATAGATGGAATTGGAATCAATATCAGTATGTGGTTGGCATGAACATTTTTCTATGATATATCTGTTTTGAACTATGCTTTTAATCTATGTTTTCTTCACCTCACATCATGTATCATTTGTTCTCCAAGATTAATGTCATTCTGAATCCTTTATCAATACTCGGTACTTCTCTATGCATGCATTGCTTTTCATGGAATCGAATTTGGATCACAGATGAGAACACCGTGAATATTTTTCTAATTGAAAATAGGATTTACAATAAAGTTTTGTGTTTTGGAGATGAGATAGATGACTAAATGTTTTGTCTTTTATCGATCCTCCAAGGAGGATAGACTTCCTTCTTCTACTATAAAAAGAGGTCACACACTCCTCTCTCTCCATACTTTAAGAGCTGCCATCGGGTATAATACTTTGGTAAAAATGTCAAAGTAGTACTTGAATTGGCTTGGCCCAATTCAATTTAAATATTTTAGAATCATTTGGCCTAAGTCTTGGTCCAGGCTACATTAGTTGTCAACCTAGACCTAACCAGGCTCAGTGCCATGGCCATAGGAGCAGACTTCTTCGGGTCTTTAGGTCTAGGTAATTTCTTTTTCCTTCCTCTTTCATTTTTTATTTTTAAGTTAGTCTCTTTCTTGGTTTTGTTTTCTTTCCTGCATGTTTTAGTTTCTCTTTTTTTTTTTTTTTGTTAGTTCCGTGGTTGTCTTGATTTACTTTAGTAATGATGTAGTTTAATTTATTTCTTTTCCTTGTATAGACTTGAATTTATGTCTCTAGGCTAAGCGCAAGGGTCAACTATATGCCCTTGTCACCCCTTTCTTCTTATAGCGGGCTCGGTCAGGTCTATTTGTAGTTTCCTTGATTTACTTTAGCAATGTTGTAGCTTAATTTATTTCTTTCTCTTCTTATATCTTTTCTTGTTTACAATTTAGTGCTTTTCTTTTCTGCATATTTAGGTTTTTTTTTGCTTTAAATGGTTAGTTTAATTTATTTCTTGCTTCGTTCTTAGGTTTTCTTTATTTGCTTTAGTAATGATGTAGTTTAGTTTATTTTATTTTCCTGGCATATACTTAAATTTATGTTTACATGCAAAATTTGTCAATCTTGCTTGCATACCGTTTGTAGATGGAAAAATAAAATTTTGCACTTGCCTCCTTTTTCCTTGTGCAGGAATCCGAGAGAAGAGACCCATATTGTCCTCTTTACCAGGGGTAACCAAACGAAGAATTAAGTTTGTGGCCTAAGTCTATGTTCAGATTATCATATAGACCTTTTGCAATAGAGACATACATGCTCTAGATTTAGATAATCAGATGATTTTGGAATCTATGTGGATCATCAAACTTTGGATTTACATGAATTGATAGTATGATTGAGGGACTTAGTTCATGATCCTGATTATCATTGATCCATGCAAACAAAACCTAAGTCAATATGATGCACGCAAAACTAAGTTGAAACATAGTTTAGACTTGATTTCTAGAGTTTGGGAACGTAGACCCAACAAAATCTAAAATTTAAAACTAAAATCCAATAACTTTTAAGATCCAAATCAAAGGCTCAAAATCTAATATCAAGATTCAATATCAATTCAAGGTTTGATTAAGGTGTAGATCAATCCGAAATCCAAAGTTAAGTGATTATGATTTGCATTTTAAACAAGGTCGATCTAGGTTCATTTTCAAAATTCGGTAGGGTTTGAGATCCGAGTTTAAGATTCAAAATTTTCTTGATCCAATTGTGAAATCCATGATCCAAGTTTAAAGTTTTAAATCTAAGGTTTAAGGATTTGTTCCAATATCTATGTTTGACCCAAGATTAGATCCAAAGTCAAATTCTAAGACCCAGATTCATTTGTTCAGGAATCAAGGTTTGATCCAATTGCACTTGATTTAATAGTTCAGTCATGTAGGTCCAAAGTTTGGGATTTGACCCCTAATTTATGTCCAACCTAGAATTAGATCCCAATTCAAATTCTAAGTTCATTTGTTCCAGAATCAAGATTTAATCCAATTGATCTTGATTCATTCTGAATTCTCATGATTATAACTTAGTGGCTTGGGGTACACCTTGTTAAAGCTTTGGCAAAGTGAGTTTGGTCTTAAGCTTTGAGTGGGTTGGATCTCATTCTAGATCTTGCAGTAGCTCTAGGTCAGGATGTAGTGGGTTCTAGGACTGGTCTGAGTGAGATATTAGAAGAATCCAATTTGTTTTAATTCTTGACTAGGTTTAAACCGTGTATGAACTTAGGTTTTTTATAAAAATAATTTGAAATGGGTTGAGGTATTTGGAAAATGTGCATATGAAAACCATGTCTTCAAAATGTGCCCACGCATATCCTAGGTTGAGTTGGGTTTCACATGCCGGGACTCTTGTCTCAAGGCATGTTACTATTCAATTAGACTTAGTTACATGGTCCTAGACTAGAAGTGTAGTTTAAAGATCAACGCATATGAATGGTCCTAATATACTATGATTAAATAAGAAAATAAACTATATGAAAACATGCATTAATTTCTGAAGTAGACATATAAGAATTAAAGATTGAAACATTAAAAAGAACAAGATAGAGATAGTGGTGGGTTACTTGTCCATGATCCTAACCTATGAGACATTTAAATTAAATCAATCTAGAAAGCAAGGATAGCTAAACTACAACATGCTTAATAGAGGTTAAACAAACCTAGGTACTAAAATGGAAATAAGCTGAACATTGAAACCAAAATAAACTAAACTAAGAATTAAAATGAAAATAAGCTAACCTAAGCATTAAAACAAAGCTACGCATGCAAAGCATAATATAAACTAACTTAAACATACCTAGGCTGCCCCATGACCTCATCTAACTCCTTCTCACCTTAGTCAATTAGAATGATTGCTCACTGTTGTGACTCAAATCAAGCCTAGAGTTAGATCTTAAAAGTTTTACTTTTTGTCCTTGAGTCGTTCCAAGCATTTAAGTGGAATTTCTCAAAGGAAATTGATGTTCTAAGAAGGGAAGGGGTCACCTTTATTTATAGGGAGATGCGAGAGAAATTTTTCTTCTCCTCCATCGATACAAGATTTAACTTTTGGGTGGAGTAAACTCCTCTCTATTAAACAAACCTTAGTTTAAGAATTAAAAACATTATATTATACAACTCCTTGAAACAGAAAAATGTTCATACTAGAGTCATATGAGCACTTATTTCTATTCTATTTGAACCAAAGTGCTCAGCTCTAAGTTCTACAAGAATAATGATCAACTATTTGCATTGACATCTAGCACAATATATGAAATCAAACATGATATTTTTCTAATATATGCACATTTATGCACTTGGGCTTTGGATTGGAATATGATTATGAGATTCACTTCATGATCTGGATCCAAAGGAAATTCTAGAAATTGGATATGAAAATGGACCTGAGATTAGATCGAGATCTGGATCTAGAGAAAGTCATAGAAATGAATCTTAGATGTGAGAGGAGATTTAAATCCAAATTCCAAATAAGAGATCTGGATGGAAATAATTCATGGATCTGAAAATGTGGACGAGGAGGTTACAATTGGTGCTCTAAACATTATGAACTTAGGTATATATGACATAACCTAAGTTTAGAATGGTATTTTTGAAGATGGGATGGCTATTTTATCCTTGGCATGGGTAAAAGATTTTAGAAGGAAATAACAATTTTGTCCTTGATTGTAGTTCTGAACTTAGGTAAACATGACATATAATCCTAAGGAAAAAAATATGAATCACACAAAAATGATTATTTTACCCTTAAGTATGATTTTGGGCTGAAACAGGTTCAAATAAGGAGACTGGTTTGAACTAAGGTTCTAGGAAACAAAGAAAAGCTATAAACAAAGGTATATGTAGTCTATGCACTTGTTTATGCAAAAGCATATGGCTCAAAAAGAAATAATTGTGTTATGCTTTGTGTAATTCTAGGGTTCTAGATGAGTTTTCTTGATTTGATTGGACCAGGCTGTGGGCCTACTTCTAGAATGGATTTGGTTACTATTTTATTGAAAAATTCCTCTTGAATTCTTTTAAAAATCAAGTTTCCAAAAATTTTCAAGCTCTAAATGTCATATTTATAAAGGAAAACTGATGTGGGCTTAAAAAATTTAGGTGTCATTGGAATTTTCTGTAGAGCTGGGGGTGCTTGGAAAAGCTACTTACCTATAAGGATATGCTGAAAAATAAAGAAAATTTGATCTAATTCAACTAGATTGAGTTTGACAACAGTTTACAAAGTGTAACAAGTACTATGGATGAGCTTCATGGCATTCATAACTGAATTGAACTCAAACTAGGACCAATGAATTCAAATCAAACTAAGGGAAGATTGATTATACATGATCGATCCTAGCTTAGCTTTATCTCACTTTATTGGGATGAGCTCAAATTCAGCTCAAACTCTTGGAAACATGAAAGAGAAAAAACTTTAAGGCCTTTAAAACTAAATAAACTCAAATGAGAATGAATGAACTCAAACCAAACTAAAGATTGATTTATATATGATGAACATGATCCTAGCTCAGTTTCAGCTCACTCTATTAGGTTGAGCTCAAATTTAGCTCAAAGCTTTGAAATAGGAAAGAGAAAAAGCTTTAGGGTCTTTGAAACTGAATTGAACACAAACTAGGATGAACGAACTCAAATCAAATTAAGAGAAAATCGCTTTAGGGCCTACTCTATCGGGTTGAACTCAAATTCAACTCAAACCTCTAAAAACATGAGAGAGATAGACCTAGAGGAAAGTTGTGAGTTATTATAGGGCTGAAACTGGGGCTAGAACTCAAAGTAACTGAAAGAAAGTTTTCTTTCCACTAAGATAAACCTGTCCTGAACTTACTTGGATTTAAGGACATATGATCAAGCTAAAAACCATAGTTTTAAGTTCTGATAAGTTGATTTGAGCTATGGGAAAGCTGACTTAAGCTGGTCAAAAAGAGCTGATGAGCTGATTTTAGCTATCATAGGGGACTTTAGAGCTAAGAATCACTTTATTTGAGTTTGTTCTAAATCATTCTCAGGGTTTCTAAGATTATTTGACATCCAGGGGTAAAATGGTCATTTGATATTACAGCAAAATTTGGGATGTTTATACTAGTGTATGTGAGAATTATTCTAATTGCATAGTTTATGTTAGGCAATTCTTCGCGTTCATGGGTGAAATTTCTGATTTTGTGCTAAGATGGTAGGTCGCAAGGATGAAATAGTCCATTTTAAGATGGCGACAACCTAGGTGATTTGGGTGTAGATCCCTTGTTCTAGAATGAAGTTCTCTGAGTTCAGTTCTGATAAATGGCCTCAATTGTTGAAATCACATTTTGAAAATTAGCTTGAAATTGCATTGTGAAAGGCAAAATAATAATTTTTAATGCGAGAAATTCAAGGTGTCTATAGTTAAACTTAAATTTATGTCCCTAGCGCAGGGGTCAAGTATTCAAATGGTTTTAAAACCAACCTCTTCAAATGATTTGGAAAACCCTAGATATAAAGGATTATAATATTGAATATCATATTTCAAAATATGGATATTGAATTTTGGATCTCAAACTTTGGATTTTGGATCTTGGAGCATTGAGCATTGTATCCTAAACCCTAGGCCAATTCTCATAGGATTGGATCAAGATTAGAGATTTCAAACCTTGTTGATCATCAGACTTGGACCTATTCTGTCTGAATTTGAATTTTATTGAATCAATTTACAGATGCAAGATCAGCATTGGATCTCATACGTTAAAATTTGAATTGTGAATTCTAAACCTCTATACCATGCTATGATATTATGGATCTCTATGTCACTTTCTATTTCAAATTTCGGACAAGAACTACATGAAATATGAATGGTTAAATTTTCTGGATCACAATCACAAGTTTTTAAACTTGGATCCAATTTTGCCCAAAAATAGGTCCATGGAATCCTAGTAGTGACTAGATTTTGAGTTTTTTTGATCTAGTCTTGCATGCATTATATTAGATTTAGTATATCGATTTGTACAGATCTGTGATGATCCAGACATGAATAGATATCAGATTAATTTCTCTGTATTCGTAAGTCCTATTATGATGATATACTTAGATTTTAAAACATGCATGATTTCAAAATTAATGCATGCTTTGCTTTCTTGGGATTTGAACAACATTTAGACTTAGAAATTGAAAAATTTTAGTCTACTTCTTGGTATGAGGAATGGCCAAACCTTATACTGACAAATTGGGTCCCATCTCTTGGATTCTGCACATGAAAAGGGGAGGCGTGCACAAGTGAATTGTTATACAGTCTGCATGTAACCTAAAATTTACATGTAAACAATAACATGATTTAATACTACAATTTCATGCTCTCTGTACATAAAACCCTTCATTGACTAGTAGATGAATTTTGATACAATCTAATGTATTCCATGTTTTATGAAAATTTTAGGCTTAACAAAGCAATTTGAGAACAATTCAAAGAAAAATTCTAATTATCAAATTTAATCCAAACTACGGTTTGATGGAGCCAAATCCTAAAAAAAAATCCAGCAAGAAAAGTCCAAAACTCATGCAAGGGGGATCTAGATAATAAATCCAATTTCTTAAAAAGAGAATTCCAAATCAAGATTCAACTATTAGCTCTTTTGGATCTGGATTTGAATACTCTCTCTCTTTCATGCGTGTCGGTTCAGCATTTAAAGTTAAGAATTCTTTTCTCTCTTATCTTCTTTCTATTTAAATCTTCTATTCAATATTAACCCTAGGATTTTAGATCTAATTCTTGCCTTACAGCTAGCAACCCCTTCTAACCCTCAAACCTTGTCCAGAAACACTCTCCTAGGCCACCAAAAAGGGTAAGATAGTGACTCCTTGTGACTGAGCATTCAAGTTGATGGTGGGGCATCCCCTTCCCTGCCATCTTTTCATAGGACCGCCAATGGGAGACACCATTTCCTCTCGACTTGGTTAGAGGTTCTGCTGCTTCTTCTACAGTTTCCTTTGCACGTTTGTGCCCAAGCCCCTTCATTTTTGCTGTATAAGGTACCTAGTATTTAAAATAGAGAACCAAGTCAATAATGGTAAACAATAACTTTTTGATTAATTAGATTATGCCTTCTTCTCGCGATGTACATGCTAGTAATATGAGGAAATCTTTGTATTACATAGTTGTCTTTATTTCTTTCACTTTGCACCTGCTACAAGGAATCAAGATTGGAAATTTGATAAAACTATAACCAAATACAAACTAAAGAAGTGTTGTATTTAATCAACAACAAAAATAAATGAAAAACATTATTGGTTCTTACAAATTTTTAGATGAAAACTCATCTATGTAGCCCCAATTGTGTATGAACAATGGTTTTCCTTTCAAGACCAAACCAGACTGACACAAACAAATATGCCACGACCTGTCCAGTCCCTTCTAACAATTTATTGGCATCAAGAAAGATAAATGAACAAATTATTTGACTTGAGACGTTAGTAGTTGAGGTTTTAATGTTGTATGCAACAAATTTTCTTATATGAATATTCCAGTGCCTGTCTTGACAGTTATAGGGCTGTTCATGAGCGAGTTCGAGCCGAGTTTGGCCAGCTTGAGCTCGACTCGACTAAAATTACTCGAGCTCGAACTCGACTCGAGCTCGAGTCGAGCTTCTTACAGCAAGCTCGAGCTCGACTCGAGTACTGAAAGTCGAGCTTGAGCTCGACTCGAGTACTGAAAGTCGAGCTTGAGCTCGACTCGATTAACCCAATTTAGCTCGATACATTTGATTCCAGAATGAAGTTGTAAACTGGTTCCAAGTCGGGTCTCAGATCCAAAATCCAAAAAACGAAAGCCTAACACGCGCCAGATGTGTGTCGTCGCTCGAGTCCCTCCCCCGTTAAGGTCTCCCACCCGTCCCACTCGACTTAAAACGTAGGGAATGACAAAGTTATTATATTTTGTCTTTCCTGTTTCAAAAATTTCGATACAGGACTAAAAAGAAGACTATTATCATTTGTGTGATATCATTTGTCTTTCTTTTAGTCTTGTATCGAAAATTTTCAAACAGGAAAGACAAAATATAATAACTTTGTCATTCCCTAGGTTTTAAGTCGGGTGGGAGACCTCAATGGGGGAGGGGCTAGAGAGATGACACGCGTCTGGATACCGAGTTGAGCCGAGTTTACTCGAGTCAAGTTTGTGGAACTCGAACTCGACTCGCTTTTTTAATCGAGTTCATTAAACTTGTGTTAAAAAAACCGGTTCATTAACTATTAATCGAGCCGAGTCGAGTTTACACGAGTTCACTCAAGTGAACTCGAACTCGACTCGATTAACTAATCGAGTCGGCTCGTTAAGTCGAGCTCGACTCGTTTAACCAAATAAGCAACTCAATTAACCAAACGAGTCGAGTTAAACGAGTCGAGTTCGAGTAGCTCGACTCATTAAACAGCCCTAGACAGTTATGTGGTCTGACCTGCTGTGAGGTCTTCATTATACTAGTGAAATTTCCTATTATTTTTTAAATATTTCAGCTTTTGATAAAGATCTCAAAGTCATCAGGCCGATGGTCATGCATTGTATATATATGCACTTTTTCATTGACAACTACATGGAATTTCCTTTGCCTGGACCAAATTGCATACCTTTTTACTACTTTTTGAATGTGTTTTCATCTAACATATTTTGAAAAGAAATTTTAGCTTCACAAAATTGAAGGAAATGTTTGGAGCTTTCTCTAGCTCAAATTGAAGAACTGCAAAAATTTTAGAATGTATCTATCTTATTGATTCACAGTTCTTTCATCTTGAAACTTTATATTATTCTTTTCTCATTTCACTTACAATGATTGTGGGAAGTGGTCATGGCTCAAATGTAGGTAAGACATTTTTTTCAGGATCTTTACCTTGCAGAAGAAACGAGAAATCTATGCTTGGTATGTCAGTTGGATCACTAGTAAGTAGCGTTTTACAACTAATTATGTTGTTTTGAGCAAATGATGTTAATTCTTTCAATCTTCTTCTTGAGCTTCTATTTGAAGAGGACTATAATAATAAAATATGTAAAAATCTATATGCTGTTGAATGCATTCTAAACAACAATGGAGGTTATAAACTATTATAGCTGCTGGAGAGTTAAGAAGTTGATCAACCATAAACTTAGAGTCCAAGATGAGGCAAGAATAAGGTTACTGTAAATAGGATAGAAATAAGCAAAAAAAACAAAGCAATTTTGATTACCCCTAGGATCCCCATCCAAGAAAAAAAAAAGATTTTCAAATCTAAATGATGGATTTTGGTATCTGCTGTTGAAAAAGATATTGACGTCATAAACATCACTTGTGTGCTACTTACATGAATAGTGAAATATTTAAGGAACTGTCATTTTATAAAGAATTAGGATATTTCATTCATAAGTTTCCTTTAAAGAAAGGGAAGATTGACTGTGCAAAATTTTTCTTATGAATTGCAAGCAAAGAGAAATACATGAAATAAAAGAAATTTGAAGAATACAAAATACCAAAAAGGCACAAAGATGTTATTTCTAGAAATACAATAGATTACATAGGAAATTGTGTTATAGTACCTATTTGTATGTTAAAATTGAAATTCATCCTCCTGCAAATAATTTTCACAACACAAGTACAACAAGTTAAATATATATTGACCTTTGATTGTCTACCTTCAAAATTTTCAATGAGAAGCTGATGTTAATTTTGATAGATTGTGATCAGTCATGTTACATGCAAATCTCCAACGTTTTGTGCTTTTTGTAAAGCTTCCTTAAGTTAAACTTCCAACATCTTCACACTTCTGCATATTTTTTTTGGTAATTATCTAGGCAATCGTAATTCCTAAAGCCTTCATATTTTCTTGCAAAACAGCATCTAGTGATCAACGTCCAATGAACAACCTTAACAAATATCTTATACATGCATATCTAAGATAACCACATTTTTTTTAAGAGTTTTCGGCCAAGGTACCTATGAATGAACTCAGTTTTTGTGTTTTGTCATCTTTTCATTGACCATGCTTTTGACCATGACTTTGAATTTTCTTGGGGTGCAACCTCATAGTATGTAAAGTATGATACTGCCTTTGGTTTTCTTTTCTTTTGTTAAGGTGTTGGTTTCAGTACATATAGATGAGCCAAGAGATAGGACAATCATTTGAAAATGCAAGAACATTTTTTACTTGAAACAGTTCGTCTTTGTTCATGTTTCATCACCTGAGGTGGTTAATGATTTGATTTTTTATGCAGCATTCCTTTATCAACCCTCTATAGATACTACACGAAAATGCAATTAGTAGTTATGAGGAATTGAAATTCGGTCTGTACGTCTATGGTCGGATGGAAATCAGCTGGCTACATCTTTGGTTGGATGGTTATTTTTTTAGTTTATGTCGTTAAAAAACATCAAAAAATAAGCATTTGTCACGACATTGGCCATTGTTTTTAGTGACAGAATGCTTTTCTTGTGATGGTTTTTTAGTGATACAAAATAAAAAATAATCATCCATAGCCGACTGATTTAATATTCTTTTATATATATAAAAAGTGAGGAATGTTAACATGTGGGCCTTGTCCCTCGCACAAGTATGATATTGTTGTTCATCCAACCTCTTTAAAAAGCCCTCGAGTACCACTTCTTGAGCTCACCCAACATGGCCAAGTGAGGGGCTCCACGCTTGTTGAATTTCCTAATTAAGATCTGCAAAAGGTAGGAAGCAAAGTTATAGATGAAAAATTAGATGACATGAAACTTCCGCTTGGTGACGGCATAACACACATCTATTAGGGAGTTGATAGCCAATCTTTTGGAGCCTGTCTTGTGTTGGGAGATGATTTTCACAAGTTAACTACAACACCTACTTACTTCTAGGATGGCAAGAGGAAGACCAAATTCATTCCTTCCAACATAGATGAGGTTGTGGCTTGCGTATTTCATTAATGCATCCTTCTAAGATAATCTTGAGATCTCTTTGCCATTCCAAGTGAGTTGGTCTGGTTTCTCTCGCCTTGAAGACTACACCCTTGGAGTTTGTTAGAAATAAACTGAAACAAACTTTCATTCCAAGTCAGGCTTAAATAGGAATTGGATATCGTACTTATACTCTGGTGGACACTAGAGAGGACTTGCCCAAGATCTTCTGCATTCATAGGTATCTCACCATTCCACCTCTCTATCTAGAACTACACTTGCCGACCATTGGAGACGTGCCATCCCACTTGGTTTTTTTCCTCACTCTAATATTTCACCATGCCTTTCCATAACCTTGAATGATTCCTTTAGTATGGCCTTACATGTCCAAATGCTATCATATTCCAAATTATTTGCTTAGGATATTAGCCAATAGAAGTCCAGGATAGGAATAGAGGTCATAAGATGTATCATAGCTGCTTTGTTCACCTTAGTTAAAGATTTCAAGGCCACTTTGCCTTCTTGATAATGTCTGCATAGCTGTCTCTAGGTAATGTAGTGAGACCTTTTCGATTCAGGCCATAGATTTGTCCTTGGATTGGTTAATGCTAACAGGAATTGGAAGAGCTGAGATCCAGTATTCAATTACTTGTGCAGCCATAGATTTAAGAAGTCATAGTCGACCAGAGTAGGACAAAATCTTGCTCTTCTGTCCGGCTAGTTGTTCAGAGATCTTGTGGAGAAGCGGCTCATAGTGACAATCCCTCATCTTGCCTGAAGGGAGGTGGGATTCCATCGTAGGTTATTTCTCAACCTGTTTTATCTATTTTGCTCAGCTTTGAAGAAAAACAAGTTAGATTTAGACTCATTCACAATAAAGCCGGAAGCATTAGAAAAAATCCCTAAATACTCTAGCTAAAGACATGACAAAAGTTTCAGCTGTAGTCAATGGAGGAGACAAAAATTTCTGGCTGAGTGACACTCCAAATCTAAATTTCAAACTTAAGGGGCAGTCATATGTAAAAAGCTAAAATCAGTTAAGTTCTTGTATGTAATTAATGTAGTTTTTTTGTGCTGGTGAGCAATAATGTAGCTCCGCCTCTAGCTACAGTGAGAAGCAAAGGATGTTATCATCATAACGAATACAAACAAGAGTTTTAGCCCTCAGCGCAATAGACAGAGGAGACATTTTGGAGTTCCCCTTAAGAAATGCCAAGTGACAATGGCGAATCTCCATAACTGCATAAATAGATAAGAGAAAATCAGGTCACCTTGATGAATGCCTCTAGAAGCCTAGATGAACTCTCATCTGGCCCCATTAATTAGCACCGAGAAAGACATCGTGGAGACAAAAGTCATAATTCTCTACGCCCATAAAGGACAAAAGCCAAGGAAAAGAAGAGTATTGTAAAAAAAAATTCAGCTAAGTCTGTCATCTGCAGAGGTCCACTTTCATGTCCAAAGAAGGGTGGTGAATTTGGTTGAGACCTTGCATTATCTCACGAACAATAATAATGTTGTCCTAGATTTTCCTTCCCTTGAGAAAAGCATTCTGTTCTGAGAGATGATATGCACCAAAATGGGTCTTATTGTATCAAAAATAATCTTTGTAATGGCAATCGACCTATAATCTTCAGGCCTAGAATCTCCTTCCTTCTTTGCAACTAAGAAGATGAGAGATCAGTTCAAATGTTTAGCTATCTTCCATCTCTTGAAGAAATCCTGAATAGCACAAGAAATATTATAGCCAAAACTATACCAGAATTGTTGGAAGAAGCCCGTAGAGAATCCATCTAGGCCAGGCGGACTGTATTTATTGATTAAATAAGCAATTGTTCAAATTTTCTCCTCAGTGAGTGGAGACAGGAGTCTAGGAGTCTACTCTCATCATTGCAAAAAAAGTCACTGATATTTCAAAAGATATTTCCTAGAGGAGTCATCCTCAAATAACATATTAAGGAAGCATTGTTCACATACTCCTTTGATGGTCTTTGGGTCCCTACTAACCCCATTTTGTCTTTCAATCTCCATGATGTGGTTAGTGTAACCTTTACCTTTGACCATAGGGTGGAAGAATTTTGTGTTGTGTTCCCTTAACTCATTTTGCTCTAGACTTTTGCTTTCAAATCAGCTCATCATCTAGAGATTTCACATTTTCCTTCCTGTGCAAGGTCTCATATTCAACATTTTATTGGGAACCATAATCAAACTAATGGCTACTATTGTTCTTATTGCTAGAACCCCAACTCGCATCTCATGCAAAGACAAAATCATGGCCACTAGTTCCACTATAATAACAATTGTAATTACTGAATCTCTCTTTCTCTACTAGCGATGAGTTTATTGGGGTCTGTATAACCATTAAAACTGATGGGAATGTAGTAGGTTGATAACCTTTGGTTTGGTTCTCACAAGATACTAGGAAGAGATCTATTTTTGATGATGATTCAGTAAATAATGTGAATAATTTGTTGGGTTGTTTATCTTTATCTTTTGTTGTTATGACCTTTCTCCCTTTGGTAATGGTTATTTTCCAAAAGAAAATGTTTCAAGATTATAAAATTTAAAAGGAAGAGGGGGTTACAGCAAATAAGGCTAAAGTTAAGGAGAGGTTTCAAGTAAAAAAAAAAAAATCATATCCACCTTATTTCGCCAAAAGTATGTCTAATGCTGATATTCATAGTGGCTAGGGAAGCGCTGAAGCATATCTTAATGGAGCTTATCACCAACTCACTCATTGGTAGATTTTAATCCTCTATAGCTTATTCTAATTCAAGATTGTGGCTAAGCAGAACCTAATCATCAATCAGCCAGCATTGATGCTAATGTCAACTTGAATAAAAATCGAGCACAGCCCAATTGACTATTGGCACTGGGTATATAATGTTTTGCATAACCTTGCACAAATAAATTTATAAGAGAACATTTAGAAAAGGAAAAAAAATTAAGCAAAGCTACATATGTTGGTCATGATGTCATCAATTTTGCATCCAAAAACTAGCACAAACCTCAAAAGCCAAATCCATTGGTCTATGTCCATGATCTCCTCATCATTGCTGCTATGACAAAAGAAGATTGAACTAGAAAAGAGAAAAACAGAGGAGAGCGAATATAAGAAACTTGAGAAGAAGAAGAAGAACTCAAAACCCTAAAAGCTGACCAAAGAAAATGTGACACCACGCACAAAAAAAAAAAAAACCATGGCAATGGTAGTCAAGTTTTTAATCTGTAGCCCATTTGTATGAAAGAATCACAAAAAAAATCTCTCATTGAACACAAAACTTGTTCATGATATGACTTCATTATCTTCTCCGAGAGCTTAGCCCATGCTTGAACCATTCTTTGTAACAACTAGATACTCACAAGTTATGCTATGCCTAAAAGAAAGTTAATAGTGGACTAACTAGGAGAGCCTAGACATAATAAACCTTTGAAAAAATAGGAAAGAAAACTAATAGAAATGTGGTCGAAAGTAAGTAAAATAGAAGAGAAGAAAAATGATATAACAGAAGATTATAATAAAAATAAAGGAAGGAAAGAAGAATGGAATAGATAGAAGAAGAGAGGAAATAAAGAAGAAAGAGTAAGGAAAATAAGTGAATACAAGAAACAATAAAAATGTAACACATACCTTGTGCGGGCATTAGGGAAGCATGCATTCGTTTGCTTATTGTAATCTTTCTAAATCCTATTCTATAGACAATCTTGAGAGCAACACAAACTCAAAAACAAATACAAAGAAATCTAGAGTGTGTAAAAGTAGCAGTGAAAGGATATAGTGAGAAGAAAAAAGAAAAGAGAGAGAGAAAGAGTTTTGTCTAGGGGTAAGCTGGTCTCCTTCTCTTTCTTCTTCTCTTTTTAAACCTATGATCTTGCAAAAGAATGCAATGAAGGATATGGTAAAAAGGGAATGCACAATGAAGCAAAGAAATATAACTAAAGAGGCAGATGTGGTAAAGAGGAGGACAAGTTCACCCTGAAGTGATGTGAGCTCTTCCTCTGATCTAGTGAAGGAAGAAAGGATATCAGAAAGTAAGAACCAGACCTTGATTTAAAGAAGGTTAAAAAAAAAGGTATTGCAAGTTTTTATCTTAAAATTCTTGTGATGCAATTGGCTTCTTCTCTTCTTAAACTGTGATTATTACAAGACAAAGGAGACAATTTTAGTTAAAGAAACAAGTTGTCAAATCTGAAGTGGAAAACAAATGAAAGGGAACTATGCAATTCTTCTTCTCCTTCTCTTGATCTTCCAATGAAGGAGGAATAAATGAAAAAGAGAGAAACAATAAAGAGAAACAAGACAAGAAGGGGGGAGGAGGGAGAGAACTTATCAAAGGAAGCTTGAGCTCTTCTTCCTTTGGTTCCAATCAAACAATCAATTTGAGAATGACCAGTGAAAAAATCAATAGAAGATGGATTGGACGTGTAGAGAAAAGAGAAAATAAAGGTGTGCCTTGTTAAGAAGTGGGAAGCCAAAGAGTATGCTTCACCATTTGTTCAATGCATGAAATGGGTGATAAATGGTATCTGATAGTGATCGCTAGTTGTGGCCTTGCAATCGATAGTTTCAGGACCGATGTCTATGGAACACTAGAGATGATGACCAATGCAGTAGCAATCAGCTGTTCCTCCGATGGATGTTTGTGAAATGCCCACAATGATATGAGTGAAAAGAAATGAGCCTCACAGGAGAGGAAAGGAAGAAGGAGAAATAAAATAGAAAAATCAATGGGAAAAGAAAGGGTTCATGGGTTAGGTTTTCCTAACACATGAGATGAATTTGTTGGAAAATGGCAGGGATTATGAATGAAGTGGATTCATTAGAAATGGGGTTCATTAGTATCTAGCAGGCATACAAGGGTTAGGGTTTCCTAATGTTGTTAGAAATTAGGGGCAAACTGATACTTTTCTCATGCGTCCTCCTTATGCATTTGAGAAAGTGGCTATGCACTAATGGAGGGTGTTCGCACCCCTCATGCATGTTAGAACAAGAATGGCCATGTGAAACAGTAGAATTTTGAAATTGGTTTTGGTTTGACAAATTTCAGGAAAAAGGGATTCGCCCATCAGCACAAGGTCTGACCATTTTTGCACCTTTAACAGGGGTAATAGCGCCAAGGTCTAACATTTCTCAAATTGTACATGTCATTTGATTGATGGTCCTTTTATATGATTGTGCAAGAATTGAATGTGAATTTGAAGTTGATTTTAAACTCGATCGGAAATTTGGAGTTCAATTTTAATAATCGAAGATTTGAATTGATTGGAAATTTTGATTGAAGATTTGGACTTGAGTGAAAATTTCTTTGAATTTGAATACTTTTTAAGATTTAGAACTTGATTTGAATTAGGACTATTGATTTAATCCCAAGATAGGAATTGGAATTTGGATTTTGATAGTTGAAATTGAAATTTGATAGTTGAAATTAGAAATTTGGAAACTCAAGGTTTAGTCTGTAAACCAATTTTGACAATTCAAAATTGAATAGATGGCCTTGCTGGAATTTGACTTTTTTTTTTTTTTGTTTAAGTTTGAAATGGTAGGATTGAGAGGCAAAACACTGAATTTGAAGACTTATGTTGGAAGACTCTTTTGAGAAATTGGAACGAAATTCATCTTTAGAAAATTTCAGATTTGAAAACTTTATGTTTTCAAAATCATTTTGGGATTTGATTGAGTGCTTGTTGCTTTGAGATCAGCGATGGATCTAAATCTTCATTGCAATATGACTTGGTCACAGTAGCAACTCTGAGTTGGTTTGCTTATGTCCCGACTATTAGTGGATTTGTGTGTTTGTGTAGTAGGTGAGTGCATGCATTGTAAAAGCAAATTATATACTTCATTCATGCTTCACTCTCTCATGTCTCTATGTATAGCTAATTCCAATTTCATTCATGGAGGCATGATATTGGCTAGTTTTGAGAAATTAGAATGTTGGATGGCATCTAGATCTTTTCTTGATATTTGAAACAAGAATGGGCTCCAGCACATACTCCACGAGCTTGATTTTTAATCTTTGAATTTTGGAATTTTCGAAATCTTTGTTTTGAAATAAATCGTAGAGTTCTAAGATTCTTTGAATTGACTTGAATCAAGTCTTTTGCAAATTGATGATGATTTTGAAATTTTAATTTCAACTCATTCAATTGAAATATTGATGGGATTTTGAATTAAAATCAACATGATTTGTATTGCTCACAGTCACATTTGGAGACTTTGATGCATTTGGAAACTTATGAGTTGTTCCTAAGGTCTCGTTTGATGCTACAGAATTTTGAGTGAAAGGTTTTTCAAGGAAAAAAAATACAAGAAAAGTGTGCTATAGGAAAAATATCAATTTTTCTAAGTCCAGGTCATGTTTGATGACCTGGAATTTGTTTTTTGAGAAAAAAAGTTTTGGTGGTGTTTGCTAGACACAGAAGGTTTTCCATGGATAAAATATTTGACGTTGCATTGTTCATGGCATCAACCATATGCATTAATTATATATCCACAAAGCATATATGAATTCTGAAAAATGTATAAACAAAAAAATTGAACATATACAAAATAAAAAGAAGGGAGCACGTCTGCCTGATCAACAAGAGATTGAAGTTTGCTATCGAAGGCTAGAAAAATTGACACCAACGGGAAACAGACGCCAGCTGCATAAAACTGCTGTCGCGATATTGGAACATATAACAATGGAGGAGACAGAATGAGGGTTTGCCAGGCAACGCACCACGGTGAGGGTTTGTTAGGGTTCTTTCTCATATAAATTTCCACCTAATAAGGTAACGACTGTTTTGGCAATATTTTGAGCATATGCGGGTTGGAAATAAAATTCCGTATGCCTGAAACCAACCAGATTTGGGTGAACATAGGTGACCAAGGAGATAGATAAAAAGGAGAGAGAGTGGTGAGGGATTTTGGACATGCTGCCTTCACCAATGGAGAAAACAAAGCTCTCTTCCATGTGCTGTTGAGGAAGAAGATTGCTCGGCTAACACTGAAACATGAAAATGTGTTTGTCTGGGAAAACAAGACAATAGGACTCAGTAGGTACTTTAATGAATTGAAAAACTAGGTTAACTACGCTGAGTTAACACGAAATTTGGTAGGACGATTCACTACCCTTCTGACAATAAATTCCAAAGTTGGAGAATGTTTTAGGAAACCTATGAAAAAAATCAGAAACTATAGATAGCAAAATTTGAAAAATAGGCTAAAGAGGTAGATTTGGTTTGAACAAAACCCTATTAAATCAACTTAAATTGATCTAAAATTGTTAAAAAATAGATTAGGAAAACATGCACAGAATGACTTTGGGAACATAGAGCAAATATATAAACAGCAGAAACAATAGAAACGGAACTGACTACGTGATTCCTTGAGCACATTTAGAATGAAGAAAATAATTTCAAATCAACTTGGTATTTCCTAAATATTGATTTGTAGATTTTCTGCATAACGAAGATTCTACAAGAATTTAAACTTGCAGAAAAAGACTAAACAAAGAGAGAGAAACACACTCACGAAGTGGGTGAAAAACATGATTCTACAGAATTCTATAGAAAGTTGCAGAAAGCTGTTCCGGCTAAATCACCTAATAGAATGGTCAAATCAACTTGGAATTTGCCGAAATTTGGTGTGGAGAAATTAGATACAAATAATTAACGTTTGACTTTTATAAAACACAAATTGGAACTCCCAATCAAAAGTTATAAATTTCATAACTTTTAAAAATTTCTGGATATGACTTTTTTGCAGTTTGAAAATTGCAGAAAATAGAGTTTGAAAAAACTGCCAAATGTAGGACCAAATGATCTTAGTATATAATATAATCAGGGAAGAACAAACAACTGAATTTGCAAAGATCTTTCACAAGAACAATAATGCTGCAAACAAGACAAATTTGACTTGGTAGAGTTCCTAATATGGCCAACACCAACGTTCCATCTCATTTCCTCTTGGTGCTACAATGGTGCGTCCTGCTTCTTAGCTTTTGTGTAATGTATCATGATCACCTTGGAGCCACAAGTGGTTTGGCGTGGGAAATTGCCCACACCAGCCCTAGAAGATACCTTTATTTTCACACCGCTGCCGTCAAATATTTGACTACATATATGTATATATATACGAATTCCTATGCTCATGCATTGATCACAAAGAAGTTTTCTCCATTGGATGGGTATAAAAGGGGTCACAAACCTCTCTCCCTCCCATGGATCCCGGAGTTGACTTGAATACAAGAGCATGGTTAAAATACCATTCCATTTCATAAAAAAGAATTTTTATTAAAGACCCTAAGAGTCCGTATACGAATAGCAATGTCGAAAATAGCATTGGCACTTGATTTCAATTGAGCAACATGACCGTGAGTAGAAGCGGGCATCGGGCCTGGTACCCAACGGGTACCCGGCATCCGGCTGGACGGGGTCTAATTCGGCTTGATAAATTTAAAATGTTATTTGTATTTTATTAATAACATATTATTTTATTATTAAAAATTATTTTGTATTCAAAAAGTTATTTTATTTTAAAAAAATTAGTGTAACCGGGCCGAGCCCAGGCCAGATTCGGATTTCGGACATCGGGCTGGCCCGAACCCGGCTGTTATCGAGCTGACCCAATGCTCAGGCCTAACCGTGAGTGCAGTACAAACCACATTTTTTGTGCAGCAGCTAGTTCAGATGGGATTAGTAACATGCCTTGTGACACTAGTCCGAGCATGTGAAAACCGTAAGTTTGGCTTTGCTTTTATATTATCATACTTTATAAATCACAGCTTTTGAAATGAATTTCCAAAATTAGTTTTCAAAAACCCTAGGTTCTATATGATGAAGGTCCAACCCCAAAATATCTTACGTATGATTTTTCTAGGGCTTAGCCATGACCATCCTTAGAACCATTCCAACTAAACTACCCGTGCTCAAACCCCACACGAATCTCCATCTGAACTTTAACTTTACTAATATATAGAGACCAGACATTAAAGCCCTCAAACCCTAATTGGCCGCAACCCTATATTGACCTAAACCTAGGAGACCTCAGGTTGAGTGCTTGAACCACAATGGATTTGAATTTAAGAAAATTGGATCATGGATCTTGAGGTAATTGGTTTTGGATCTTAACAGTGGCAGACCCTAATAATGGTCGAACCTGAACCCTGGATCGTAGATCATGATCCCATGAAATGTGGAATTCATAAAATATGGATCAATGTTGGAACCATGGCGATATTGGAATCTCAAATTTGGATCTTGGAACACAATATTGGATCTTAGGCCTCATAAACCCTGACCTTAGATTTTGACTACGATTTTTGAAACATGACCTAGATTTGATTCCTTTGGATCTCTGAACCCTCATAAACTTGGATCAAGTCATTGGATCACAATCCTAGATATTGGATCGCTCATTGAATGAAGATTGAATGGATTCTTTGCGGTTATGTCCTAAATTTCCAAGCCAAATAGAGTTCTAAATCCATAAAACTATAGAGACCGGATCTTTATCACATATGACCTAGTTGCATGCATCATACCAGACTAGGTTTATGTTTGTTTGAATTTAGGATCAATGCAAGATTGAACAATGTCTTTCTAAGCTTTCATGTCCAAAACTTGGATTTCCCATAAGCAAAAGTAAGTCTTTTCAAAAGTAATGCGAAGCTAGCTAATCTTGCTTGCCATACTTTATTGCAGTTACACTTGGATATATATTTCGTTCGTGCTAATATCATGAACTTCTATTTTCGTGCTAATATCATGAACTTCTATTCCAAATGGATCATGAATGACTATAAGAGTGTTTAAGCTATTGGGGCCCTCCCTTCACCACCTCCAAGGGGATGGTCTACACTCTACAGGGTTCATAACTACTCCTCTTACTGCAGAACACTTACCTAGCCAACATTTAGATCTGGCTCTACCCAAAGTTTTCCGGTTTGCCCCGACATTACCCACTTGTCTGATTGTTGCTGAGCAGTTTTTGGATATCAAACGAACCTCTCTTGATGGTAATCTTAATGTGGCCGATTTATCCTCTTTTGCAATCAGTTTCGCTACAGCATCTGCCGCTCTAGTTAATTGTCCATCCTTTCCAAGTGACCCGTCAAGTTTCGTCTCGAAGTTATGTCAAGTATCTGTGGATGCCAGTTACTAGTTTGTCCCCATCAACACTACATGCGAGATTCAAATGTTGCATGTAAACAGTGTCAAAGTTCAAAACTCTAAATCAAGCCTTATTGAAGTTCGGTGGCTATGGATCAACTTCTGCTAAAAGAGCATTGATGGCAACTATTAAATGGAGAGATTTCCCCGCTTATTGTTAAGAATGAGGCACTCTCACACTCTCAATATCAAGAAGAAGACATGTAAGTACAAAAATACAAAAACTTATGTGGTTGAGAAATTCGATTCAAGGTTCTGAGATCATAACTCACTATTTCAAACAATGTAAATACGACTGGTCACTTTTAAATGTAGAAGTTGAGGGCAATACAACAATAGTAAAAATTATAATGATACCTGACCCACCAAATGAATAACAAAGAGAAGCCTATCAAATTGTGGTCAAGCTCCATTTTCCTCCAACTTTATGCAAAACTTTTTCCTTTTGAAAATTGAATCATTTGTTCGAATGAACCACTTTTATGCTCATTGTTCATATATTTTCAATGAGTACTCAAATGAAGCAGGACAACTGGCCGCTTAGTCAGCTACATGGTGTTCCTTACCGGGCCGCTAAAGTCCAGCAGTACTCGCTACTGGTCAGCCATGTGATTACCCGCACATATAGTTCCAGGCATTTTCGTCTCTGATTTGATAGGACAAACGATCATTAATTGGGTGTCGTTGAACGCCTCGTATAAGCCAATTGCACTATCGGTTTGATATGACAATTGATTAACTGAATACGAAATAGTATTCCAAATTTGGTTAAAAAATAACGTCAATGTGAGTAAATACTTGGACAATTATTTTTAGGAATATTATAGAAGGATTCCATATATCTCAATATGCTTCCTTTAGGAAAGAAATCCAGATACAGTTCCTAATTTGATTCAAATTTGAACATGCAATTTCATAACTAAAGCTGAATCTCGTATCCGATTGGAAAGCTAATCAAATTAGTAAAGTTAAGGATATTTATTTTTTAGAATGTAAAACGGTGAACAATAACAATTAAATTTTCTAAAATAATTTCATGAACTTTTATATTATGCTTAAAGAACTTGAGGGCGCATTGGGTATCATGTATATAATAGCGATAGGCATGAAAGCTCACCCCTGATCGACACTCAGCAGGGGCAGACCCCACCACCGTTAACTATACATATAAACTTCTTTGAAGATACTTAAGCATGCTTTCGTTTGTTTTTTTGTTTCTTTTGTACCAATCGATCAAAGCCACAGACTCTTTACTCAAAGTGAACCGAGCCTAGGTCACGGAGCCAAACCAAGCTTGGTTATGCAACTTTTTGGTTTCATAAGGTCAAAAGGATTAGGCTAGGTAGGGGTTGTGAGTACGACCCAGCCCAATAAGTAAGCAAGGTCGGGCTTGTAGAGTCATCACCGACTCTTGGGAAGGGTCGAGAAGACCCAAGAGGCTACAAGCCTCGTCCGTTGTAAAGTCGGTGAGAGTCTCTTTTTTAAGTCGGTGGCTATGTAATGGTTAAAGAAGAAAAATCAAATAAAATAAATGTCGAATTCGGTGGATACTTCCACCACCGACTAGTCATCCCTATAAATAGGGATGTAGGGCATTGTGGGCATGTGTAGAAAAATTATGTTGAGTGATTTTGGGTGCTCACTTTGTGAGTTGGGTGTGTGCTCATTTTATGAGCTGGTGAGTGTTAGCTCGTGTGTTCACTTCGTGAACTCGAGTGTCGAAGTTTCAAGTGTATGCTGCAAGGGCGTTGGGTGTATTAGCTCACTGCGTGAGGCGAGGTGAGTTTTCTTGAGCCTCCTTCTGTAATGTTTATTTTTTATGAATAAATAGTTTAAGTGTACTTTGCCAAAGTTATTATTGAGTATTATTTTGGACGTCGAGACTCTGTCAGTTTTTCTCCGCATAAATTTGAGTTTGGATCTAAGTTATATTGAGGGCCCACCTTACATTTCACCAACAAGTGGTATCAGAGCGAGGTTCTGTCTAGGGGCCGATTTACTAGTGAGATTAATTTGGCCAATTATATTATGAAATTATGGTGGCATTAGCGGTTGCATTAAATAATATTGAGAAGCTTAACAATACAATTATGGCTATTGGAAATCCTACATGGAGTCATATTTTCTAGGACAGGAATTATAGGAGATAGTTTTGGGATCAGACACAAATATTCCTGTCGACGAAGAAGCGAAGAAGAAATGGATGATCAAAGCAGGGAAAGCTCTATTTGCAATTAAAGTATCAATTGAGAATGATTTATTAGAGCATATACGAGATGCTAGGACTCCTAAAGAAGCGTGGGATGCTTTTGCAACGTTATTTTCTAGAGCTAATGATGCCCGCCTACAATTGTTAGAAAATGAATTAGCTACATTAATTCAGGGAAACATGTTGATAGCAGAGTATTTTATGAAGGGTAAAAATATTTGTAGGGAGATATCTCAAATTGACCCTGAGTCTAAAATTAGTGAGGCCCGTATGCGGAGAATTCTTACTCGCGGACTTCGTCCAGAATTTGGCAGTTTCATAATTGGTGTTCAAGGTTGGCCAGTTCAACCAACTTTGTTGGAGTTAGAAAATCTTTTGATCAATCAAGAAACATTAGCGAAGCAAATGGCTGAGCTTTCTCTCAAGGGAAATAACGAGGAAGCTTTGTTTAGTAAGGGTCAGAGATCACGATGGACAACTAAGCCAGTCATTAGGTGTCCAAGTAGAAATATTGACGAAAAGAAAGAGAAAAATATAGAAAAGAAAACAAGAGAAACTACACAGCAGTGGAAACCAAAGAAGAAGTGTTTTAGATGTGAAAAATTGGGACATTTCGCTCGTGACTGCAGAGTCAGAATAAATGAAAGAAATACAGTCACGACAAGTAAGCAATATGGGGGAGCTAATGAGACTGTACAGAAAAGTTTGTTTTTGTACTCAATGGATGTTAAAGAGGATATTACACAAGAAAGATGCAATTCCGCTCATACAAAACTCGTAAAAGAAAAAGAAGAGAAGATCAATTATCAAACTGATTGGATAATTGATTCTGGATGCTCAAATCATATGACTGGTGATGAGAGCAAGTTTGTAAGTATGAAAGCATATGATGAAAATCGAGTTGTTGTTACTGCTAACAACACAAAGCTTCCAGTGGCACATATTGGAGAAGTAGAGATTATAGCCAACTTTGGCAAAGACCGGATTTTACGGAACGTTTATCATGTTCCAGGAATGACTAAGAACTTGTTATCTGTGCCACAACTTACAGCATTAGGTCACTATGTCGTGTTCGCCCCAAATGATGTGAAAGTTTATAAAGACGCAGATGTTCAAGGAACACCCATGTTTGAAGGAAAAAAAGTTGAGTCAATATATGTCATATCAGCAGAAATCGCATATATTGACAAAGCAAAGAAGCATGACACTACAGACATCTGGCATGAGAGACTCGCTCATATTGGATACAACAAACTCCGGGAGATGTCTAATAAGGGGCAGTTGATTGGTTTGCCAAAGCTTGAAGTACGGACAGACAAAGTATGCCCTGGATGCCAATATGGAAAGGCGCATAGGAGGTCATTCAAAGAATCCAAGTATAGAGCTAAAGCACCATTCGATCTTGTGCATTCAGACGTATTCGGCAAAGTACCAGACCCATCATGGTATTTTATCACATTTATTCATGATTTTTTAAGATATACTTGGGTCTACTTTATGAAAGAGAAGTCTGAAGTACTTGAAAAATTCAAAGAGTTTCACCAGATGGTGCAAAGAACTTGGGCATAAAATTCGGTGTCTACGCACCGATAATGGTGGCGAATATACATCAAACATGTTTATGGCATACATGAGGCAACATGGTATTCGAAGACAGTTTACTTGTGCTTATACGCCTCAACAAAATGGAGTGGCAGAACGAAAAAATCATTACATAGCAGAAACATGTCGAAGTATGATGCATGCAAAGAACATGCCACCAAGATTTTGGGCCGAGTGTGTCAGCACCGCTGTACACGTAATTAATCGACTACCAATGCCGAGATTTAATTTTAAGTCTCCATATGAAATGCTCCATAAAAAGAAGCCATCTGTGAGTTATTTTCGAGCATTTGGTTGTGTTTGTTATGTCTTTATATATGAGCAGCACATGACTAAGTTCGACAAAAAGGCACAGAGGTGTGTCTTTGTCGGATATGATCCATATCGAAATGAATGGAGATGTGCTAATCCTAGCACAAGACAAGTTCATGTTTCTCGCGACGTCATCTTCGATGAAGCATCATCGTTGTGGTCAGAAGAAAAGAAAGCGCTTCCAGACTCTCCAGTTTTTGAGAAAGATATTCGAAACAAAATACAATTCGAGATGAATCAAGGCGAACCTGAGTCGGAAGTTCTAGAAGCAAGACGACCAGATAAACAAATTCATAGCCCAAGACAAGAAGAACGTGCAGATCCATGGAGAACTGGAGTCAGTCCAATCCAACAAAGAACTGCAGGAGAAGAAAGACCATCACAATTTGAAGAGCTGGAAGAAGCACCCATAACACTAAGAAGATCAACGAGAATACCAAAACCAAATCTCAAGTATGTAGATGCAGATTGTGCCATCATGGAGGAGATCGAGCCAGCTTCTTTTGAAGAAGCAAAAGAAGTTGAAAAGTGGCAATCAGCAATGAAAGATGAAATGAAGGCATTGGAGCATAACGAAACATGGGAGCTCGTACCAAAGCCTGCAGGAGTAAAGCCAATTACTTGTAAGTGGGTTTACAAAATAAAAAGAAAGACAGATGGCTCAGTTGATAGATATATGGCTCGAACAGTCGCGAGAGGATTTTCTCAACAGTATAATATTGACTTTGAAGAAACTTTTAGTCTTGTTGCAAAGATCACATCCGTACGTATTCTGATAGCCATTGCTGCAAGCAAATCCTAGAAGCTATGGCAAATGGATGTAAAAAATGATTTCTTATATGGAGATCTCGACCATGAAATCTATATGGAGCAGCCTTCAGGATTCAAATCTCCAAACAAGCCAGACTACATCTGCAAGTTAAGAAAAGCACTCTATGGACTGAAGCAAGCACCCAGAGCATGGTACGGAAAAATAGCTGAATTTTTGGTGTTTAGTGGATTTCAAGTCCCCTCAGCAGATTCAAGTCTCTTCGTCAAGGCAAGAGGTACGAAGCTTACTATTTTGTTAATTTATGTTGATGATTTAATTATTACTGGGGATGACAATGAAGAAATTAATCTCATTCGTGAACATCTCACGGTGAGATTCGAAATGAAAGAGCTAGGGGAGTTGCGACACTTCCTTGGATTAGAAATTGATTACGAAACTCAAGGATTATTTTTAAGTCAAAAGAAGTATGCTCATGACTTACTACGTAAGTATGGTATGCTCACTTGCAAACATATCTCAACACCAATTGAGATAAATGCAAAACTTAGAATTGATGAAGGAGACAGGCTTGACGATGTTACTATGTATCGACAACTGGTTGGAAGCCTAATCTACTTAACATTATCAAGACCAGACATTGCCTATGCAGTTGGTGTTGTGAGTAGGTTTATGCAAACTCCAAAGAAGCCACATTTAAAAGCACTAAAAAGAATATTAAGGTATATCAAAGGAACTCTTGACTTTGGTATACTTTATGAGAAGGGGCCAACTTGTCAAGTTGTTGGTCATCGTGATGCGGATTATGTTGGAGACTTATCAACTCGAAGATCAACCACTGGATATACGTTTAGTCTTGGAAGTGGTGCAATTTCATCGTGCAGTAAGAGACAGCCAACAATTTCACTGTCTACAACCGAAGCAGAGTATAGAGCAGCATCTCAAGCAGCACAAGAATGTGTGTGGTTGATGCGACTACTGAAAGACATCAAACAAAATGTGGATTATGCAGTGAGAATCCACTGCGACAATCAAAGTGCAATTAGACTGGCAAAAAATCTTGTCTTCCACGCTCGGACGAAACATATAGAGGTGAAGCATCATTTTATCAGAGAAAACGTACTCAAAGGAGATATTCAGTTGCAGCCAGTCGCTTCAGTAGATCAAGTTGCTGACATATTTACCAAAGGCTTGCCAGTGCAGATATTCACCAAGTTTCAAAGAATGTTAAGAGTCCTGAGTCGAGAGTCGATAATGAAGGGGAGATTGTAGAGTCATCACCGACTCTTGAGAAGGGTCGAGAAGACCCAAGAGGCTACAAGCCTCGTCCGTTGTAAAGTCGGTGAGAGTCTCTTTTTTAAGTCGGTGGTTATGTAATGATTAAAGAAGAAAAATCAAATAAAATAAATGTGGAATTCGGTGGATCCTTCCACCACTGACTAGTCATCCCTATAAATAGGGATGTAGGGCATTGTGAGCGTGTGTAGAAAAATTATGTTGAGTGATTTTGGGTGCTCACTTTGTGAGTTGGGTGTGTGCTCATTTTTTGAGCTGGTGAGTGTTAGCTCGTGTGTTCACTTCATGAACTCGAGTGTCGAAGTTTCAAGTGTATGCTGCAAGGGCGTTGGGTGTATTAGCTCACTGTGTGAGGCGAGGTGAGTTTTCTTGAGCCTCCTTCTGTAATGTTTATTTTTGATGAATAAATAGTTTAAGTATACTTTGCCAAAATTATTATTGAGTATTATTTTGGACGTCGAGGCTCTGTCAGTTTTTCTCCGCATAAATTTGAGTTTGGATCTAAGTTATATTGAGGGCCCACATTACGTTTCACCAACAGGGCTAGGTCTCCATACGTGTTCTAGGATACAAATTTACACAAATCTGCTCAAGGAATGAGCCCCTAGCAAAATGCCACTGGTAGGCTTTGCCTAATTCGCTATCATTTGACTTCCACTCCAATATATTGGATGCAAGTGAGCCAACTTCTCAAGACTACTCTTGGTAAATTGGAGACTGAATCAAGAAGTCCCTTATAGTGTTTCATGAATTTGTTCCAATCTTTGGGCAGATTCATGGGACACTTGCAGAGTGTCTTTACTGCCAAACAATCCCTAAAGGTTCTTTAATAAATGTCCCATCCAACATGACATCATGTCCACCATACCTTTGTTTTGTCTGTCTTGTTAATAGTGTTCTTTGTCCATTATTTGATCATTTTAATTAAATAACATGAGCATTCACAAACAACAAACTATTGGAGATCATACATCGGCATATATTGATACAAAATGTAACGTAAAATTTCAAAGACTTGAAAACAACAAGACTAAGGTATAAGCACACTGAGAACTATGGCAACTTTTCAGCAATAAGGTCTTTTTAGATGTATTGCTACAAGACATCATCGCCTAGTTCTTGCAATAGAAAAATAAAAGGCCAATAAAATAGTTAGATTTGAGGCATGAATTATGAATATAAGCAAGTACACTATTGAAATAAAGTTATATTACGCAAATGAAACAATCACATGTAACATAATAATGATGCATTTTTTTATAAAATCTTACTTAGATATAATCGTTTCACATAAAAATAAAATGTGATCACAAAATTTATTGTTACAAACAAGTGTTTGTATTTGTTGAATACTTTTTTGTTGTCATTGATAATGATATTTGTTCCATCATCAATGATCTCATCAGGAGAAAACTGTTCAGTTTTTTTATTGTGTTGGATTATAAAATTATACAGAATGCATGTTGTTTGTACAATTTGAACTTGAGTGCACACTAGATAAGACATTTAATTTTTCAGAATAGGAAACCTAGATTAAGCCGCCCAAATAATCATTCTATAGTGGCATGTTTTTCTATTCCATAAATAACAATTTGTATTTTGTTAGTCAAATAATTTGATTGATCATAATAGATTATACTATCAGTATTTGATTTCCTACCTTGTGGAACCTGTATGGATGAATGTCATCTTCTAGCGCATTGTACCACACCCTTGCATCGGTTGCATTGCCCTCCCACTGGTTAGTACATAGTAAAACCACATATCAAATCTCACCATTGATAAGACATTCTGTAATAAAAAGTCTTACATACTTCGCGAATGGTTTTGGCCATCGCTTGGACATACACTAGAATATGTATACCATTTATTGCTCTTAAACAATCATATTAATACAATAATACGTGTTAGAATATTTTTCATACTATATAACGTCAAATTAAATTTGTAGTATCTACTTAATTGTGATTTTTTACCTTCAAGTATAGAAAGAGGAGTGAATCACCTATAATTTTGGCTGGTGTGTTGTCATCTCTGTGTTCAAGGTACTCATGTGCAATATGAAGAATTGTTTTCACAGCCAAGTTCATTTATTTACTAATTGTTTATCCTAAATCCTGAAGTCATATTGGATACGTCGATTACATTGGTTATAATCATGTCCCAACACCACAATAAACATTACCACTTGTTCTTCAACTGTGATTTCCCGTGCACCATGTAACAACGCTCTACTTTTCAATATATTACAAAATAATGCATATATTTATGATCAACTTTCTATAAGTTTAGACAATTCCTTAGGTGTCCATAAATTGGGTACTTGCTGGTTTATTGGTGTATACCAAATTTCTAGTAAGTTCTTCTTGACCTTTCAAGTATTCAATGAGCATCCACAAAATAATGATAAAGATAACTATAGACAAAATAAATTCATAAATGCATTAGAATAGGACATATAGATTTATCATACAACATTAACATTAGCATAATTTAAATATCACAACAAGAATTGCTAACTATACATATGAACATGCATATTCACAATACAACATTAATAATAACATTAGCAAGTGTCAAACCATTCAACAATAATATTGACATTAACAAGTGTTAAACATTTCACATCAACATTATTTATTGTCAACCAATCTACCTTTGTATCCAGCCAATCTGCAACTCATGGTGGATCATCAAAAAGCAATTTGCTTTGTCAAAATTACCAAGTAGGTCTGCATATCTACAAAATAGTTCATCATCTATCTTCTCTATCACATAAAGATCTCTTAAAATTGTCCCACTCTTCTACAGTATGGAAGATGGTTGGGTATCTACAAGCTGCTTTATATTATTTCCATAATTTTCATTGCTTGCTATTGATTGAATTTGGGTCTCTTGTTTATCATTGATGTGTTAGAGGCTCTAGTTGTGCAAAACTATCTATAGGTGTGCTATGGACAAACATAAAGTCATTTCATCTTCCACATTTCATATATAGGCATTAGTCAATGGTAAATCATCTGCTATACTCCTATTGTCACCTAATGTAGTGGAACTACCATATATTTCTATTCATGCTCATAGAATTTCATGTCATTGGATGCATATACTTTTTTCTATTGTAGAACTTTTGTACATATTTATCTCATACTTTGTTGTCTAGCACTATCATCTTCCTATCAGTGTTTTTTTTTTTTTTCAAATTCAGAAGCATTGAGTATCTCTTCTATCACTGATAAATTGGGGTTCGCTCTGTTAAGTTTGTTTCTTATTTTCTCTAGGGTAAATGATGTTTCATGCACCTCTATCATTCTTCTCTCGACCTTCTTCATAGTTATTTCTTTCAACCTAGCTGATCTCGTCATTCTAAGGATTTGAACCTACTCTAACATCATATCAAAACCAATACTGGACTTAGTTGTCATCACATTATAGTTTGTCATTTTGATTAGACATCTAATTTGAAGAAAAAAAATGGAATAAGTTTATTTCATACACTATTCTAAACCATTAAATAAAGTAGAAAATATAACAACTATAACCTACATACAAAACAACTCATTTAAACCTATATGCTATAAAATATTACAACACAATAGTTACATCTGAATCAAAATGCAGGCTATCAGATCCAACAATAACATAGTCTGACATGACTAGTAGAGTTTGTAAACTAGTTGAATGGTTAGTAAGCAAGATATGACTAAAATGTGGAAATACGTTTGAAATTATGAACAAATGATTAAAATGAGATTATTTAACAAACGATTTGACATCCATGTCAAATATATTTGAAAAAATAAAATAACAATTAATCTGATAAATATATGCTTATTCAAATGAATTTACAAGCATATTTGATATCTATGAAGAAAGGTGATGTAGAGGATTCAGGCGGCCTTGATGAGCTGAAGCCTCTCCTTAAATACTTCAACAAATTCTTTTACTACTAATCATAATTCAAGCAGCCAGTTTCTCGGCAATGCGTATAACATGTTGTTCATAATGAATATTAAACATTAGACAAATTCTTACATTCTCTACAATTTTTTTTAACCATCTGATGCTTAGAATTATTATTAGCACCTCCAACTATATTTGATATTATTATTGATCCTATATATATAAAATTTTGAAAGACTTGTGGTTTTATTTAATTATTCTTTGATCTAGGAGGCAAGAAGTACATGTTTATAGAATAACAGTAGAAGCAAAGTTTTACAAAAATGGAAAAATGGTAGCATAGGAAGTATAAATAAATAAGAAATTATGAAAATATATCAAAATTAAGATAGTGGTCAATGGAAATTTGACAACTTGTAAAAGACAGAACTAGCATTTAACCTAGGTTGGTATAACATGTAACATTAACGCATTAAAGGCTTGGTGGAAATGCAAGATTAGATATGTGTTCTAATGAACGTTAACGATTAATTATAATCTCATGGTAGGATGAAAGGCAGGTGAAGTTCAAGCAGGATACTATCAGCCCCTAAAAACTTTTCATCTACATGTTCTTTTATTCAAAATGTGGACAGCAAAGGTGAATTCATGATTCGTTTAACTAATATGAATGGTTACTAATTTTAAAGATGATGTTCAGTTTGAAATTCAATTTGAATAAAATGGACTATGATAAATCATTAGTGCAACTCAATCTCATTGAAACAATTGCAAGAACGATTCTTATAGGTGCTCAAGTGAAGATTCAAATTCAAGTGTCAATCTTGGCAGTTTGCATGTTGCTATTGTCCATATTCTAAGCCATAGCTAGGCTCTCTAGGGGTTTTGCCATTGACCAAACAACCTGAGTAGGTGATGAGTACCGTGGAAGGTTTCTTGTCAAATTGGATGCCCTGCCCAAGGCAAAATGCTAAGCAAAAGTAAAAAATAAAAAGAAGACCCTTTATAAGGACAAAATTAGAAAGTTAAAAGG
Source organism: Nymphaea thermarum (assembly GCA_011799765.1). Classification (NCBI taxonomy): domain Eukaryota; kingdom Viridiplantae; phylum Streptophyta; class Magnoliopsida; order Nymphaeales; family Nymphaeaceae; genus Nymphaea; species Nymphaea thermarum. The sequence goes on from JAANDH010000068.1 coordinate 58,155, forward strand.
TTACTTTTTTTTCGAAGAAATGAAAATATTATTGAAAGATGAAATACCCTTAAAAGGGAAAAATAATTGGATGTTGTCCATCAATCCCCCACTTAGCACCCAGGACTTCAATCTAGCTCCTAATATCCTTTGGTTCAAGTATATCTAAAATGGAGCCTGAACAAATACTTGAGTTGGTAATTTTACATTTTCCAAATCATCATTCTTATCATTTTTAAGTTTCTTTTGGCTATACATGACATAGGCATGGATTGATTGGGACATGATATAATTACTCATCGGACGTAGATAGCATATAAGGGTTTTTTTGTTGGACTTAATAAATATCCAATGTTTAATTATATCTGAATCCAACTACGCGTAAAAATTGGAATGCGGTTTCATATTTTCTACATTTGAATCTGAAAATTAAATTTAGCAACATTTGAAAAATTAGATATAGTATATGTTATGCCCAGCTTAACCAATCTGATCCATTGACATCTCTATTAAAAGAGACATTGGAGAGCCTTTGCGATGCAGTGGATAAAACCAATGTTCATATATATCTTGATTTTTGTAAACTTATGGTTGTCAATTTTTTAAAGTTGTAGCCGGAACAAATATGCCTATTGTTCAATTTAGTCCAAAAATAAATATAACATGATGGGAATGTGTCTACACTTAACATGTTGCTAAACATGTCCAAAGCATGCCTTACATTGACAACTAGTGTCTTTAGTACAAGTAAAGCGCATGAGAAAATAATGCTTGATGCATAGAAAGCCAACCAGAAATAAGGAAACAAAGAAATGAAGAGCAAAAAAACTTTTTTACCTTTGTTTGGTAATTTAGAATTTGTGTGGTCCCACCTCTTTAACCAAGTGTTGAAAGCTCTTGCAGAAGATCTTGTAACTCATGTGATGACAAGGAAGATGTAAAAAGAATGTTGAGAAATCTGGCCACTTGGATTTCCCTTTACTCTCAAAGGCCCTACTGGTAATGGACATCTATTATTTTCAAGATTTGAGATGGAAGTATCATACATTATTCAACCGCCAAATGACGAAAATTCTACATCCATCAACAAGATATCTTAATCGAAAGCTAAACTGAAACCAATAAGTTAAACTATATTCATCTTAGTTTGTTCCTTTCCTGCATCTTTAGCTCATACCAGCATTAACTACTTGCTTAAAAAAATATAAAAAATAATCTGAAAGTGCTAAAAAGCAGTAAGCCACCTACTTTGAATAGAAGTTTCATTGCCTAAGCTTGAAACATATATATTTGTCATCTTCCTCAGTACCTATTGAAGTGTAGATCAACTAGTGAAATTGGAAATAAATCACTTATTGGCAGACAAGTTACATGTAGTCGTATCTTTAATGAAGTGAAAAATAAATGATGTCATTAAAGTTGTTGAAATAGGATTGTAGGGACATACTAAGTTCTAACTCCCAACTGAACTGAATTAGATTACAATCCATGGGATAAACAATCAAAAGGACTCACATTGAATAAATATCAAAAGGATAACATTAGTTACAGAAAGTTCATAAAAATAATTCATTTTAATTGTTTAGCAACGACTATGTCACCAGGATATGCAACGCGAGGCATACTTTCTACCAAGCCAGATATGTTCAGCTTTGGAGTTCTCACACTAGAAATTGTGAGCAACGGGAATAATGCTTCATTCCCAACCTTACATTTCAAGATCTCCTTAGTTATGTAAGTATTATAATGTATGATCAACATATTTACAATGATCAAAAGCAAGTTGGTTTAGAATTTCCATTGTCCCAAATGTTGCAAACATGGAGGCTACGAAGGGAAAACATGACAACAAAGATATTGGAGAAAGATTTGGTGGGATCATGCAAAATGGGCAAAGTGGTGAGGTGCATTCATGCCGGGCTACGGTGTGTTCCAAACGATGCAGCACTAAGGCCAATAATATTTTTAATTGTACTCAAGCTCGATAGTACTCCTATTACACTTGTTGCTCCATCAGCTCAGCTTTGTTTGTGGATAAAAGAAGGACGACATTTAATTGATCACCCAATGGATCGACTATTAAATCAAGGAACTTTGATGCACTAAAAGGTGTCTACTCAAATGAGTTAGAACTTACTAAGCATTACATGTGCCAGACACTCACAATATGAACAAATTTCACTCAACAAGGATTAAAGTTGTGTCAATTTCCCATATAAAGCTTGTCTAATTCATATTTTTTAATAAATAGAGAACAAAAATTTCCACATGTTCATAACATCTCTTCAAACAATCTACATGCATATCAAACTAGCAAACCAAATTCTTAATGTAATGCTTGGTTACTTGCAGGTTGGACTAGATCAGGGTCCAGACCCAAACCTGAACTCCATCACGTAAAGAGGAGCCTAACACCGGCTCTCCCTCTTCATCTCCCTTGCTGGATTGCGCACGATGCAGAGAAGCAGGAGGTGGAAGGAAGTGCAGTGGCGGTGGAGGTGAAGGGTGGCAGCGACGCTTAGGTAAACCCTCCTGATCTCTCTCTATCTCTTCTATCTTCTCCCTTATTCTCGTGCCCTATCGCAGCTCTATCCCTCTTCCTCTCGTTGTTCTCTGTTGGTCTTTCCCTCTGTCCCGAGATTTTGTTCTCTCTCTCTCTCTCAAGCTCTCAGCCCTTGTTGTTCCTCTCGCATTCTCTCTTATCATTCCCTTTCTCTCCTGCACTATCTTCCTCCTTCGCTACTCTCTCGTCCCTCTGCTCACACTCTCTCTACCGCCAGTCTCCTCTCACTCGCAGCAGTTCTCACTCTCACCGTCTCTCACCCTCGACCGAGCATTTTTTCTCTGCACTCTCCCACTTGCCTGTCTTTTCCCGTGTCGATTGTTGTTTCTACTCCGTGTGTGTTTCTTCCTCAGTCGAACCACCTATCTCACTACTGAATGCCCTCTTCTAATGACAGACCCCTCTCTTAACCTCTTTTTCACTCATTCTCTCCTTAGTTAATGTTGTGGTTGGATTGCAGCTTGAGGAACACGTCTTTCCCCTCATAATAGCGAATAGAAGACATTAGAGGTGATGACAACATATAATTTTAGCTGTTGCAGATCAGTCAAACACCTGAGGTGGCTGCTGAGGACACTACAACAACTAAGATGCAAAAAGCGGAGTGAGTATGGCTAAACGAGCCTAATTCTATAGGATTTTTTCCCTAAGAAGTTATATAGTTATCTTTTAGTTTGATGGGTAAATTTGTGAAGCAGTTAGGAAGCAAGGTAGAGATTTTGATGTTGTGGAGAAGGTGTAGAAATGTTTTAGCGAACTGATGAAGTATGCTATTGTTGATGTGCATATTACGTTGCTTGTTTGGAAAGAGACTTATTGAAGGGCTTTATGGGTCGATACTATCTGTCGGCACCCTCTTGAGGCAATGACCTACAATTCAATGATCATATTTTGTACTTGTATATATTTTAAAGTGAAACAAGTAGAAAACTTATTGCACTTACCGCTTGAATATTTTTTCAGGTGCACCGGGCACGCCGAGTAGACCTTGAGCGACAAGTTTCAATGCTCGAGGTGATTTTTGGGTATTTTGGTGACGTGTGACAGGTATGGCGGCATTCCAAGCAATCTCTGCATGGGCTAATATAGAGTGTGTGCTTTCAAGATCATTGGATCCTATGATTATGTTGTGTTGAATGAATATATGTATGTGATTGAATGAATATGAGATTGGTTGAATGTTTTTAAATTACCACGCAATGGCATGTGCATGCTAGCAATTATAACTGATTAAGGCAGATTAGGCGAGGTATAGAGTTGAGTATCTCCCTTGACTCTAATTGTGCATTAGAAAGCATCATAGAATGATATTTGCATAGGACAACTACAAGTCAATCACAAATCGAGATTACTCTCTATGGTTCGGCTAAATTTTGTAAGATGTGATTGATATATTTGATTGATGAGAATGTTGCAATATTTTTTGTGTGCATTGTCGTGCGCATGATGCAATTGAATGAATTTGAAGGGTAGATATACCTGTAAAGTTATGATGGCTAGCTAAGAGTATTGACTGTGTGTGTGGCCCTCATATGAAGGTGTCTTGAGGTATGGGTGCACTTGTGAAATGAACAACCTTGTGTGCCAGCTGGTCATTTTGTGAATATGTTTTCATAATGATAAGTTAATAAAGAATAATGGATGGAAAACTGGTGGATTATGGCAATGTGTTTGGGAGATGGCCCTCCCTCACCACCGATCTCGCCTATTCAGAGCGTAGGGGGTGCAAGGCTCCAGGATATCGTCGTTTGATGTGCTTAGGGCGTTGGACTATTGCCTTCTCAACCTTGGTATCCTAGGAAAAGCTGAACAACTCTCCTTGAAATTTACACATCCATGGATGAATGGTCTACCACCGCAGCGTGAATGGATCTGCATTGTTTCGGGCTACCATGAGGGTTGTCTCCCGACTGTAAGTCACCATGGTGTGCACGTATCTGTGTTTGCATCTACAAGAACTGTCAATTCACTAAAGCAAAGTAAATGGAATGATGTGAATGAAGTGACTATATATGAAGTGAATGTGACTATCAAGTGTGTTAATTGTGGTCATTGAGTGGTCCATACCTGTTGTAGAACATGTCAAGGTTCACTATGACAAGTTATGTAATTGCATGTTCCTATCATGATGTGACAGTATTTATGTTTGTGTATATGTTACATTACAGATTTAAGCCCTTACCTTAAAGGGTTAGAGATTTATCTGGTTTATTGTCATACTATGAAGGCTAAGCCTTCTGTTGTTTATTTTTTAAAGTTTTGGTGGACTTGGGGCAGCAGGTTGATCAATGACTCCACTTATATCCTATTGGGTAGATTTTGGGTCTATTATAGTGTCAACGTGTTATGTTTTTGTTTTATTGATGTCTTGTTTTTGTTAGATATCAATGTTGTGGTTTTGATGCATTTTTGTCATGTGTTATTGAGAAATATGAAGTGATTTTGTATGAAGTAAATTTACGATTAATGAAATGTTTATCCCATTGTCTTTTAATGTGCATAGCTCCTTTTGAATCGTTGTGTCGTCGCACCTTGCCATTTTGTGTTTTTAACCAAAAAAAATATTTGGGGGTAAAAGGATTGAAATGTGACAGTTTTGGTATCAGAGCTATGGAAAAACCTCACTATGGATGTGAGCTAAAGTCTATTTGTGAAGTTGTGTTGCTCAGGAATGCGTTACTTGATTGAGCTCTTATGGTAGTTTTGATTTTCACTGTGATATATAAATATATGATGGATTGATGTTTTGATTGTTATAGTGATGCATCTTTGCAATTGGACTTGTAAGAGTTATCTTAGACCTTGTATTAAGAATAAAGGTTCTTGCTTGTACAGATGGAGTGCCAAAGTAGAGGTAAGAAGCGAGGTGAGCCGGCTACAAACGTGCAGAGAGAGCCAAGTTCAGCCCATTCAGATGCGCATACCCCACTGGATGATAGTACGTCCAAGCAATCATTCACCCAGACTAATGTGGGTGTGCAAACCCTACCAATATAGACCCGAGTTGTGGATCAGCATACTATACTACTGACGACCTTGTAGATGCTGACCTCCCTAGTATAGTCTATGGTTAGTAACTAAAGGAGTCATGCATCTCCTACAGGAGACACCACTGCACCACCTAAGGAGAAGGTGATTTCGTTGTTGTTTAAGTAGTTTATGTCGATGCAGCTGCCTATCTTTACTAGAGATGGCAACCCAGATGCGATAGAGGAGTAGATTGAAGAGGTAGAGTGCATCTTTATGCTTTTCAAGATGCCAGAAGGAGATAAAGTAAACTATGACTTGTATTTGTGGAAAGGTGATGCGAAATGGTGGTAGTAATCAACCCATGAGATCTCATGGAAACAGTTTAAAGATTCATTCTTCAACACTTACTTTCAAGTGCATGCCAGAAACAAAAAGATGCAAGAGTTCCTTGAGTTGTAGCAAAACAATTGACCATAAAAGAGTATATTACTAAATATCGGCACTTGGATACGTATTGACCACATCTCTATACCACAAAGGAGGCAAGAGCAGACAAGTTAGTGCATGGATTGCGTCACGGGTTGCGAAGCAAGGTGATGTCTTGCAGGCCTTGCGATTTGAACGAGGCGGTCACTATGGCTAGACATGGAGGAGGATTGGGCAAGGACATAGAGGGACCATCACAAGAAGACAAGTCAGCACATACACGGCGGATACAGGCTAAGCACCACAACTTCGCAGGCAAGGCAAAGCCTTATGGAAATCATGATGACAGAGCATTCAAGTGGAATAGGCTTACCCGCAATGACACCACACAGGGAGCACTGACTACTCTGACTCTACCGAGATGCCTTACTTGCTCACGAATGTGGAAGGATGGGACAATTCATCAAAGATTATCCCACAATGCGAGGAAAGGAGTTGAAGAAGGCTGAGGTCGGTCATTCTAGTTCAAAGAGTACCAAATGTGTCTATGTGACTATCGTGAATGAGGTTCAGGCACACGATCTCATCAAAGGTACATTACTTATTGGTTCTCACATTGCTAAAGTGTTGTTCGATTCAGGCATGACTCATTCTTTCATATGTAGTCGATTTGCCACTTCACTAGAAATGTTGGTAAGGATGATGCTATATGTCTTAAAAGTGGTCAACCTATGCATGCTCAATGCTCATGTAGCTAGTATCTACCTGATGTAGACGTGGAGATCCGTCAACATCATTTACCTGCACAATTAGTGATCATAAGTCTTAGTGGGCTTGATGTTATTCTGAGCATGGATTGGCTATATATGCATTATGTCAATATAGATTGCAGAAAGAAGCAGATACAGTTGCCAAATCATGAGATGCAGCCAGTGGAATTCCAAGCTCGAAAAACTAGTCAAACTAATCAGATAATGGCGTCTACACTCAAGGCTAAACGATTGTTAGAAAAGAAGAGTGTTGCATTCTTAGTCAATGTATTGACCATTGAGACTAATTCGGTGAAGTTAGAGGATGTTGCCATTGTGAGTGAGTACCCCGATGTGTTTCCTGAAGAGCTATCGAGTTTGTCTCAAATACAAGAAGTTGAATTCAAGATGATAGAGTTGTTACCAGGGGCAGCTCCTATTTCTAAGGCACCATACCGTATGACACTGACAGAGTTAGAAGAATTGAAGAAGCAACTACATGAGCTCTTAGATAAGGTTTTCATCGACCCAACGTGTCACCTTAGGTAACACCCATGTTGTTTGTTAAGAAAAATGATGGAACGATGCACTTGTGTATAGATTACTACATGTTAAATCAAGTCACCATCAAGAATAAATATTTGCTTCTTGTAATTGAAGACTTGTTTGATTAACTCAAGAATGTAAAGATGTTCTTCAAAATTGATCTGAGGACAGTTTATCATCAACTTCTTATATGTGAGGAAAATGTTGCTAAGACTACATATCGAACTAGATATGGGCACTATGAATTTTGGATCATGTCTTTTGGGTTGACTAATAGTCCTACAGTGTTTATGTACCTCATGAATCAGGTTTTTCAAGACTACTTGGATCGATTTGTTATTGTACTTGTGGATAATATTTTGGTGTACTCAGATAGTGATGCATAGCACATAAATCACTTAAGGAGTGTGTTCGGTATTTTGCGCAAGTATAAGTTATATGTCAAGTACTCAAAATGTAAATTTTGGTTAGAGAATATAAACTTCATTGCTCATCTGATCTCGAAAGATGGAGTTTCTGTCAATCTCGCTAAGGTGTTGACAATACATGACTGGAGGATGCCACACAGCATAACTGAGGTTAGAAGCTTTTTAGAATTGGTAGGAAACTAACACAAGTTTAAATAAGTCTTTTCAAAAATAGCTACTCCAGTGACTATGCTATTATGAAAATGAGTGAAGTTCGTTTGGGACGAGGAGTACAAAAAGAGTTTTCAAACCCTAAATGACAAGTTTACCACCGCACCTATCTTGACGCTTCCATTTGGTAATTCTCAAAATATCATATCATCCGGGAAAAGCGAATATTGATGCTTTGAGTAGACATGCTAGGGCAACGTTATACAGTATGATGAACCACTTTTGGACATTGTTGCAAATGTGATAGCATGGCAATCTCACCTATGTGACGAGAACAAAGCAACAATAACTACCTTGATATGATATCTTTTGTTGGAAAATCTCATATTGAAGCAAAAGGAAGACCTTGATTTTGCTAAAAACTTAGAAGAAAGTAAGAAGATAAATTCCTATTGGTGTCAAGATGAAGATTGTTCATTGTGGTTTCAACAAAGATTGTGGGTCCCTAGTGATGAAGGGGTGAAGCATCAATTGCAGGCCTGGGCATCGGGCCGGGCTGGCCCCATTCGGCCCGTCGGAACGCTCAGCCCGGCCCGGACCCAACCCAGCCCGCCCTCCCATCTCCTGACCTCGACCCCCTTTCCCCCGCCGCCCTCCCGACCCTTTCCACCGCCCTCCAGCTACGGCCGTTGGGTCCTCACCGACGGCCCACACGGAGGAGGAGGGGGAGCGGCGACGGCGAGGGAGACGGAGGAGGAGCGGTGAGGGGGAGAGGGAGACGGGAGCAGAGAGGGAGACAGGAAGGGAGAGGGAGACAACGTGGGAGCTGGGCCCTTTCCGCCTGAATCGCCGTTGGACCATCGACAGACCGACATCTGCCAACCCATCCGGCCGGCACCACTACCATTTATTCTCCCTCCTTCCGAGCAGACGAAGTTGTCTGCGTTGAAGCTGCGTGAGCCCGATCCACCGGTCGCAGCACCCCGCCGAGGCGATGGGAGAGGGGTTCCGGCATGACCCGATGCCTCCATCCATTTTGCACTTTTATCGAAGAGAAGAATCGCTCGGGCTCGACTGACTCGAAGATTGCTATGCTCGACCTTGACAATATCATTTCGAGCAAAGTCGAGGGTCGTACTTGAATTATGGGAAGCAGAGGGAAGCGGAGGCAGAGGAGGAGTGGAGAGGGAGAAGGGGAGCGGAGAGGGAGACGGGAAGGGAGAGCAGAGGGGGAGCGGAGAGGGAGAGGGAACCAGAGGGGGTGGGGGAGCGGAGAGGGAGACGGCAAGGGAGAGGGAGAGGTGAGCAGAGAGGGAGAGCCGGAGAGGGGGAGTGGGGAATGGAGGCCCGACCGCCCGAGAGCGGTAGTCGGGTCGGGCCGGGCCGCCCTATCGGGCCCGGCCTGGGCCAGTTGTTTCCCGGCCCAGACCCGGGCCCAACCGGGCCGGGCCAGGCGGCCCGATGCCTAGGCCTAATCAATTGCATCAATTGCCTGATGAAACGAAATTACTGAATATGTAGCAAAATGCTTAGTTTGCCAGCGAGTCAAAGCAGAACATCAACGGCCAAGAGGCTTATTGCAGAGGATTGATATTTCAGTGTGGAAATGAGATGACATTATGATGGATTTCATGGTTGGTTTACCTTACATCAGGACAACATGATACCATATGGGTGATTGTTAAGTGACTTACAAAATCCACTCATTTTCTGTCAATCAGAATCAGTCAGCCATTGGAAAGCCTTGCATATTTATATATTAGTGAGATAGTGAGACAGAAAGGAGTACCAAAGTCTATTATTGCAAATCGAGATCCACATTTCACCTTTAGGTTTTGGGGATAATTGCAAAAGGCATTGAATATCAAGCTTAAAATGAGCACATCGTTCCACCCCCAAACTGATGGGCAATCTGAGAAGACCATCCAAACCTTAGAGCACATATTACGTGCATATGTTTTAGACTAGAAAGCAGAATGAGATAAACATGTAAAATTAACAGAGTTTGCATATAATAACAGTTACCACTCTCGTATCAGGATGACACCTTTTGAGATCTTGTATATAAGGTCATGCAGATCACCAACTTGTTGGATCGAATTGGTTGATGGCAAGATCGAAAACCCTTTAGTACTACAGCATTACACCGACCAAGTACAATTGATAAAGAAAAAGTTATTGACAGCTTAGAGTAGACAGAACAGTTATGCCGACATTCGACGCAGAGAGTTGGCTTTTGGGGTTAGTGATCATATGATTTTAAAAATTTCACCTACTAAAGACATTTTTCATTTGGTGTTAAGGAAGAGTTGAGCCTGAGATTCATTGTGTTTTTTGAAATGTTACAGAAGGTCGGAGAAGTGGCATACAGATTGGCACTACCACTTAAGTTGAGTCATGTGCATGATGTTTTTCATGTTTCCATGTTTCGAAAGTATGTGATGAATCATACACATGTGATTGACTTTCAAGGTATTCAGGTGCAAGATGATTTGACAATAGAAGAAAAACCTATTAGAATTGTAAATCAAAAAGAGAAATATTTCACACTAAAAGAATTCATTTAGTGAAAGTGGAATGGCAACACCATAGGTTTAAAGAGAGCAAATGAGAACTCGATGATGATACGTAAAAGAAGTATCCACACCTGATCTCACATTGAGATATGATCTAAATTTCAAAGATAAAATTCTATTTAAAGAGGGTAGGATGTAACGCTCGGTTTTACTTGCAGGTTGGATTGAATGACGGCCCAAACCCGAACTTCATCATGTGAAGAGGAGCAGGGCTCGATGCTGGCACTCTTCGTCTCACTCACTGGGTTGCACACGATGTAGAGAAGCAGGAGGCATAAAGAAGTGCAGCGGCGGAGGAGGTGAAGGGCGGCGACGGCGCTTAGGTGAGCCCTCCAGATCTCTCTCTCTCCTATGTTCTCCTTCGTTCTTGTGCCCTATAGCAGTTCTATCTCTCTTCCTCTCTTCGTTCTCTGTGGGCCTTCACCTCTATACTGAGTTTTCTCTGTTCAATCCCTCTCTCTCCCACAAGCTCTTGGTCCTCGTTTTCCTTTCACATTCTCTCTACTCATTCCCCCTTTCTCCTGCACTCTCTCCCTCAACCGAGCACTCTCTCTCTACACTCTCCCTCTCGCTTGTCTTTTTTCTTGCTGGTTGCTGTTTCTATCCCATGTGTGTTTCTCCCTCAGCGGAACCACCTATCTCACTATTGGATGCCCTCTTCTAACAATAGACTCCTCTCTTGTCTTATTTTTCGTTCGTTCTCGCTGTAGTTAATATTGTTTGGTTTGATTGCAGCTTGAGGAACAGGCCTTTTCCCTCATAACAACAAATAGAAGGCGTTGGAGGCGAACATAAAATTTTAGCCGCTTGGGGATCAATCAAGCACTTAAGGCGGCTACTGAGGACACTACAACAGCTAAGACGCTAAAAGTGGAGTGAGTACGGCTAAACGAGCCTAATCCTATTGGTTTTTTTCCCTAAGAAATATAATTATCTTTTTAGTATGATAGGTAAATTTGTGAAGCCGTTAAGAAGCAAGGTAGAGATTTTAATGTTGTGGAGAAGGTGTAGAACCTTTTAGCAAACTCGTGATGTATGCTATTATTGATGTGCATATTGTCGAAACCTATTGGAGGGCTTTATAGTGGGGCTGGGCATTAAGGGCCCGATTTTGGATCGGATCGGCCCATTACCAGGCCCCACTATGGCACTATTATCAGGACAGGCAAGGCCGGGTAAACCACGTCTGAGGCCCGACCCAGCCCGTTTTGTTAATTGCCGGGTCGGGTCGGGCCAGACCGGGTCGGCTGGGTAGGCCCTATTTTACAATCTCATTTAAATTGTTTCAACCATTTTAAATTGTTTAAATTGTTTCAACCATTTTAAATTGTTTCAACAAGTTAGACCAAAATTTAAGTTGTCGGGAGACTAAAGGCGACATATTAGAGAAGTGGTTTGAAAGATGGTTTTGACAAAAGATCTAAGTATGCCTACTATGATTCATTTAGGGTCGTAAAACCGGTTGTTTGTATCAAATACCAGCATATTTCCAAAAATTCTAGCATACCAAGGAATTTTGCTTGGATTTATGATGGGGTCTAAACTGATTTTGAGACGCTACGACTTCGATCTTCCATGAAGCTCTGCTACTTCATTCCTCTGCAATTTCAGATTTTTGATTCCTTAAAAAGCTTTTGTCTCCTCAAAGAAAATAAAAGAAAAAGATGGGAAACCATTACCAAACTCCCTTTTTACGTATTATTCTTTTTCAATGTACAAAACACCATTGTCAAATTCTGCATTGAAAAGAAAGCAACCTAAAACAAATGGAGAGATGAAAGAGAGACAGAGAAGGGGGGTGTTATGATGCAGAAGCCACCATTAGACTGCCCTGCAGCGCCGCCAGCCTTCTTTTTTATCTGAGCCTAGAATTCTGGGCAACTGAAAAACAAGAAAGCAAGGCATGAAACCTGATAAACAAATAGAAAAAAAAGATGGTTATGATGAGCTATTTCTTCCAAATCCTACAGGATAATGAGAGGGAAAAAAAGGATGCAGAACAGTAGAAGAAGAGACCTTCTCAGTCCTCACAGTGGTCGTTATACAAAAGAGACAAGCACATACCTCAAGAAGATGGAGGAGAATGGATGAGGTGATGGTGGAAGAGGATGGACACGGGGATTCTGATTGTCCGAAAGCATGGTTATGATCCTCAGTGACGGCCATCCATTCGACCATCCAAAGCAAAAATTCTAGTAAACAAAATGGTGCGACGGCCATCCATTCAACCATACGAAATAAAAACCCTAGTAAACAAAGTGGCGCAAAGCATTTATGCCATTAAAAGCTCAAAAACTGATCAACAGAACAACCTAAAACCCCTTCCCAGATTTTGCGTGTTACATAGATAGAGGGGGGTTACGTGCAAAACTTGAACTAGACAGTGCGAAGAGAGGAAGGAGGAGTGAGACAGAAGTGCACTTCTGCCGTAGAAGTTCTGCCCTGGTGGTGGACCGGAAGTCAACGGCGAAGGTGGCAGACCGGCGGTGCGGCGATGGTGGCGGCGGCGCCCAAGCTCAACACAACTCTTTCTCTTTTGAAACTTGAAAACTATAAATCCCTAAATGCATTTCATAAAAGCCTCAAAGAGTCAAAGCTTCGAGACGCAGCTAACGGGCCCCAACAGGCCCATTAACTTAACCCGGACCCGGCCTGTTATGTTGTTGGGTCGGGCCGGGCATAACGGGCTAAAGCCCGATTATGTAAAACAAGTAATCGGGCCCCGGCCGGAGCCAAGCCAGGTCCCAGGTACCCAGCGAAGGCCCGGCCCTATGCCTAGGCCTACTTTATAGGCCAATACTGCCTATCGGCACCCTTTTGAGGCAATGACCTATGCCTCAATGATCATATTTCGTACTTGTATAGATTTTAAAGCGAAACGAGTAAAAAACTTATCGCGTGAATATTTTTGTAGCGTGAATATTTTTGTAGGTACACCGGGCACATCGAGTAGACCCTTCTCAGGACGGACCAAACAGTATATATATATATATATATATATATATATATATATATATATATATATATATATATATATATATATATATATATAGTATTAAACCATAGTGTAGTAGAAGTGAACATATGTCGTATACAATTACTCACGTCATAAACGTGAAGTGCGACCTGTCCTAGGGCACATTTTAATAATTGTTTGTGTCATTAACACAAAGCACGATCTGTCCTAATGAGAAGTTATGTTAGGTGAAAGAGCTAAATTTTTGACAAACTTGGAGGAATTCACCATGTATAGATCGGTTAAGCAAAGAGGAGAATATGATAATGGAACTAAGCTCAGTATCACCATCACGAACATCAGACTGGACTACGAATCCACCATTGATATAGCTAGTACAACAGCTAAGAAGGTGTGCAGAAGGCCATGTAACCAAGGTCTGGATCAATTAATATGGGAATCAGATGCAGTTAGAACCTTCAAAGGAGGAGAGATATGGAAGGCAGTGAGATAGAAGGGTCACAAAGGGAAATGGAGAGAGCAGATCTGGAAGCTAGCGTCTCCACTAAAGCTAGCTGGTCTCTGTATTTATTTTTGCAAAGACAAACTCCTTACCATGGACCATATTCAAAAGCTTGGCATCCCAATGGCCGAAAAATGTGTTCTCCTTGCCATGGTCTATTGGCAGCTTTGGTAGATCAGGAATATGATTATTCACAAGAGGGCCACTGGTTGAGCATGAAGAGAATGCAAGAGATGATATGGAAGTCCTGCATGGATTGTATAAAGAGCATGAAATGGCGGGGTGAAGACTCTAATCTGGTGAATTTATGGCTGAAGATACAAGTTGTGAGTTAGAGGACTCTCACAAAAACATTCGGTTACTGCATTTCACTGAGATGGGCAGAAGAAAAATGATTGTAGTTGTCTGGAAGTCTGGGGAGACTAATTAGTTAAGCATCCTAGCGTATGAGGTATTGAGGTTCGAAGCGATCACTTAGTTGAGAATAATCTATTAATAGAGCTACTAAGGTGGTCTCCCACAATGCGGTTTTGAATAAATGGGTTTAGGGAGCTGGTAGAAGAATGATGTAAGTTTCTAATGAGGTGGAAGATGGTGGAAAATTGCAGAGGTGGAAGCTGCTGGAAATTTACAAGTACAAGTTGGTATTAAGCAACAACCTCCTCACAATTAACGTGGGCAGGATTTTTTGTAGCAAGAATTCCTCCTTTCAAAATCGCACAGTACACTAAGGCAGTGCCTTGTTTTTCTTTTTGCCCTTATATCCACACTGCGCTTTCTGCTTTTGAGTCTCTCTAACAAAAAGCTTTCTTTATGGATGTGTTGGTGTTTTGCATTCTATGCAGGGTTATGTTTTATCAATAAAGGTGGCACTCCTCCCAACATTTTTTTGATGGAAAAAAAAAAAAATCAAAGTTCTGTCTGTCAAAAACAAAAGTGAAACATAATGGTCAAATTACATAGATGGAATTCATTCAAATTACTAAAAAATCACATAGATGTACAACGAAGGCATGAGCACAAAAGTGAAAATTTTTTGCTTGCGTAATAAGTGTATAGTTCGACCTGTTTCGTACATACAAAGTAAAGATTACTTGCTTAGTTGGTGCTTAGCACAAACTGTCATACACAGATAAGGTGCTTTATATCACAAAGGTGACAATAGTGAAGTAGTGTGTAAAATGGAACACCATTCTTGTTCAGACATTCAATTAGTTTAATAAACATTAGAATTCATGTCATACACATGATATCCACATTCAACGCTTAACTTGAGGTTACGCATGCACATAATAATGGGCCCTCAGTTGCCATCGCCTCATCCCTATAATCTCCACCACTCCTTGGACCGGTGCCTCTGATCATCTGCTTCACAAGTAATTGAAAAATAATAAATACAAAATATCAGTACAGCTACTAAGGTATGGTCTGATTCTTGAGTCTGTCGCCCATTAAATTGGAGTCTGGACGATAGGATGTTGTTGCAATGCACTAAAGTAGCCAGTGAGCTCCCAACTATTCATGTACAATTATTTAGATGATCACATGTTTATCATTCTCGATTTGCACTGGCTCTATACTAGAGCTCATACTGGCCCTCCATTGGTTATCATTTCTCATCACAGCTGGTGTTTTGCAAGTTATCAAATCATCGTAGTAAGGAAGACCCTTGGCCTACGCCACCCTCTCTACGAGTCATCATATAATCATATCAAGGACCTTAGCCTGCGGTGGCCTTGGTCTACTTTCTATTGAAGGCGTAGGTCCATTAGGATTGGTTGGATCTCGGGTCAAATCCAATCTTATTCACGAGTCAAATATCTAGATCCAATAAGGCCGTTTGAATGTCAGATCCATGTCGGATTTAATCTGGATCTAAATTCATTCATGATCCAAGATCCAGATCCATTTGGTGTCTGGATCTTGGGCCTGATTCAGTTCCATTTGGGATCCAAGATCCAGATCCATATTACCAATGGTCATGGATCTGATCTGGACCTGTTTAGGAACCAAGATCTAGATTCAGCAAGGCTAACTGGATCTCTGATCCAGTTCGAGTCTCATCGGGATCCCAGGTCTGGATCCAAAGGCACTAGCTGGATCTTCAACTCAATCGGCATCCACCCATGGCTTGAGATCTAGATCAAAAGATCAATTTAAGATTTGGACCAAATCCAGTGGATTAGCCTGAGTTAATCATGATTAATCTGAATTTTTAACTTCCCTTAATCAAGTAATTATTTAGCCTTGTCCCATCATTAAGGAGTCCCTAATCTAACGATTGACTCGCCAGAACCAGAAGCTTGCAAAATCGAATGATACTTGAATATGTCGTCTTCTTAGCTGCCACTCCAGGCTCCGGTGAATCATTGCACATCCGCCCACACGACAGCAGCACCATTTTCTCTAGCTTCGCTCCCTCCCTCTCCCCTCCCGTCCTTTTTCCCTCTCTCGTATTTTTTCAAGTTGCCCTCCTTTATCTGTTTTTTATTTTTTTTTTATTAAATTAGCATTTTTTAGTTAGAAAGGATTGGGTGGCACCTCCTCAGTACTGCCACGTAGCAAGGCTCTAATTGGTCTACTTAAATTTGATTTTTTATTTTATCTTGTGTGTATTAGTCCTTGATTAACTACATTGATCCACCATTAATTAGGTGGTTAGCATCTTAATCCATCATTAAGGTGTAATACTTAATTGCGATTAAGGCTGGATTAACCTTTGACTAAACTACCCATGGTCCCTAACAAATTTACTTCAATGCCATTTCCCTAATTACCAAATCACCAATGCTATCCCAGATCACAGGCCTTTTTAATCCTCCTTGGTTGGTGCATGTACTAGGTTATCGCTCTTCATTTTGTGTCCCATTCGAAGCATCGGACATGTGGGACTCGGTGCCCATAGCCAAGAACACTTGATCATTTGGACCTTTAACAATAGTTTTTAATCAAGAGCCGTTGATTGAGAAATAAAGGGAAAAGTTTGAACTTGTAAAAAGATGAACAGCGATTTGTTATTTTTGCTCAGTATGAACATAGGCACGGTCACGATCCTTTGATCACGGAGGGTGAGAATTCAGAAGCAGAAAGCCTCTCCGTAAGGCTTTATCACTCCAACCTTGGCCTTTTCTCTTCTCTCTCGACCAAGGCTTAGGTCCTTTGTGCAACAAACCCTGAGGAAGAGACCGGCGCCGGACCTTTTTTTTTTTTTTTTTTTGGAAATTATTCACTTTAACCCGAAACAATGTACGCTGGAAGAAGGGAGAAAGGGCAAATATTACCGTTGATTGGGAAACGAGGTTGAGGATAAAAAGAACGGAAAGCGAATTTTAAAATGTCGATTTAAATTGGTCGCTGCGCGTTCTCTCTCCCCCCTCGTACGCTTTTTTGCTTTTCCCTTTGCTTTCTGTTTCTTCCTCCTATTTCTCTCGTTTCTTTCCTTGTCACCAGCAATGGGCCTGGGCTGCTGGGGGCAACACGAACATACAAAATAAAAAAATATAGAACCCAAAAAAAAAAAAAACAATTTGTGTTCCCCCCATCTTCATTTTTGCTCTACGTTTCTCCTCCGAGCCGGAAACCTTTCTGTAGGGTTTCCGATTTCTCCGCCAATGTGGATTCCGGTAGCCGGATTCTTCGCCGTCTCCCTTCTCTCCATGTGACCCTGTGGCTCTTCTAGGGTTTGCTTTTGGTGAAGTGTCCGAATTTGTCGAGGTTTCAGATTTCGCGCGGGTTTCTGGGTCGAGGCTTTGCAGGCGTCGGTTCTTGGGCCCTGGACGATCTAGCGTCGTTCCTTTGGCTGAGATTTGTTTGCGATTTTGTTTCCTGTTACCCGGCGTTGATGATCTAGGTTAGCTTTCAGGGGTTCTGCGGTTTGCTTAGAGTTCCGCGAGCGTTTCTCTATGGCGGATTTACAGAACGGTGGGGATGATGTGGGTTTCGAGACGCCGAAGCCGTTCCTGGGGGTTTCTGCGTCTTTCAAGGGCGATAGCAGGAGCAAGAGGAAGAATCAGCACCTGCGATCCGGCTCGGAGACGGATGACTTCATCAATCTCTTGCACGGTTCGGATCCGGTGAAGGTGGAGCTCAATCGGCTCGAAAATGAAGTTAGAGGTGCGGCGTTGCTTCTTGTTGTTGCTTCACAGTTCACACCTATGTCGTTCCATATTTCCAACCCACTTTTGTTCTTCTTCTGAGGCATTTATTTTGAGCTCTCCTGGTCACATTATCTGGTGTCATTTTCTTGGATTCGCTTCTTCAGCGCCCTCTCTGTAGTTTCTGGACGCATCGTGTTGGGGGTCTTATCTTTGTCGAAATGCTGACCGTTTTACCGTTTGAAGAAGTTCACTGTCGTTAAATAGCGACATTCTAGGGTTTCTAGAATCAACTCGTTGGGTAATAGGTTTGACTGAGAGAGTCCAGTTTGCTGTAGTTTGTATTCTAATTTCTTCTCATTCTCACTGGGAAGGGTTTTGCTATTTTTTGGTCTGAATCGTGTTTGCTTTTGTTTTTTCTATTTATAGTCCGAAATTTTTTGTTTCAGAATTTTCATGGATATTTTTGGTCAATTATTTCTATTTTTGGTTGTTTAAGAGTTTATACCCCTCCCATTTTCTTGATATTTTTAGGCATCCCTGTTTCCTGTCTTTTTTTTTTTCTTTCCTGTTAGGAAAATGTATTCTGCTGTTCTTGTGTCTTTCTAAAATTTAGTTGTGGTGGCCCTGAGATTGGAAAGAAAATGATTTCATCACTCATGATTTAGTCGTCGGTTGTGCGTATATGTGAGAAGGGCTTCAAGTGTGTTTAGGTTGTGCTATATATCTTTTCCTTTTCGCCTGTAGTCGTATATTCGTGTACTACTGTGGATGGATGAGCTTAGGAAGGATAACGTTTGTTTAATGTTCTGGGCATGTTGGAACTTAGAAAGCAGTTATTGTTAGTCAGATTTTGGTTGGCTTCTTTTCATTATTTGGGATACGGTATTCCTGTGTTTAAGGTGCATTCTGTTCTTATCTTGTTTTCTTATCTAAGCAACAAACGTTACTTTAGGAAGTCTGATTGTCTTATGGAATTGATCTTTCGTGGATTTTGCTTGTCAGTTTCTGCACGTTTTAGACAACTTGCACTGGTTAAGGCCCCTTGGTTTTCAAATTTCAGTTTCTGGTTTGTGTCTGGTTTCACTAACGTTATATGAGGTTGTCACATTAAGGTCACGAAGTTAGTCCAAATTTCTGCAGTCGCTTTTGGTAATGAATGTCAGTTATCTTTTGCTGTTACATTCATAGTTTATCGTTGTTTTGGACTATTGACATAATCATAAGTGCCATGTCTTCATGGGTACTCTGCACTTGATATCATTTGCTGCTTTGGCCTTTTCTCTGCAGATAAAGATAGAGAGCTGGGAGAAGCCCAAGCAGAGATCAAGGCATTAAGATTATCAGAGCGCTTAAGGGAGAAGGCTGTTGAAGAAGTACGTTGTCTTATTATTCCAAGTCACAACCATTTTTATTATGGTGATTTGATACATTGCTGCGACTGTTTATTGCAATTGCCAACTATTCTTGTAGTCATCTTTATCATTATTATTGCTTTTTGGTGATGTTATCAGTTTATAGAGAATAGAATTGCAGAAGTACTTGTTAAATATCTCGACTGTTGGAAAATGTCTAATATATATCTACTGTTTTTTCTGGAATATTAAATTGTAATCCATCAGAGAAACCTCCTCACCCTTGTCATTTGACTTCTTAACTGACTAAAAAATCTTGGTTTAGGATCAGACAGAACATTTTAGTTGCAGACACATTTTTTTCTCTATTTCAACTATTATGATATTATCTACTTGCTTTAAATTTGAACTTTTCATTACCATTAACTTTTGGAAGGGAGGCATGTGAGATGATAATTGATTATCTATGACTGAACAAATCAAAATTCTTTTTTAAGATGGAGTAAATTGCTTGCTTTTCTTTAACCTTACAAGCAGAATATGTTCTTATTCTATTAATTTTCTTTAGTATTACACACACACACACACGTATATATATATATATATATATATTATTGTTTCTTTGGTGAAGATAAAGTTTTGATCATTTCATGTAGGTAATTTGTATTGCAAAATTTCCTTTTCTGACTTTTGAATCATTCGATCACCTTTTACTTTGATGACAAGCAACATTTACCATACTGTCTTCCTGTGTTTGGCTCAGCTTACAGATGAACTAAAAAAAGTGGAGGACAAGCTGAAGACAACCGAAGCTCTTCTGGAAAACAAAGTAATCTTTGATTTCAGTTTGTTTCTTGAAGAAGTTTGGTTGTTTAAGTATTTGGGCAAATATTTCAGCTTATCTACATGTAAATGATTAACATTTATTTGTTGAAGAATCTTGAGATCAAGAAGATAAATGATGAGAAGAAGGCTGCATTAGCAGCACAGTTTGCAGCAGAAGCAACTCTTCGGAGAGTCCATGCAGCTCAGAAGGATGATGAAATGCCTCCAATAGAGGCCATTATTACACCACTAGAAGCAGAGCTTAAGCTTGCTAGACTGGAGGTGTGTTAGGCTTGTGTCAAATTTTTCTGGCTTGTCAGTCTAACACACTTAAATAATACTGTTTCGGTGTCCTCATTTGACTACTTCTTTCCAGGCTGCCAAGCTGCAGGATGATAATAGGGCACTTGATCGACTCACCAAATCAAAAGAAGCAGCTTTGCTCGAAGCAGAGAGAACTGTCCAACTAGCATTGGCAAAAGCCTCTTTAGTTGATGATCTGCAAAACAAAAACCAAGAGCTGATGAAACAGATTGAGATATGTCAGGTAGTTATTGGACCTTCTTTGATGCATAGATATTAACTCCCTGCTTTCCTTAGAACAGAATTTGTAATTGACCCTTTGGTCCATGTTGTTTACCCCTATCGTTCAGGAAGAAAACAAGATTCTGGACAAAATGCACCGGCAGAAGGTTTCGGAGGTCGAAAAATTGAGTCAAACTGTTCGAGAGCTTGAAGAGGCTGTTCTTGCTGGTGGTGCAGCTGCAAATGCTGTGCGTGATTACCAACGAAAAGTGCAAGAGATGAATGTAAGAATGTCATGTTATAATCCTTGAAATGTTATGCAATTGAAACATCCTTGTCATTATGATATAAACAGCTGCCTTTCTTTTTTATACTTTAGGAAGAAAGGAAAACTCTTGATCGGGAATTAGCACGCGCAAAGGTTACAGCAAATCGCGTAGCAGTGGTAGTTGCAAATGAATGGAAAGATGCCAATGACAAAGTAATGCCTGTGAAACAATGGCTTGAAGAAAGGAGATTTATGCAGGTCAAAACCTTACGTTTCTAAGGCTTCTTTTTTTCTTCTAGATGAGAGATATTTATTGTAGGTTAGAATCATTAGACAATTCATCTATATCCACTTTCTTCTCAAATGAATGATAAGTTCATCTGTTGCCTTTAGGGAGAAATGCAGCAGCTTCGAGAGAAACTCGCTGTAGTTGAAAGAACTGCAAAATCTGAAGCACAGCTGAAGGTTACATTTGTTCTTAAACCATGTACCATTTACACCCTCTTCTGGATGTACTTCTTGTTTACTTTATTTTCTCTTCTGTGTTGATTATTAAGGAGAAATATCTGTTGCGACTCAAAGTTTTGGAAGAAGGCCTGAGAGGACCATCAAATAGTAATGCACGCATGTCCTCTGATAGAAGAAGTGCAAGTAATGGACCATCTCGAAGACAGTCCCTTGGTGGAGCAGAAAATTTGTCAAGAACATCTTCAAATGGTTTTTCATCAAGGAGGACCCCAACACGTCAACATGGATCTGCAACTTCAAACAGCGTTAGCACTATACTGAAGAATGCTAGGAGCTCTTCAAGGTCTTTTGATGGAGGTAATCGGTCATTGGAACAAGGCAAGGTCTTCACCAATGGTATAGGGTCGAATTCTTCAGTTAACAAGGTAGATGGCGGTAGAGATAATGAGGCGCATAATACTGCATGGAAGGACAATGCAGATGGTAAACCGATTGAGACTGAAAAAGCAGATACTGATGAATATGTATCAGGGTTGCTGTATGATATGCTGCAAAAGGAGGTCATAACTTTGAGGAAGGCTGCTCATGAGAAGGATCAAAGTCTCAAAGACAAGGATGATGCGATTGAGGTTATTCCTTTGTTCTATTAATCATACTTATACCTTTTTTTTCTCTGATATACCTTCGTTTGCTTGATGTTGATTTCTTTTTTCTTTTCTGGACACAATCTAAATAGATGTTAGCTAAAAAGGTGGAGACTCTGACAAAGGCCATGGAAGTTGAGGCCAAGAAAATGCGAAGAGAAGTAGCTGCAATGGAAAAGGAAGTAGCTGCAATGAGAGTTGATAAGGAACGTGACTTGAGGGCACGGCGCTTTAGTAGTAGTTCTAAGGGGCCTGTAGTGAGCTCTCAGCTGCTTCATGGAAGGTACTCACTTTGCTTAAATGTATGAAGGATTTTACTCTGATGAAGCACTCATTTTTTTCAATCAAATTAAGAAGTTTTAACCAATAAAATTCCACAGATATCCCCAAACGATTAATAATTTTAGTGTGTAAAAGGTTGCTAGCTAAGCACCTGGATTTTGATGGTAGCTAGGCAAAACATTAAGATGCAGAGAACCAGTTGAAAAACATGACCTTCTGAAAATGCAGTTTTTTTTGTTTCTTGAGATAAAATACTGATTGTATCATTGTGTTATTTTTTTACAAAATGTTACAATAAAAGATGGTCTGTTATGACTTATACTTATAGTCGATTCTAAATGAAGTATTGAACCAAGCATTTTACTCCACAAGTTTTTTATGTTGCTGTCCTCTACTCCTCTTCATTCTGTTCAAAAGCTTTTCATGTTTCAGCCTCAGTGTGTTTATATATTTGAAGCTCGCTACTTTTTATAAATATTTCCTTTTTCTATTTCCTCATTTGGTGGAATGTGGGTACTCAGTTCTAAACTCTTAACTTTGGCATGGGAATCAAGCATTTAAACTTGAAGTGAACTGCTAGTTTAGGTCATCGGAGTCTCTCGAACCATGATGGAGGACATGCTATAGACCTCTAAAAACCTTGCAGGCAATTAATGCTAGCCAAGAAAAGGGACCCTAATTGACTTTTGACTTCTAGTGATTGATGCAACCACCTGACCAAATCAATCCACAACTAGACCTCAGGCCTATTGTTTTCTTTCCATTAAAGCAGGTGAAAGCGGTTTGGGTCTCTAGCCTGTCTGCCTTAGCTCTAGGCAAGGTTTGCCATCACTGGTCTATCCACTAGGCAGACAATTGATTGTTCATTACAATCAGCAGTTTGAGAGAGTAATGTCATCTAGTTGGCCAAACCTGTGGTTGATCCTAATGTTGTAAAAAGCGTATCGTAAGTCGTATCGGTCTGGCTTTAAGATACGCCGTATCATAAAATATCATAATGTATTGTAACCGTATCATTTAAAAAAAAAATTAATCAGAAAAAGTAGGAAAAAAATTCGAAAAATTCATGAAAAATCAGTAAAAATCAAGAATAATATGTTCTTCATAAAAAACATGTTTTACAGAATGATAGACTTATTATTGCTATAAAGTTATGGTTCATCATTCGTAAACATCAAAATTTATAACAATATCAATCTAGAAAGCACAACAAGTCAACAATTACATAGCGTATATCATAATTTCATAACCATAATATCATAATTTCATAACCATAGATTCATACGTCATAAGGTCCATAAGTCTATGAAATACCACATCAAAACACAAGTTTTACATATTATGTATTACATCACAAGATAATGAAATTGTGAAAATGTTCAATGTCAATACATATAAAATGAAATCACTCTCGACTCTCATTCGTAATCTTCATCTTATTCATTCTCATCCTCATCACCATCTTCTTCTTCATCTTCATCTTCATGATTTAAAAAATCCCTTTCCTCCCAATGGGAATCAGCCACCCACGCACAAATCCATGGTTTAATCGATGATTCCACGGTGAAAATCGATGATTTCCCTCCAAGGCGGCACAATCTCTAGGTTAGAAATGGAAAATGGGTGGGTTTTTATAACGGAAACTCGAAAAGGGGGGGTTTGGGCCCCTCTTTTTGAAATCAACCCGTACCGCGCAATATGGGACGTATCGCACTGTATCATACGATACGAGGGCCTGTATCACACTGTATCGTACGATACACCCCTTATTTACGATACATGGGGTGTATCGTATCGTAGTTTGTAAACGATACGTATCGTACGATATGTACAACACTGGTTGATCCTACTTCGTGTCAAAATAGCTTAATATCATAAATGATATATGGAACATAGTTTTGGTTTTTGTCTTTGATACCCTGTTACTCCTATTGCCACTTTTAAGTGTCGGCTTGTTGGTTATTACCTCTTAGAGTTGGCGTTAACATTTGTGACCAAGATTCTGACAAGTAAATTGGCTGATGGAATCTGTCTACAGTTGGCAGGATATGGGCATGATGATATTTTAGGGGTTGAGTTAATGAAGACACTTTTCACCTGCAACTTTGCTGGTCTTGAATTTCCTGGGCCATTTTTGGTTTTGGTTATTCTTGCTTTGCTTTCTTCATTTCAGTATTCCTTTTTCTTTCCATGTCAGAAGCTTTGGACTTGACATTTAATAGGAATGGAGAAGAAAAAACTTTCTGATTTTCGCCTGAAAAAACGAATCTTCGGTCAATTTAGTTCAATCGATTTTTTCTTTTTTTTTCTCTCCTTGTTGCTTCATCTGCCTTTTTTTCGTTTTTTCTTTTCCTGGTACATCCTTTGTCTACTACTGTGTTGTCACAAACATCAAGGTCATTTTTCTGTTAGAACCATTTTAAAGAATTTATTAGATTCGTGGTTTAATGATTTAATATATGATTTCCAACAATTTTATGTTCTCTTTCTATGGGGTAAAAGACTGGGTTTAAAAGTTGATGTTTAAGAATATCTGAAACAAGACCTATAGGAACTTAGTACTACTGGAGGGGAAGTTTCTTTCAAATCTGCAACTGAAGTTGTTGCTGGAAAGCTTTGTTTCTTCCTTCCATTATCAAGTCGTTGAACTGGATAGGAAATTCTCCATCATCACATGGTTTAATGTGCTAGGCATTCTTGGGTGGCAGCCCCATACAAAGGTGCTGTGGAGTCTAGGTGGTGCCTGGTCTGAGGCCTAGGTAGTTCTACTGAATGGAGCTATAAGTCACATAGGTACGAAAATTTTGTCGAGTACCAGTATGGCTGTACTGGTATGTGGGTACGGCATTGTTACGTTTGGATGAGTTTTGGGTTGGAACTGATCCAAACCACAACTTTTTCTTTTGTTTCAAGTTTTAAACATTGTCTTTATGATGTATGGAGTATGAATTTTGTTTTAATTTGTGTTTTTTGTGGTTTGCATATATATATATATGCACTTATGTGTGTGTGTGTGTGTGTGTGTGTGTGTGTGTGTGTGTGTATATATCTTGTTCATACATATGTTTTACCTGTACCTGTGTACCCAGAGTTTCTAAAATCGCCGTACCCAGTACCCGAACCCATACTCGTACCTGATCCTATGTAACTTATGAATAGAGAAAAGAGGGGGGGGGGGGGGGGGGAGAGAAGACCCATTGGCTAGGTGGAAGCT
Organism: Nymphaea thermarum; assembly: GCA_011799765.1. Taxonomy (NCBI): domain Eukaryota; kingdom Viridiplantae; phylum Streptophyta; class Magnoliopsida; order Nymphaeales; family Nymphaeaceae; genus Nymphaea; species Nymphaea thermarum. The sequence continues at coordinate 83,696 of JAANDH010000068.1, forward strand.
GTTGTCTTGGAATAAATAAAACAGTTCAAGTTTCTAAGGTTAAAAATCAAAAGAAGGATTTTATTTGAACTGCCTAAACGCCTTAGCCTAGGTGTTTAGGATACCACCACCCATTGGCTAGGTGGAAGCTGTTGTCTTGGTATGCTTTTAATTTCAAATATGATGACCAGTTAAAGTGCAAATTTACATCACATATTTCTATGCCAATCTTATTCGATTGAGTTAGAGACCTATTATTCCTTGATTTTCCAACAGTTGCAAGGCGTCTAGTAGCCCTAGGTTGCATGTGCATGATGGCAATCAACATTGTCCTTTTGCATTATTAAACAGTCATGCTTCCTTCTTCCGTTTCCTGTCTGTATAGTAACTGGAAGATTTGACAATAATTAAAAGCGCACCTGAGTTATATTGTTATAAGTACAATTTAACTTTGTCATTAATCAAGGTACATGTTCATCAGTTTAAACTTGGTTATTTGAAAGCCAAGGTAGTCATGAGTCAAAATGACTAAGGCCCTCACCATGAGTTTCCTATTTTATTGTTTTGCATTATCATGTTCTTTGCTTTTTCATATCTTCAACTTTGGCAACCTTTGTATGAATTCAATAGCACTTGATTCATCATATCTTCATCTATTTCTCAAAGTAAATAAAAAAAGTTACAATATATTTTTTCTTGTCTCACATAAAAACTTAATCATTTCTTTTGTTTTTGTACTTTTTACGGGCAAAATAGTGTTTTTACCACCCACATAGCCGCTAAGCGGACCTTTCTGATTCATCATGAAAGCACTTGGTTGCATTTTTTTAACAATGTTTCATTTTAGGTTTATTCCAAAAATTTAGGTGTGCTTTTAAATATTTTTTAGTACTGTATATAATGTGGTTTTTGACCAATTCACCAACTTTTTTTGTTCAACTATGGAACGTTAGTGCATCAGGAATTATTCCACAGCGATTGTGCTTTATTTTTTTTTTTCATAAATGTGCTGGTAATGCTGCTTCCTTATTTTCATCTTCAACCTCTTGGTTTCTCATGTAACAACTATTTAAAACTTGTTGCTTTCCTTGCAGGAGCATGCGAAATTCATAACAAATCAGCATAGGCCGGTATGGTTCTCTTTCATTCTTACGTAAATTATTTCCTTATTTTCCCTCTAATTGATCATACTCGCTAGCTCACGTCTGCCCATTGTCGAAGAAGTTGGGGCAGCTCAAGATCGGCATGTTTTTCGGTCAGGTCTTTTGTCTGGGGGTTAGCATAGCAGCATGTGCTTGGGTGTGTACTGTGTAATGTCGGTGGTCCCTCTCCCTTCCTTTTTCTTTTCTCCACTTGTATGGGTCCATGTCTTTTTCGCCAGCCGGTCTGATTCGCAAACAGCTAACGTGTATTATATCTGAATGTGTTGATTGTGAATATGCTGTACTAATATCAGATGTAGTTCTGAGTGGTTTCACGCTTCTTTGAGGTTAAACTCTGTACTGTCTCCATTTCACACCCACCGGGAGAGAGAGAGAAAGAAATGGAAAAGAAGTTGATTTAGGGAAACATGGACATGAAAAACCTCCTGATTTTATGTCTATTGCCATGAAAAAAAAAAAGGAACCACGGTCATGAATGGAGTTTAACGATGCTACACTTTAACATGTGATGGCAAACGCGGCAGATGGTTCATGGCAGTCCGCCAGATTATTTTCAGCCATTGAATTAGGCAGTGGTCTGCATTATGAGGTTTTAACTAGTAGAAGCACACAAATACTCTGGTTTTAGTTTATTCTTCATACAGAAAGCACGAAGCAGCCGTTCACAGCTACAAGCTGTTCGCAATTTTAATGATAACCAAAGGCGTTTGATCTAAACTAGCAGATTGATGTTGAAAGATGCACCATATATCAAGGTTCTTCTGTAGATGGTAAGAGAATCATAAGTCGAATTCAAGTGCACTGCGAGTGCATGCTAGTTACTTGGGTACCTCGACCTGGTGTAAGTCAACGAATTTGGGCTGTACTAAGTGCAACCTGAAAGGGGAAGGCCTTCATATTGTGTTTGCATGGTTTGGAACCTTAATTGGAACGTGTAGTATCATATTTATGGGTTTTGATGGGATACCGTTCCAGTACTCGAGGTGTATTTTGGCCAAAGGTACAAGCAATGAAGAGACTTTGATGCATTGGTGGGTGCAAAGAACTCCTCCACGTTACTAGCGTCTCGGACAGTCAAAAGTTCATCCGCCTGGCTACGGTTGGGTTTGTACTAAAGTTCTCAAAGTCCAAGGAGGTCAAGCGTTACTTAATTCCAGCATTCTGTATAACCCCATCTTTCTTTGAAAATAAACAAACAGTAAACCTGGTTCTTCTTAATGAAAATGTCGAAAAGGGGAAAGGAAAAAGGAACACTCTAGCTGCATGCGTAGGATTCGAAATGTCAAGTTAGTGAGGGGGTTCAAACAACAATGGGTGCATGAAAAGAAAGCTACAATACAATCAGATCACATGACACCAACTTTGCATAGCTTGATGTACAGCGGTGCTGGTCCCAGAACCAAGTGACTGGTCAGTTTCACAAGCGGGCCACTGATCTGGCCATGCACTACCAGAAGTGAGAACCTCCCAATAGATGTATGCAGGCATTCCATATGGCAATGTTTTACGCAAGGGGTTCATGAAAGCCATACGAACCTGAAATTGTAATGGCCATAAATCAAGAAATGCGCCTTGAAAACACGTGGTTTCTGGCGCAAAAGGGTCATCGCAGAACCAGTTTACCAGCGTACATGTTAAATTAGGAGACGAACACGTAAATTGAACATCGTACGTTTAAGGAACTAGAGATCAATGGATGTCTTTTTCTTCTTTTTTTTTTCCAAACGCTATTGAAAGTAAAATCCATTGCTTGTTGACAACAACTCAAATTTAGTTTCCCTTATCGATTTGATATTTAAGAAAGAAACGTTTCATTGGATTTCACCTGTCAAACCAATCAGTGTCGCTAATTATGTACCATAAAAACACTCCTTTGTGTAAGCTTCATGGATCTGTATGCCACATATTTACATGTAGCTTCATGGTCGTCTACAAATTCACTTTCTTTGCCTACACCAACATCTAACTTTAGTTGCACAAAGTGGTACCAGAACAGTTAATTGCATGGATGCCAAATCTAGCTTGAATAACCTAATCATGGGTGAGATGATGCACCAGAAATGAACAGATAATCAATAGCAGACACCAGATTCCCAGCTTAACCTACAGCCTCCACGAACTGGCCATGCTGATACTCATGTTACAGGCATGGGCAGTTATTGAAAAAGTTATCCATCTCACGTTACCATTTATCATTGCTTTTAATCCTTATTGACTGCAAAAATAGCCATAAATGTTCTAGTACAGCATTGAATGTGTATTCTCAAGCTCATAGCTGTCTTCACATGCATGTAGCAGACATTTCAGTTGGAATTACTAAGTCCAAGTTTGAACGTTAGATGTACTGCTGACACGTCCCAACCACGCACTAAACAATTTAAATTTCTTTGAGATGACTTACGGTATATATAATACGTAGGAGTTATTATATTACAGTCTAATAACACGCTGAGTATAAAGTAGCAGATGGATGTCCACCTCCGTGCAGCATTCTTCAGTTCTAATTTTTCCCTGCACAAGGAGAAAATAAGCTTTGAGAATTGTCATGTCAGTTTACGAGTTTGCAGAAAACTAGCCGAACTAGATACTCAGAAAACAATTTGGTGCTACTTAGATAACGATATACCAATTGTTTTCCCAGTCGCGGAACTGATAAATCAAACAGCTTGGCAGTTCGAACATGTATACATTGTCAAGAGATCCAAAAATGGTCACAGGTTTGTTTTGTAAGTGGTCGCTTACCTATTTTTTCATATCTATGAGTAGTCATAAGTTCGAAAAAGAAGTACATACATTTGATACTGAAGCCTGTGCGCACATAAGATACTCCTCGAATTCCTTTCCGTTCCATTTCAAGGTGTACTGATTAGCGTTCATGGGCTGGACGCCATTGCCTTGGAGACCTGATTATTCACATCTGAATGAATGGGCTGGATGGGATTGCCCCCGAACACCCAATTCTGCACATCTGAAATCATAAACAGGGAGAGGGTCGTGCACATTTTTTATTTCATCTGGGGTAGGCAACTTGTGTAGCAGTACCTTGGCATTCCATCAGATAGAGAATTCTTATCAACAGGAAAATATTTGGGAAGATGACATTTATTTCTCTCATTTATGATCCAGGTATCATGTCCCATTAGTAGTTTGATTTGTACATCTAAGATCACATAGGAAGTAGCAATAGCCCCCACTAGAATAGTATTCATATAGCCAGTTTGATGTATGATGCACCAATTACACAATCTTCAAAGAGTCACCAATTTCATTTTCATTAGCATCTCATGTGCTTCATGTCAAAGATGATGTGCCATCATCCTCAGAAGGCAGCAGTCACATCTGCCTTGCAATAAATTGAACAGCAAAAAACTAGAAATTGTCAAAAAGATAATGTCAGTAAAGGTTCAGCCAGGACCACCTATAGCACAGAATAACATCATGAAACTGCAAGAGAAAATGTATCCAAGGAGGGAATGTAAGAGTTGCCAGAGAAGTATGAAATTCTGCACGCCTATGAAATTCTGCACGCCCTCTTCAATTATCAGGAGAGTTTCACCTACCACCCAAGAATGTAAAGAACAAAAAGAACATTTCAAACTCACTAACGACTAATCTATAAGCACATCATTGGATAAGTTAAGGAACCCATTTCAACCAAAAAGTAAGATATGAGGAGTTGGAAAACTAGAACCATTTATTCACAGAACAATAACTAACAAAAGCCTTCCGCTTCGGCAGATCTTAACAGAAACCCGAGCGCTTAAGTCATCAAAAAGGATGACCAAGTCTCCCTAACAATGACAAACATAACCTGAGATGCAAAATTGACCGAAGAAAAGTAAAAATCATTCAGCTCCAACCAAGTGGGATGAATCCAGTAGCCTCCGAGAGCTGCCAACAGCAAGTTCTTCCGATTCTACGGATACAATCAACATCTTCGACCTTTCTTCAGCATGCATGCTCAGCTCAGGAGGCATGACATCCCATCCCGAGACTTGGGGAAATGCTTCCGGGTTCCGAATACAGTGGAATCCGGAGCCGGAGTCTGCTCGTGGCACTCAGGATGCGTTTTCTTATGAGCCAGAAGATTGCATCTGAACGCGAACTTCATCCCACATTTGCAGCCAACAGGCTCTCCGCAGAGTTTCAGGTGGTCTCTCAAATCCACATCGATGTAGAATCTCTTCCCACATTTCCAGCAACGATGGGTCTTCTCGCCCTCTGAGTGCTTCCGGCCAAAATGCCGCCGGAGTTCGTATAACCCCACAAAGGTCCCGCCACAAACAGGGCATCTGCAGGGAATCTTCTTATTCTGCCCAGCTCGACAAGCCTGGGGAACAGTCTCCGAGCTCAAATGAAGCGCAATCTCATCAGAAGAATGAGTCTTGTAGTGCATTTTCAGCGTCTGTGGATTCTTGAACGTTTTCTGGCATCCTGAATGAGAGCACTTGAAGGGTCTTCTGTTCTGAATGAGATCAACAGATACAGTGGCTACATTAGCGACTTTCTTCATGGCAGAGGCGCCATTCCTCGAGCTCTCGGCAACTCCAGGGATTTTCCCCAACTTGAAGTCTTGTCCGAGCCCTATTTCACCCAATCCAATGCTACCGACGTTTGAATCCTCCGTCAAGACGTCATGGATCAACTCCAACTCTGCCTCCAAGGCGTCCAATTCCTCTAAAGAGAGAGACGACTCCAATGCATAGCCACCAATTTTGCTGCTGCATGCAACTGAGGAAACAGATAAACTGTTGGAAGGAACACCAAGATCAAGACGATCTGATTCAGAAACCGCAGATGCCTCACGTTTGAGCTCATCTGGCAGCAGAACGGCGCCAAAATCACAGGCTTGGGTGAACTCCATTGATAGAGATAGGAGTTGGATGAAAACTATGGGAAAGCCAGGCCCTCTCTCCTGATCATGAGAAGAAGGAAAAGAGTGGTAGAAAGAGAATTTTTACGGCGTTTTTACTAAGGATGGCTGTGAATCATGAGAAAAATACCCATTCTGAGGAAGGTTGTTCTGGTTGGGGTCAGCAATTCCTCCTGGTTTCCTTTCCCCACATATCATCATTTAGTCCAATGTGGAATGTGAGCCTTCAGCAGCAAATATTATTACAAAAAGGAAGAAATCACGGGAGATGTGTCCAACGAGTCATTTTTAGCGACTACGGTTGTCAGTGTAGTTAGGTAAGTGTATTTACGAAAGTAAATACAAAGACAAATTTTTATTTGATGCCGAATTGGTACGAGGGCTTTACAGAACTTTCATGATTGCCTTCTTCCTTTTCCTTTAACGAAAAGGATGTTGAAATAATAACGGTTTCAGTTTCCAAATCAGTGCTTTAAAAAAAGTGATTCAGGTGCTAAATGAGGATTTAACGAAACTTTATTGTAATTTCCCTAACAGAATTGTTTGGCAGTTCTTTTTTACAATATTTACGGGATAGAGGTTTCCTAGTTTTATTGTAGTAGCTTTCCGGTTGGACCAGTAACAGACTTTTAAAAAAATATGTAACAAAGAATATTAAAAGCATAAAAAGAAAAAAAACGAAATTATTGGTTGAAAAATCACTAATTTATTTCCAAAATGAATGACAAAAATATGATTGTAATATATATGTATATGTATATAATACTAAATCTATTCCTGGCATCAGAATTAGTGAAAAACTATTTTTCGGAATCTTGACAAACCCCCATGATGGAAGAGAAGGGCTGAAGATCTCATTGAGCCGAGCAAGTTAGAACATAATCGGGATGCAGCAGGGCTACTTTGGACGAGTATCAAGCCTCCGAAGGCCGGCCACGGCTGATAGTTAGGTGGCTAAGAGTAAGAAGACAAGAAGGTGGCAGCCGAGGGCTGCTTTCAGTGAAATGACCTTGGCGTCAGTACTGGATGTCCGCCAAGAAGCCTCAACAGTGGCTGACTGTTGATAAGCCACTGTTAAAACACACTGGTCGTTGCTGTTGGCTTTGCTCTGGCGCTGCAACTTGAGAGGAGGCAAGAGCAACACCACCAAACTTGCTTCAGGTGGGCTAGAGAGGATGACTGCCAGCGTCCTCAGATCCTAGAGAAATTGAAGTTTCTTATGCAGCGGGGACTTCAACGGGTGCTGTTTGGTTGCCAAGAAGCATGTGGAAATAAGGCTGTCCATTAATATCACCCTTGCTCTTCGATATTGCCATGGAAAGCCGCTCTCCGTCTTATTTTCTAGAGCTTCCCTTATCCATGCTGTTATATAACCCACTGTCGTTCTCAGGTTTCTCCGCCCTCTTTGCATATGCTGACGACCTCATCATCTGGTCGTCAGCATCTTCGGTGAGGCCTCCATCCCACAAATGGGGCAAGTTTTTATTCAATTCCTCAAGCTTTCTCCTTTCTGTCGAGCCCCTATATTAATGAAGAGAAAAGCTATGCCTGCGTGTAAAGACGCTGACCAGCAGATTTCTCATGGCGCTGCCTCCATATTCGGCGTTCCCCATTAGGCCTACCTCTCCAAATCAGCCCATTGACGGCGACATTTTCAAAACCAGTTGACCCAAAGCAACAAACAACATTTTCATTCTGTTAAAATATTAATTTGCAGTTGGTTTTGCATTTGATACTCCAAAATCTATATACAAAAGTTAGAAAAGGCATGAAACTAAAATGAAAAGGTGCTTTGAGGAGAAATCTTGCTTGGTGAAAAGTTGTCAACTTTATACTTTTTTGGAATTTACCAACAGGTCTCATGTTTCATTTGAAAAGGTATTTATAGAGAGTTGTGCGATTCCTTCTAGAGAACTATATAAAAAACTTCTTTGTTTTATAGAAATTTATCATATTGCTTCCACATAATAAATTAATATATTGAGTGCACTTGTGTAAGAGTAAGAGACCCTTTTATCCATTTTCTTCTCAATCTTACTTTTGTGGTTCTTGTTATTTTCTACCACAGAAATAAGATATTTACAAATTTCAACGAGTGGTGTCAGAGTAAGATTGAAGAATACTACATCAGTGTTGAGATTATGGCAGTGAATGCAAATAACTCTATTACTAGTCTTTCTCAATTTCAAAAGCCAATATTTGCTTGTGAATACTCTAATTTGGAGCCGCGAAATGAAGATTCTATTGGTCTTGCAAGAGCTTGCGGAGATCGTTCAAAGTGGTTATGAGGAACCGGTAGATGATTTGATTCCTACATCATGAGCATCAATAAAATGAAAAGAATTCAAAGATAACAAGAAGAAAGATGCAAATGTACTTCTATGTATCAACTTAGGACTTAGGTTAAGTAATACAATTTTCCCACAAATTTTGAATGCAAATTCGTCCGAAGGAGACTCAAATATCTTAAAAAATGAATGCCAAGGCTACGAGAAAATCATCTTCATCAAGCTTCAAGGATTATGGAGAGATCTTGATACAATATCTAGGAAGGACAATGAATCTATGCAAAAGTTCTTTTCCAAAGTAATTAAAATTATAAAACAACCGAGTTATGGTGATAACCTTAAATAAAGAAAAATAGTTGAAAAAAATTTAATAATCTTACTGTGGAAGTACAATCATGTCGTAGCTGACATAAAAGAAGTAAAATATTTGTCAACTTTACTATTACAAGAGCTGATGGGATATCTTGAGACACTTAAAAAGCGGATTGCGAGGATTGAACCTCAAAATATTAAGCATGTATTCTGAGCAAGACTTAATATTGAAGAACAAAAAAATACCTCTGACGTTGAACAACAATTTCAAAAAAAAAAAAAAAAAAAAAATCAAAGGTTCCCTGAAGGTCACGATAAAGGGCAAAACACCATAAACAACAAATGTAGTTCAAAAAATCAGAAAAATCTGCAATCCATGCAAAAGAAATCTGGGCATGAGTTTGAAGAATGATGACTCATATGTACAAGATGCTGCATGCCAAATCACCCCAAAAAGGGTTGTTGGTCTCAAGAAAAGTATGATGCTAACTTCTCAAAAAAAAGAGAGAGAAAAATAAAATTGGTTTCTCCTACATGTATGATGAGTAAAAGCAAATTGACATGGACAACAACTATAGAAGCCACATAACTGAGAATAGACAAGGTTCATTGAACTAAATGAGACTGCTATCGACAAAAGAAGAAAAAAGAGAAAGAGATGGAGTATCTCAAAATGATGAAGGCAATGGGATGTCACAGACAAATATCAAAACATGTATATGAAAAAAAAAGTCGAGACAGAGTTTGAGATAAATAACAAAAGTATTGTAGCTATATTTACAAAGTCATTATTTTTAGACAAGTATAAATATGAATATTTCATATTTTTTTCTTTTTGACAACTACACATTAAGAGGCGATGTTAAAATATTAATTTTAATTAGTTTTATATTTAATATCCAAAATCTATATATAAGAGTGAAAGGACATGAAAATGAAGAAGTGCCTTGAAGAGACACATTGTTTGGTTAAAAATTACAACTTTATTAACTTTTTTTGAATTTACCAAGAGGTTTGATGCTTCATTTGGGAATGTGCAACTTCTGTAGAGGGTTGTGTAGTTCCTTTCGGGGCTCCACATAAAGCCCTCTTCTATTTGTAACAATGTATCCCATTACTTATCCATAATAAACTAATATATTGAGTGCATTTGTGCAAGAGTGGGAAGTCATTTCATCTCTTTTCTTTTCAATGTCAGTTTTATGGCTAGTCATTTTCTCTACATAAATAAGATATTCAAAAATTCCACCACATTTGTGGCATTAATCCAAATGATCTTTCTCTCACAAGGATGGTCACTTTAGTAAATTCTATTTGGCCTCCATTCCCTCTTATTACCTGTTGGCATTCAACTGCCTCATTTCTAGTCCAAAATCAACTCCACCATCAGAAATTTTGTATGAAATGGCCTACTTTAATTTAACAAAAAAAAATGCTTAGTAATTGCACGGTCCATAGTCACCTTCCCAAGATCAAAAGGACGCCTGGGCATGCCAAATCCTCAGGACTTATAACATTTGCTCCTTTTTATTGTAAAATGGTATCATTGTTGATTCTTTCTCTGGGTATCGAACAAAAACCTTCTAGAGCTAAATATGGTGTCTGAGCGTTTCACTTATATGCAATCACCACTTGTCCTGCTATAAACTTATCTCACATCTTAAGGTTGTGGTGTGCAGTCCTCGAACGCACGTGTTCTCAAACAGAGCTTCTCATATGAAAATCTAGCTACCTAGATATGCTCTTCAATAGGTCTGCTCTTACACCTCTCTGTGATCACCATTGATGAATCGACTAGTTTCTCAGGCATTCCATTTAGGCATAAGCCCACTCCCAGATGCAAAACTTTGGCATGACTGGCTGCGCTAGAATGAACCCAAACCATGATTAACTTGAAGGCATCAGGATCAGGGTTCCATTTTCCTTCCACATGCCGGCTCTATAAATCCGTTGAGCACACCCGACATCTATTTTAGCCTTGCATAGTTACTTAGCTCCTAGCCAACAATATTTGGCATTCTCCTTCTACCAGTTTGGTTCTTAATGCAGTTAGGGACTTATTCGGGTCCCAGCCATCTCTCTTAGGCACAACAAATATTGGTGAGTGTCATGATGGACATTGCCATTCATAACGTTCAAGTGAATCATCTGTGCTGCAAGGAATGATTTCATATATACAGAGAATACTCTTGTTATTACCCCAAATTTTTCAAAAAAGGGGGCTATTAAAATTTTGGGTTTATTATTTTTAAAATGAATTTTAAATCCAAGTTTAGATCCAAATCGAGAATTCTAGACTCAAATTCCAAAGCCGAATTCAAATTTTGAATTTTGGCTCAAAAACTCTTTCCTCTTAGATTCAAATCTTGAATTCAAATTTCAAATTTTGGCTCCAGAATTCTTCCCTCTTGAATTCAAATCTGAATTCGAATTTCAAATCTTAGCTCCAAAATATCTATAAATACCTCCATTTTCCTCCCTCTTGGACATGGGCTAACCCTTAAGGGATTTCTATTGCTTCATCACTTGAAAATTTGCCTCTCATTGCATTTCTCTTTTCTTCTTCTCCAAACTTGGGAGCTTCTTTCAATCATCTTAAAAATTTACTCAATTTCGTCGGTCGAAAGCTCTCAATCTTTGGCCGCCCCTATCCTGAAACAGAGTATTTCGACAGCTCTGTTCAAACCGACGCCATGATTGCCACCAACATCCAAACGCCATTAAAATGCTCAGGTCAGTTCCTCATCTTCCTGCGGTTTCAACAAGCCCAAGCTTGCCCATTGTTGTGGATCCCACCGGCCGGAATCAGCTTCCTGCCATTGGTCGGGTGCCTGCTGTAACCCTCCCCTGTTCACACGAGGAAGGAAACAATGGCTGATCAAATGGGTGGTGTTGTCACCTCCAACATCCAATTGTTGTTATACTGCACCGACAACATCATCGGATCGTTGCAGTTCCAACGAGCCCAAGCTCGACCGGAACCGACACTGGAGTCGACCGGAATCACAAGTTTTTCGGCAGCCTGTTTTTGAAACTTTTGTTCATGCGACAGCAGGATATAGCTCTGCTCAGCAAGCCATATCTACAAATCCTGACATCCGATAATCACAAGAGTGGGATCTTCATCTTCCTGACTTCCGCATGGTTCCAGGGAGTAAAAATTTGTAGACCTGCAAATGAGGCTCTGTCTCTCGGCCGACCCAGCCTGTGAACCTGTGATAGCCATTGAAACAGTCGTTGTTCTGTGGCCTCTACCAGCTGCTCCAGTCATTGGTTCACTATGTCGCTGGTTCCATTGCATTCTTGACTTCACCACCTTTCTAAAGAGCTATAGAACGTCCGAATCTGAGCTCTGTGGAGGAAGTTCCAGCCCTTGGAAGCTGCCTGTGTCCATCGACAGGCTCAGACCGCGAAACCTGCGACTGCTGCGAGAACAGTTCCTGTTCCGTGTCCTCTGCCGACCGCTCCAGTCACCGGTTCACTCTCTGGCTGGTTCCATTGCATTTCTGACTTCTCCACCTTTCCAACGAGCTATAGCACGTCCAAATCCGAGCTCTGTGGAGAAAGTTTCAGCCCTTGGAAGCTGCTCCTGTCCATCGACAGGCTCAGACAGTGCCGCCGCTGATTCACTCCCTCATTGGCTCCTCGTCGTACCTGAAGATTTCACAATTCCAACGAGTCATAGGACATGTTAAGCAGAGTGGTGAGCAGGGAGTTACAGCTCGACAAACAGTCCCCTGTTTCTGGCAAGTAGCGGCAGATCCTGCTGTCTCGGCTGCTGTGGCATCTTCTTGTTGCAGCCAAACCTATTGTAAATCCACATTGGCATCTCAGGTGAACCAGCGGACGGGAGTCGCTGCACACCGGCAACCCTTCTAAGATCTACCAAAGTAAGAGTTCCTCTCTAAATTTTTCTCATTAGAGGTATGTAACTCAAATATCATTTCATCATTTCCTCTCTTTTTCTCTCTTCTTCCTCTCCTCATGGCCATATGAGATAACCCTCGATCTCTATTTTTAAAGTCAAGAGACTATGCTCAAGTGCATTGGGAGCATGAGAAGATGAGATGATCTTTTATTTTCGTGCTTAAATCATGCAATCTTTCCTTTTCATTTCCTTCTTTTCCTCTTGCCGTCTCCCCTTGGCCGTGCAAGATAGTTTAAATGATTTGGAATCAAGAGTTACTCTTGAGTGCACCGGAAGTATGAGTAAGACGGAACATTCTTCATTTATCTCCAAAAATATGTCTGCTATATTGTCTTCATATGTGGCTTTGGAGACTTAGCTTAGGCTCTTGCATGAGTCCAAGCTCCCTTCCGGCCTACATCAAAAAAATTTGAAGTCGGCTATTTTCAAATCATTCTTTGATTTTCATATTTATGAAGACGTATGCGTATATACATGTTATATACGTATGCATGCACATGAATATCTTTCTTTATCATTCTTTCTTGATGATTTATCATACTTTTACAAACTCTCGTATATGTATATATGAATATGTATACATGTATTCCATTTTAAATCTCTCTCTTTCTAAAATGATCTTCTCTTCTCTATTTAATTTAAACATCGTTTTCACAAGATTTCATATATGTATATATATATACATATGTATATATAAACATGTGTATGAATACGTATCATTCTTCCTTTTAAATCTTTGATTTATGATTTTCAAGATCTCTTTCTCTTTCTCTTTCTCTATATCTCTCTTGGGATGTAGTCTTTCATCTTTTCCGTTCTTTTAATATCTTACTATTTAAGTTTTTAATTTTTCATTTGCCGACTTCATCAAGACCACAAACCAAGTAATGACCCAATATTGGAATAATACTTGATGGTCTACAATCTCAATTCATTTTCAAAAACTTTTCCTTCATATATATGATATTTACAATAACAAAAATCTTAGATTTATGTTATGGTAGGAATACCATTAGATAAATGTTGTGGTAGGAATGAATGATTTCTCTTTCAATCATATAGGGTCAATGCATCCATTCATTTTCACTCACTTAATGTCACTTACGATCACAAGCACCTCTCCAAAAAAACTTAAGCAAGATGAGATGAAGCTCTAACTAGGTGGTAACCGAATTAGAGCAAAACCTCAAATCTACTTAAAGTCTTAAGAGAACACTAAAGTGATTTCAAAATGATTTCTCAAGTTTTTCAAATGATATTTACTAATTCTAGCTTTCCCAAAACATTTCACATTCTCAAACAACTCTTCAAAAACTTTTTGAAAAGTTTGAAACATCAAACTTTTAATATTTTTCTGCATCGCATATAGGATAAAATGGATGTTTAAGTTAAAACGAAATGCATCATTGAAAAACATAGCCCTTGGGTTGGTTACCCCCAGTAAAGGTGCCGGGAACGGTCGATCCTCGTACCGATAGGCGAGTCCCTTTCTTTCCTATTTCAAAACAAAACCTCATTTTTCTGAAGCACACCAAATACCAAAAATTTATGGGATGCGAACAACTCTCAATATCTTAACTTTGACCAGTTGAATCTACTAAACTACATATATCTGAATTGGAAATCCAATTTTTGGCATTTAATTTTTATATATCTCCTCTCTCCATAAAAGTTGTCATCCATTTTCTAACTTTTATGTACTTTGCTTTTGATGCAGTGAGGTGCATGGTCCAATCTCTCTTTGACCATGCTTTTGTTTTTCTATCAATGCTATAAACTATTTCTCTCTCTCACTTTCTCCCTTTCTCCATTTCTCTCTTCCTATCCTTTCTTTCTTCATTCACTCTTTCTCCCTCTTGCTCTCTTCTTCTATCCTTTTCATCATTTTGTCTTCCTTCCTCTTGTACATGGATAGAGATTATTGCAACTACCAAGATGGAGAAAATGCAACTAGAAGTTGACTTTCTCACTCCTTAACTAATTAGTTTGTCAATTAGTGACTAAGTCTCTCTCTCTCTTTCTCTCTCTCTCTCTCTCTCTCTCTCTCTCTCTATATATATATATATATATATATATATATGTGTGTGTGTGTGTGTGTGTGTGTGTGTGTGTGTGTGTGTGTGTGTGCGTGCATTATTTATGCCACAAAATGTTTTTGGTGATGCGAAAAATATGTTACAATGTTTGACACTAAAAGTCCTAACACAATTTCTATTTTATGGCAAAATTGTTTTGCACTACTGATACAAAATCTATAATTCTGTCTCCCCAGTTATGTTTATGAGTGGCACATTGTACTGTGCTACTAATTGTTGAGCAATATCTTTCTATGCACTCTTGCACCATTTCTCATCCATTTTTTATTCCTATTAGTGGAGTTTCCTTTTTTCAACAAGTTTAATAATGTAGCTAGTTTCTTTAAAATAAAAGTTTAACAATGTAGCTAGTTTCTTCAATATGTATGAGCAACTATTACATTCTCAATGGTCCAATGTACTCTTTCCTTCAAACATTTTCATCTCCTTAAGCTCATCATTATTAGTAGATAACTAATATGAAAAAGAACACAAGATCAAGTTAGCATTTTAGATTGATAATGGAAATTTTACTTAAGAGAAATAAAGGATTAGGTGGTTGTGAAGAAGATACACCCTCCCCCCAATCCTGACAGGAAAGTTGAGTTGTGTGACATATCCCTATACATTAACGTTGCAAGAACATAGACGTATGTTGCAACTTCATCATCACTACATGCAAGTGACAACTTTTAAAAAATTTAATTTTCCTCCACACTAATAAGTTTCAGTCACATGGCCATAGTTATATATATCACACCATATGTTTGATTATAAGAACTGTTGAAAATGAATGTCATAAGACCTTTCTTAGCAAAGCAATAGGTGATATTTAGTGAGTTTTGCTTTAATAATTTTATTTTTTTTATCAAGATTGTTTACATAATTTTTCTTGATGTATACCTAATCCTTATCTATAGAGGGATTAGGGTTCATAAAATTTTGGTTTCTTTCTTTGCTTTCAATCGACTGTAATATTGAATTAGAGCCTTTGAATCCTAGAAGGATCTCACACCATGCTGGTATGAGATTTCTTCTTTTTCCTCACCTTCGTTCTCTCTTATTCCTCTTTTATTTTCTTCTTTTTTTCTCTTTATCTTATTTGCAGCACATCTTGTGCTTTTGTAGTGGGGTCAAAGATTTTATGATTGATGGTGTAGTAGACAACGGTTTAGAATCTCATAGTGGATGTAGTTGTGGGTGTTGAAGGAGTATCGTGGAGTATGTTGTGGTGGGCATAGAAGGAGAGCCACCACATGTGATGAGCCAGTAAATATGAAAGTTGTTGAAGTAATTAATCCCCCTCTATGTTGAAAAATATTCTTCTGCATACATGAAAAGCTTTATTGCTGCTTGAGAGATGAGTAGACAGACCTTATTCAAATCAATAGCATCAAATTTGTGAGTAAGTTGTTGAATCATAAATTGTTGCATATTGCTGATTTTATCTCTCCTTTTTTATTTCAAGTATGACCTCAATTGTGTTTAATGGTTCTTGGAACTAGTTACTTAATTGGGGGATTTTTTAAGTTATTCTTTATACTGCCATGAATATCCATCTCTTTTAGTGGCTAGTTTAGTTTTGTGGAAGATTATTCATGACGTCTTGTTGGTATCAATTTATTTATTTTTGGTGGTTTAGTCAATGCAAGCTAGTAGTTTGTGACTGATTTTACAATTGAGTTTTGGTGGTGGTAGAGTAGTCATGTTAAAACATTTGATATCAGAATTTGATATTGCAAAGTCATTAAGATTGGCGCAGTTTTACTGGTGTGAAGAACATATATATATAGCAATTAATATTGGAATTTCATATTATTGTGGCTAAGTTTGCTGCAGCCCTACTATTTCCAAAGAATATATATTTTAATTTCCATTCATCATATAGTGTTTTGGTTTTATTTTTTTTTTTCATGGATATTTTATATTGCTAGGTCCAATGATTGATGAGAAGAGTTGTGAAGGAGATTCCAAATTTAATATTATGACGCATTGTCTTATAAATTGAATGTTATCTTTATCTATTGAGGACCAAATACATATCCAATTGTTTTATCCAGAATTCACTTTGTTTCGCCTTGCTCTCAAGGTTTTTAGTTGTATACATTTTGTGTACATATTGGAACCTAATAAAGGCAAATTGTTAGGTCAAGCAGTTAAATGTATATGTGCGGGCTATCTTGAAAATCGTAAGGGGAATAGATGTTTTGATCATATCTCCCATAAAGTATGTAAGTGTGAACATCACATTCTTTGAGTCCAGTGTCTACTATGCATAATTAGGTGTCAATCACTCTCCACGTCTCCTTTCCAAGAGGTAGGCATTTTTTATGATTTTGTTGAGACTCAAGTTGATTCTGGTAGCTCAACAAATTCTTTTATAGTGGAAGATGACTTGCTTGTTGCTTTATAGAAAGGAAAAAGACAATTCACCTTCTGATTTCTTATTTCGTGTACACATATAGACTTGGTGAACATATGCAAAGCTTTATATTTGTCTTTGTCTGCAGTTCCCATTCCTATGGACCGACCTTCAATAGGCACTTTTGTAACCCAAGTGAAAATTGACTATGTAGAGTGAAATTGTTATTGTGTTGTCACATGAGACCTGAGAATTTGTTTATTCACCTTCTAGAAGTGATATTGTGGATTCCAAGTGGGTGTTTATGATCAAGACTGGCTTCCCAGCCAAAACAGGTCATTAAAAAGGTGATACCCTATAGGGGAAAAAAAAACAAAAAATGATGTTTATAAGCCGGAGTCAGGGCATGGCCTTAGCCCATAAAAGGCCAACTATCTTTGAGACTATATTTGTGACCACTATCTTTGAGACTCGATTAGTTCATCTGAGGTTATTTAATCATGCGCCTGGTATTATGTTGTATGACAGGTCCTATGCTACTAAGAGGTTTGATGATGCTTTCTCCCATTATGCGTGTATGGCACTTGGAAAACGTTACAAAGTCTTATAGATTATGTTCGATGGAAACTTCTTTATCCTGGATCTATCTATGCTTCTATGAGTTTTGTAGATCCACACCCTCGAACTAATGATTGTGAAGTTATAACATTAGCCTTAATACATTTGGTCGAACAGTACGCTTACAATATTGATTTTGAGTATGTTAAATTTACAATTGGATATACTATGCAAGTACCAGCATCCTATGATGTATCCTTTACTTTAGGTCATGCTATTCCATTGTGTGATCCTGTAGATAATAGACTTCACAAAAAAAGGATAAATGATATGATTGAACAACTTGTGAGGTTAAATGTGAGAAATATCATGATGCTGTGGTTAAAGGTGTCTTTATTCATATCTATTATCAATCTAAGGATTCCCGTCAATCATTAGACTTTCCTAATATATCCAATCTTCTTGGAAGAATTAGAAATGTTATGAATTCTGAAATCGTCAGTGGTAATCTACCCGAAGTCCAATCACTGATGTATAAACAAACTCGTATTCCCTCTAAAATCAGCGCTATCAAAGGTCATAAAAAAGAATGTCGTCCTTTCATTGTAGCAGATCTAGAGACTATAGTCTTGAATGATGTTCATGTTCCTTATGCTGCAGGTTACTTAGTGGTTAAGCCAGGAGATGATCTAACATCCCTACCTTCCTATTCTATTAAAACATTTTTCAGTGAAAACTACATGACTGTTTCTCCTACCTTTGAAGAGAGGAGTGAAAGAATGTTATTTGAGTTTTTATTCCATTTGGAAGAATCTGTGAACAAAAATAGTGGTTTTCGTCTTCGAACAGTATATTTCCATAATTTTGCCCGATTTGATGGCATTTTCATTCTTAGGTATTATGTTGATCGTGGTAATAAGTATAAAATCAAAACATTGTTGAGGAATCATAAACTTTACGAGTTGAAAGTTTATCTTGGTGATAAGTTATTATTTCGTTTCAGAGATTCTTGCACATTACTGCCTAGCTCTCTTGAAACATTGGGAAAGACATTATGCCCTGAATTAGGATTCAAAGGTTCTATCCCACATGCGGATTTGTCTGTGTCTAATCTTCTGTTGAATAGTGTTGATTTGATCAACTATCTTCACCAAGATATCCTTATCTTAGGTGGTGTGATGTTGAAGGCTCAAGAGATTAATTGGTCTAAATACCGTATTGATGTCGAGGATGTGATGACAATATCATCGCTTGCCTTGAAAATCTTTCGTAAGAATTATTTTGATGATGAGACCTTTCATATTAATATACCTACAAGAAACCAAGACACTTTTATTAGGCGTGGCTATTATGGAGGTCATGTTGATGTCTATAAGCCCTATGGTGAGAATCTTTATTATTATGATGTGAACTCATTATATCCTCATATTTTGAAATCCTATCCTATGCCTTGTGGTATACCTGTCTGGAAGAATAATTTGGAGCGTGTTGGATTGGATAGCTTGTTTGGCTTTATTGAGGCCTATGTAGTATGTCCTACTAATATATCACGTCCATTCTTGCCCTATAAGGATAAATATGGTACTTTACTCTTTCCTACAGGTAAATTCATTGGAGTCTTTTATAGCGAAGAGTTGAAGTTTGCACGCGATTTAGGTTACCATGTCATTCCTCTTAGGGGTTATTTGTTTGAGAAGAAGTCAAGTCCTTTCGAAGGCTTAATCTCAAACCTTTATGAAAGCAGACTAGAAGCCAAGAAAGTTGGTGATGAAGCTATGACATATATTTATAAGATTCTACTGAATTCCATATATGGTAGATTTGGTATGAATCCTAAAAGTACAGTAACAGAGATCTGCAATCACAATAAATATGAAGAATTGATGATGAAGGATAATTTTCAATGTGCAGAGAAGCTTACCGATCATTATTATATGGTCAATTACATTAGCAATAGTAGCTTTGCTGACGACGATGACTGGAAAGCTCCTAAGATGTCGGCAGTTCAATTGGCTGCTGCTATCACTGCATGTGCTCGTATTCATATGTACCCATACATTTCCAGACCTGACTGTTACTATATTGATACTGACTCAATAGTTCTAGGAAGTCCTCTTCCTGACGATTTGATCTCTTCCATTGAATTGGGTAAGTTTAAACTCGAAGACCATGTCAAGAGAGGAATCTTCTTAGCACCTAAAAGTTATATGTTAGACATAGAAGATGATAGACAAATTATTAAACACAAAGGTCCAGCTAAAGATTTAGTCACATCTGAATGGTTTAAAAAGCAATTAGCAGATCTATCTCTAACGGGTCAGATCCCCACTGTAGCTAATTTCTGAATAGAATGGAACAAACTCCAAATTGGAAGAAAAGATATTCTCATCAAACTACGACTACCACAGAGTCATAAAAGACAGAATGTCTATGATTCCAATAATGTCTGGATAGACACACGATCTATAGATGTAATAGACATAGGAAGTCCAGATGCTAATACTATTTTACAATATGAACTCTTGAAGAAAAATGAAGAATCAGTCAGTAAGTCCACTACTGAAGGTCAAAAGACCACTACTCTTCAACCCACTCTGTACAACACCAAGGGTCAGGCTAAGAAGGCTAAGGCTCAGAAGGATGAACTCTTGAAGAAAAATGAAGAATCAGTCAGTAAGTCCACTACTGAAGGTCAAAAGACCACTACTCTCTACAACACCAAGGGTCAGGCTAAGAAGGCTAAGGCTCAGAAGGACAATTACAATAGACCAAAACCAGATTAATAAGAGCAATAACTTGAGTGGGCCCTTCCATACCTCCCTACTCTCCGGTTCATCTGTTAGACCGGTCCATTTTCACACCATACTCTATTCTCAGACACAAGAGAACCTGACAAATCATAAGCACTCTCATAGACCTGATTGATCATTACATCTCAATGATACTTTCAGGTCTGTTCCATTGTAGATGCCCCTCCTGATTAATATAGAGCTTACCTTGCCAAGGTCTAATAACTCTACCACCCCTGGTGCCTGAACGTACTTTAGCAACCAAACCCCATGCAGGAAGTACGATGTGTAACTACAAAATCTCATTCAATTTTAATACAGTTTTCTTATCAGTCAATCCAAGGATTGCGATATTCAGGCACCTAGCCCAAAAACAGTTTAATCCAGATTTATTTATAGTATCATAAATGAAATTATCAAGATGCTCTAAATACAAGTCCATCAGTACAAAATATAGCAAGCCTATACCTTTAGTTGGTTTCCTTTGAGTTTGAATGAATCCTAAGATTCTATCAACCTGATCACCATTTACCTGTAGTTTATTGATAAAGGAATCAACCAATCTTTTTAGAATTGGATTATGTAACAAAGCATCAACTTTTTGCATAAGTATCCCTCTGTCCATATATGATGTACCTGGTTTCAATTCATAATGCTTAAAAGATACTAGTGTGATTGATGCTTTATTTGCTATTAAGTTATCCAAAAAATGAAAACATATGTAATTAGGATGGAATTTCTTGATATCTGGGGTTTGTTCCCTATTTTCGTCATCCTTGATATCCATATTCTTCTTTTTCATGTAAAGGAAGTGTGCCAACGATGATTGAATCAATGGTTCCATTATAGGATCATATAGCATATCATTTTCAATATCATTGTGACTTAAATCAGTCATTTGATTTTTAAAACATTTTATATCAACACTAGAAATCCTGGGATATTCACTATTATTAAGTTGATAGTTAAGCTCCATTACATCAAAAAATAACTCCAATTCCATAGTACCGGTAGTCATGAGTCGTTTTTTCATCCATTTAGTTTTCATTTCATTTCATTTCATATACACCTTGCACTAAGTTACTTAAGTAGTCCTACCTATATGCTAAGAGGCATCTGCTACAACCAGGCAACACTCTCTAAGTAGGCTCATTCCGTCGAAGAGTCGTAACTCGTCGTAGGCCTTCCCATCGACATCCTTTCCTAGCTAGGGGATTCCTTGCATTCCTGCTAGCACTACTCAAAAGCTCCGGTCTTCACGCCCCCACTACAGCAGTGCTGCCCTTCCTCGGGTTCGTAGAGTCGGGTTTCCCGTTTACCTACAACGGAGGAGCCGCCCCCACCTGGCAGGCGGCCACGGGTCATAACGCACTCTTCGCACAACAGATCCACTTTGAAGTTGACTTATTCGCTCGGCCAATCGTCGGAATGTATACGAGATACCATAAGGGCCCAATATCTCAATAGCACCTTTGTCTAAAGCTTCGAATGAGACTTCATATCCGAAACGCAGGAACGATNAAGAACCAGCGTTTATTGAAGAAGCAAAAGAGTCGATTACCAAAAGTCAACGTTTGAAAGGCTCGTTGGAATTGATCCGCTACGGGATTGACATTATACGCTACAGAAGCACCTGAAGTACTAAACGGAATAGGTATTAGTTCGGTAATGGTTGGAGCAGCAAACTCGGATTCGGCAAGAATCTCATTTTTGGGTAGTATGAAGGGGGAATTGGCCCAAAAATTGGATTGGGGTCAAGACGCAGCCGGGCGCCGACGGCTGACTCAAGTGCCCCCCGAACCGCGTGAAATGGTCGCCTATTACACGGCTCACTAACTCTGCTTGGGGCGGGGGTACCTATTATTCGTCGGCGGTCCGGCCAGGGCCTCGGTTTGTTTGCTGTGTGGACTTCCTATTCCATGCATTTCCTACAGAGTGGAATGGAATCCGTCGAAGAACCGCCGGAGGCGGACGATAGAGTATAGACAATAGGGTTTATTGTCCGTAGAGGACCTAACAGAAGACCATGCTCCGAAGTGCACAAAGAGTTTTGTTAGAAGAAAAAAAACCCTGATCCATGTAACGGTGGAATCAGAAAGATGGAACCGGGGCCCGCCCGGCCACCGCCGGGGGGACAACCAGACCAACCAAACCTGTAGGGTCCTAAAGCCTGAATCATGGCCAATGAAAGAAAAAAAGGAGGGTTGGTTGGGCGAATTCATTCTTGGAGGAACGAAGTCACCTGAGCTACGCGAAGGGAAGGAAGTCGTGGGCGGAGCCGGAGGTCACTTTTCCCGATCCATCCCTAGGTTCCCTCTCTCGCCCATCATCATACCCAGCCCTGCTATCGGCTCAGCCCTATCTATTTCTCTCTTTTTTCCAAAAGGATGTCTGGTTCCTTTTTCATAGCCATTGTTTTTAAAGAAAGAGTTTGATTAGTTAACTATTCTGTCTATTCTCAAATCCGTCTAATCTTTCTATTTCTCAATAGCAAGAAGTTCGAAAGTCTCAATCAATAGCAGTCAATAGCAATGCTTTCTTATAGCTTGACGTAGCAGCGCGCTATAGTGGTGGTGTCTTATAGCATCTTCTCCTTCTCCTAAGAGTGAGGTCCTTAAAGGACGTAACCAACGGAGAGTTCTCCCCCTCCGACATTTTTCTCCGACGATGTCCCCTGGGCGAAACGAAAGGGGCCACCTTTCTCTTTCTCGCCGAAAGCGCCTTCATCGTTCCGATCAGGACAAGTGGGTTGGTTCGTTTCGTCCTCCTATCTACGAAATTCTCTGTGTTCGTTCGTGATCATGTTGGGCCAAAGGGTGAAAGGGGCGGATGTGAAACGGCGATTCCCCCTTTTCCTTTGAAGTAGGGTCCCCACCATTCCTACCTCTTTCTCTTTTTTTGATAGGGTTGACCGATGCGGAAGGTAGCTTGCTTACCAAGCAAGCCACCCACTAGAGAAGCTAGTCGCCGGAAGAGTGTCGCCAGAAGGAGGAAGCGCAGCTGTCTAAGAAGCTTTGCTCTCCCCCCTAGGTTTCGTAGTACTCGGCTCGTCGTTACTTTGATTAAAAAGGTCACCGACGGTTCCCGACTTTCTCCGGTTTTCGTAACCAACCAAATAACCATCTGTCACTCCGATTATCTTACTTCATCCATCCACCCTTGGGTATCTTTTCCATAGTCAAATACGGTACGCTCTACATCTATAGAAGTCAGAAGGATAAGCTTGCATTCTAGAAGCGGTAGCTTCCCGCCTCTATCATTCCTACTGCCTCCTTCGGTTCCCTTCCCAATGGCCGCAAATCAATGTCAAAAGTAGACCGCAGGGGGTCGCATACCTGCTAGACGTAGCCACCGGTGACCCTCTTCTTCTCATTCGGGTTGGTTTAACTTAACCCAACGGAACCGCAGGAGAGTCGTCTGCAGTTCACACTTGGGCAAAGACGACGGACTTTTTCAGCGGAACACGAACCGATTTCCGCTATTCCAGGTTCTTATTGAGCTACGCGAAATCAAGGTGGATTTTAATGAAAGTCAGCAAAGTTTCTATGGTCTTATACCTTTGCGTAGTCTCAGTCCACAGTGGAAGGCTCCGCACCTGAGCCTCGTTAGACTCCGCGGAAAGGTGTCAGTTAAGAGAATAGAAGCCCTTAGCCTTTTCTATATCCTAAGCTGACGCAACTCCGTACCTTAGTGTAGTCTCCACAGCTCCCGTTCATAACCATTCTTCTTCTTTTTTTTCATAGGAGCCCTCGCAACTTTCAATCAGAATTGCGTTAGGGAACGTCACGTTATTAGCAAAGCCCCCAGCGTCACGTCACGTCACGAGCAAAGCCCTCTTTACAAGAGGGCTTTGCTCTGACATGACCTACATCAGCTTCAACAATTTGAAGTTGCGAGTGCTTTCTGAAAGAAGAGAATGGATGGTCATTGGAATTGTCATTGATCTTCAATGAAACACTAATGGCATTGGTTGATGGATGGCATCTCATTGCAATTTGTGATATGGTCAGCACTAATGGCATTGGTTGATGGATGGCATCTCATTGCAATTATGATATAGTCAGCACTCATGGTCTACAATTTGTGGACACTAATGACATACAATTTGTGGAAATGACATTTTGTTGTCAAGTGAGTACTAATGGCATTTGGTTGTCAAGTGAGTACTAATGGCATACAATTGCAATGAGTCCTAACCTGTTTTGGTATGGAAAATGACATTTTGTTGTCAAGTGAGTACTAATGGCATACAATTGCAATGAGTCCTGACCTGTTTTAGTATGGAAAATGACATTGTGTTGTCAAGTGAGTACTAATGGCATTTTGTTGTCAAGTGAGTACTAATGGCATACAATTGTCATTAGTCATGACTTTTCCATAAGGAGTCCTGACCTTTAAAAAAGGAGTCCTGACCTGTTTTGGTATGGAAAATGACATTGTGTTGTCAAGTGAGTACTAATGGCATTTGGTTGTCAAGTGAGTACTAATGACATACAATTTGTGGTCAAGTGAGTACTAATGACATATAATTACAATGAGTCCTGACCTTTACATCAAGTCCTGACTTTTCCATAAGGAGTCCTGACCTTTACAAAGATGAGTCCTTCCATAATGAGTCCTGACTGTTCCATAAGGAGTCCTGACCTTGATTGGTCAGGTGAGTACTAATGACATTTTGTTGTCAAGTGAGTACTAATGGCATACAATTGCAATGAGTCCTGACCTTGATTGGTCAGGTGAGTACTAATGACATTGTGTTGTCAAGTGAATACTAACGGCATACAATTGCAATTAGTCCTGACCTGTTTTGGTATGAAAAATGACATACAATTGTCATTAGTCCTGACTGTTCCATATCACTAAGGTAAAGACATATGGAATAGATTTTTTTGAGACCTTTTCTCCTATAGGTAACTTGAGTCAAACTTATTATTATTGATATGGTTCATTATGGATGGAGCATGTCCCATGTTGATACCAAACATGCATTCTCGTATGGTGATTTTTCAAGATTCTTCATATGCAAAAGCCAACTGGGTTTGAATGACAAGGGAGAACGTGGAAAGGTATGTAAACCCAAGAAGGCTATATATGGTGTAAAAGAGAGCTTGTGTGCTTGGTTTCAAAAATTGTCTGAGTTATGCCTATGTTTGGCTTCCAGAGGTCTCCCATAGGACCATTCATTCCTTTTAAAGAAGATCTCTATAAATATAGTAGTTATGGTTCCCCAGAAAGGCCAAGGAATCTAGTGGAGCCCTAAAGATATATTCATCATGCTTTTTTTTCTTTCACTTTAATTTTGCAAATTAATGAAACAGGCCAATCATTCATGAACTTTTCATTGTGACAAACATTAAATGCACTCTAATGTGAGGTGGAACATAAAACAGGTTGGGATTCTACAAGGTGCTATAGAAACCAAGTAGAAAGCACCCTTCAGCCTTTGTGGAGAGCTAATGTTGTCACGAAAAAACTATCTTGTTGGTTTTCTAGAAGCTAGAAAAGTCATAACAAAATGCTAAAAATAAACAAAAAGGAGAGGGAGATACAATTGGAGAATCGAACCATTCTTCTTCTTCTCCTTTAAAACCTGTGAGAAAGAAACAGAGACCAAATCAAAATGAAGAAGAGTTAGTAAAATAAAAGAAAAAAATGAGAGAAAGATCGAATGAGAATGAAGGCAACATCCCCCTCTCCAATTCATAAGAGTGGAATAGTGACATTTTTGAAATAACAATGTGCCTAAAAAAGGGGGTCGCAGACCTAGGGGAGATTGAGTAAGTTTTGGAAAATAAAATCATAAGATTAATGGTAAGATTGTTTGAGAGACTGTGCGGCAAAATCTGGTGCATTATTACCTTGTATCTTGATATTGGATTGAAATTGAGATTAAGTCTGGATTTGAAATAAGAAGTCAATATTGAATTTCATAGGGTGGGATCCAAATTTTGCTGAGGATCTAGATATGGAAGGTGATATTAGTTCAAAAATTGGATTGGATTATGAATCCATACTAACAAGTGACCAAGATTACAAATAAAGGAATTGGATTGAAAATCTAGATCAAACAAGTGATACTAGATCAGAGATTGAATGGATTGGTTTATGATTTTCTGATAAAAACAATGGTTTAGTAATAAAAAGATTGGATTATGGATCCAAAACTGAAAAATGATACTAGATGACAAATTAATTTGGATATGGATCAAAATCCAAGAAATTTTTTGGATCTCATATATCAGATAAATATTTGGGTCAAAGATATGATTTAGGAGAAAACAATCTAGATCAAAACAACTAATAGATTACATATCTTCCATTTGGGCTACAAATGTGGAGAGGAAATTGATCTGAAATATAAGGTCATCCTCATCCAGTTCCCACTAAGTTTGGGTGGGTCACAATTGAGTTTGGTTAGCTGATTATAGGCTCGATGAAATCAACTATAACTGGTTGTAGACTGGGTTCAGTAGGTTTGAGTGGCTTGACCTTAAACTTGGCAAGGTGAGCCTAAGGTAGACCTAAGCTTGGTGAACTAGCTTCATAGACTTGGGTAGGTTCAGTTTCAATTGATCAGGTTGACTCGGTGTTAGCTTCTTAGGTTTTGGTATTTCTAAGTGAGCTGGACTCACAACATTTGGACCCCACCAAGCTTAGCAACATGCCTTATTGCCAAGTGGATCCCACAAGGGTTCAATATGGTTAAGTATAACATAATAGGATGCCAACCTTAGGAAATTTGAAAATATGTGAATGAAATCAAATTTCAAACTACTCTTGGAAGATTAATGTAAAATGACCACTTTTTCCCTTGGTTGGAAGATTTTGAAAGGTGAAAGGTAAAGATTCCAGTCAAGCCAACTGGACTAGGATACGAGCCACAACATAAATCCTATTCGGGTTCAGGCAGAATGGAAAAACCTTTTTTGGTTTCTCAAAAATTGAGATTTTTTAAATGCACCAAACCGGGTTGAGGGGATGTAGATAAGTAGCTCTTGAACAACTATCCACAGGGAAACAACACATCTCAAAAAAAATAAAGCTAAAATGAACTTCATACTTAAAATTAGAAAAAAATGATTGGAGTAAGTGAAGCAAACAAGGTTAATGAACATATAAAATTAGAATTTTGTTTCACTATAAAAGTTTTAACTAAAATTGAGCTTGGAGAAGATTATCCAAGTATAATGAAGCAATTACCAGCTCAAGAAAAGTAGAACTGATCTAGAATTTGTCTTATACATAGAAAAATAGAATGACAATCAATAGTGGACTGACAACCAAACACCTTGGAAATTGAATTGAATGGAATTTGGACTGTAATTGAGCTAAGATAAAGCTATGTTGAGTGTGTTGAACATGCCTTAAGCACTTATTGTGCTAACTTTACTTGGCTAAGTAGAAATTGATCTAAACCTACTAAAATGTGAGTGAGTTTGACCTATTGACTATGTCCAAACTCTACATAACTAAAAATTTTAAGTAGTACTTTTATACCATAAAAGTTAAGTTGAATGGAGTATAAGGAACCTATACCAAACTCATTCCTGGTTGCAAATAAGAAATTGAGTTTAAAATTTTGTATGGGGTTTGTTGAGCTCAATTGGGTTGTATTAAGGCAAATGAGGTTGTATAAACACTAGTAAACATGAATTAATGCTCCTGAGCTTAAGGCAAGTCCGCTTGATGTCAACTTACTTAGGGTAGTCCATTTCGAAGGTTTTCCCTAGGTTTCAGGGATAAAATGGTAAAAATAACATGTAGATAAATGGTAAACTAAGGTTTTCCTAGGTTTAGGGTACTAACGGTTCTCATGAAGGCGATCATCCGGACTATATAAAAGTAGTTGAAAACTAATCGTGAAAGCAGGCAAGTTGAGGGAAAATGATAATTTTGGATTATGGAAAATTTGGGATGTTGTAAAACCTTTTAACCTGAATGGGTTTGAAAGAAGAAGCGTTTAACCTCTTATTTTGAATAGGTTTGAAAAGAAATAGAAGTTTTGAATTTAACCATTTAGTCTGAATGGGTCTCAAGCTAACAACATTATTTTGAATGGGTTTAAAGAACGAATAATTGGTTCCAAAGGAAAACTGAAAGTGAAAATTTCACGTTTGACCCACTAACCAGAATGGACTTGAAAGAAAGATGCCCTAGTTTTGAAAAATGTTTTCATATTAATAAATTATTGTAATTTGACCCCTAGCAGCTTTGGTTTCAAGGCCCAACAAGGTCAGGAACTAATATAATTAAGTATTTAACTAGCCCCCTTATAAGCCCCTTGAGATTTTTCACAATCCTAAAACTTAACTTTCTCACACATCCAATCCACTCCCCTTTAAGGCAAACACAACTGTGTATGGGACCCTGGATCCAAGAGTTCAACTGGCTCGGTTACCAATGTCATGACCTGGCCCACTTCTACACAGATTTCAAGCCCCTTGTCATGTAACTGCCTCCTATGATTCCAGTCCTAAAAACGATAGGAACAAGACACTTCACTTAGCTAGCTCTCTTATCCCCAAGTTGTTACAGAGCTAAACTTTCACACATCTAGAAGCCAAAAGTACTAGAATGAATATCAAGCTTTGTCTCATGAATTTTTGAAATTCTACCATAATCTTTTAAAATACTTTATAGTGAGTGAAGGCAGTCCTTATTTATCTGAAGTATTCATTGAATAACAAGATTTGTTTCTCCCTAAAGCTGTCATATTCAAGGAATCCTTTTCATTTCCCATATCGACATAGAAAATTTGTTCTTCGCTCTCCCCTTGCTATATAATTCATGTCCTTTTATCAGAGAAACCGGATAAAATTTGTTAACCCTCCTAGCCAGTGCCCCAATTTGCCCTTCCAAATCCTATCCAAACATAACCAAACAAGAAACAACTATAGGCTAGGACTCAAAATATACCAAAATTTAAATCTTGGTCTATCATAATTAAAGTTATCAAGGGCTAGACGTCAACTAGAATTCAACACTATATAAACTGTAAAAATGCTACTATGCTATACCAAATTATCTTGGGAAAAAAATGTTTTTACGTTATTATTATGGCGTTGTTAAAGAAATGAATATAATTCTGGCGGCACTTTTTAACACTAAAAATAAAAAGTAACAATTCAAACTCAATACCAGACCTTATTCCAGGACGAAAATCACGTACGAACCTTTATCAAACCAAAAATTACATGGTTGAAGAAGCAATAAATACCATGCATGCACGTAGGAATAGAGGGAAAGCCGTCCTAAGACAACTGCTACCAAGCATGAGCTCTCCATAGGCCCCTTTTTTTTTTTTTTTGCATGAAACGGGAGATTAAAAAACATTGGAAATAAATAATTTAACAAGAAAATAATGCTGGAAACATACTGCCTCGGATCGAGACTCATCAAAAAGAAAAAGAATCGATCAAGTTTTTGATCCAAGGAAGACGTGCGCTTCCCTCCAAAGCTCCTACACTTTCATTGGCTTCTCCTAAAGTCCGGCACAGGACAGGAAAGTGGGCAATGGAAGAGGATGGGCTGGAATCATGAAGGAGGTGGCCCACAGCAAGCAGCGAGTCTTGCTGGTTTTCCTGCAAAATCAGCAAAGAAAAGTAAGGTCTAGAGAAAAAGAATACCATAAAGAAATCCATGGAAAAGAGAAAGGAACGAACAACACCCGGTAGCAAGTCGATAGTGTACATGAAGGCCTGACAGCAAGTTGAGTTGAGGACGACGAAAGTCGCGGAAGAAGAACAAAGCAAGAGGGAGTTCCACGATTGTCCCAATGATGAGGTTCGCTTATGGCTTCTAAGACAAGGGGAAAGTTCTCGAAAAAACTCATATTTCTCATAGAAAATCCCTCAAAAAATTGCTTCCCATAGATCTACATACCCTACCTTACTCGTATTTCATGCCATTTCCAAATTTAAAAGTTCTAACTAGTGCTGCACAATAGGCCGAGCCAACTCGGGCTCGACTCGAACTCGCTCGAAAAAACTCGGCTCATTTGAAAACGATGAGTTTGAGCTTATCAAAATGATAAACGAGTCGAGTTTGAGTTTCAAGAGCTCAATTTGTTTATACTTGACTTAATTTGCAAACCGGTACTTTATATAATATTGCCAAAATCGGTTCATTGGTTCTAACTTTTAGGGTAAAAACAAATTTCATAAGTTACAAAACGAGTTAATGCTTACACGAGTAGTTAATGCTTACACGAGTTAACGTTAAATGAGTTAATGCCTAAACAAGTAAAATAGGTTAAACGAGTCGAAGTTCCAGCTTGATTTTGTGTAGTTGAGTCGAGCTCGAGCTTGCTATAAGGAGGTTGACTCGAGTCCAAGCCGAGCTTGAGCTCAAGTTTTTTGAGCCAAGTCGAGCTCGACCTGGCATAGCTTGGGCTCGACTTGGCTCGTGTGCAGCTGTAGATCTAACCAGGTTCAAAATCCAAATAAACTCAGCTGGATTGAGGTGGTTTGGATCTGGTTCACTGCTGAAACTTGCTCCAGAACATCGAGATGCATTTAATTTTTCAATTTAGCTCAGCTTTCATTTGTCTTCATTTAAGGTTTAAAACTGTAGATGAATGCATACAAAATGCATGTGTTAAAATTTATTGCATTTCATGCATTATCACTATGCTTAACTTTTTTCATTTGTAAGAAACAAACAAAGAAATTGCATTTATAGATAAAATTTGCTTTAATTTTTGCATTGCTCTTTATTGACACTGACTTCATTTGGCTTAATAGTCTTTTGTTCAGTAGTTCATTGGAAAAAGCTTAAGAACAATTTATTCAGTCTTTTGGATTAATAGTTGATGGGAAAAAATTAAGAAAAAATTATTAAAATACTATCTTCAAGGTTAAAGTGTTTCCAAAAAATTATTAGTTGTTAGACTTAACAAGGGGTCCCTTGAGCTAAGCAAGAATTGATAATTATTTATAAATTATAAACTTATCGTCAGTACAGAATGCTTACTTTGCCCTTTGAATGCTTATTTTTAATGTTTTTAAAAAACTTGTTAAAATATAATCAGCTATAATTAAAAACTTTTAGAAAATATGCCTCCTAAAGTCTTCCCTTGGTCCTCGGCTATAATTTGTCACGATATCCTCGTTAAATTCAAGTTACCGCATTGGAATTCTTACATCTTCGTTCGCGCGCCTTCGTCCTCTCTCACTCGCCCTCTCTTTCTTTCTCTTCGTGCTTGTTCTCTTGCTGGTTGATCTCTTTGCGAGAGATTGAACAGTGGAATCGAGGAAAAGAGGGAGGGAGAGAAAAGATGATGAAGATAGAGGAGGTTCAATCCACTACGAAGAAGCAGAGAATCGCTACGCATACCCACATCAAAGGCCTCGGCCTCGACGTACTAACCCTCCGACCTATTTCCCGTGCCTTCTTTCCTTCCCCCTTCTTGTCTGATCTTCCTTCACTTTTTCTCTCCTCTTTTGCAATGGAGTTCTTGGTTCTGGGGTTTACAGTTGTGGGTTTCATTTATAGACGCCCTCTCTGTGTGTGTGTGTGTGTGTGTGTGTGTGTTTGGAACGTAGGCACATTGGGGTTTTTGATGCCGTCATCTTCGTTCTTTTTGTGTTGCTATGTGGGGCTATGGGGTTTTTGATGAGTTGAACATGGTTGCAGCCAACTGGGAAAGCGTTGCCCTTGGCATCGGGGTTCGTGGGCCAAGCTGTAGCTAGGGAGGCTGCTGGTCTTGTTGTCGACATGATTCGCCAGAAGAAAATGGCCGGTCGAGCTCTCCTGCTCGCTGGGCCACCTGGGACGGGAAAGACGGCATTGGCTCTTGGCATCTCTCAGGAGCTTGGCAGCAAGGTGATCTCATCTGATAGCCTCTCTTCTTATTCCGTTATTTGTGGTGTCGACTGGAACTTGGTAAAGTTCTAATTATATTTTGCTGCCAAAATAAGTTGCTTGTGGGTGTTCTTTTATTATGCTTATGTTGGACTTTTCTTATATACTTGGAGATATAGTTCTATGGTTTCTGCAGTTTCTCCGTGGATGAGTTTCTGATATGTTCGATTTTATAATCATGACCATGCTTTCCTGTTGGAACCATTGAGGCCCAGAAACATAGTTTCATAATCCAGTATAAAGGTTCGCATGTGTAATTTCTTGTAGGGCGCTCGTTGGCATACATACATGAGGAGCTTTTAGTGATGTTTTTTGTCAAAGTAGAAGTAGAACACTCGATAGGCTCCTTTCATGTTTAGGAGGCTAGTAGAATGTATATCTTCCATGTGCAGACGTATAGTAGAATGTATGTGTCTTCTGAACATGCTTGTTGACATAGGAGATGGTGAGGCTTGTGGGAGTAAAATATTACAAGTCTTGATAAGGTTTTATGCAAAAAATAATAAAACTCGCTGTGCGACCTTTCAAGTAATGTCATCTTGTATTCTTATATTATTTATAATCAGGTTTTCAACACTTGCGTCAAGTAGTTTTTTAACTTGTTGAACGATCTCTGCTAGGGCTCATTGTGGTCCAGGTTTACTGCAATGGTCATGGACCGTTTTTTCTTGATCTTAACTCTTTTTTCCCTCGTCCTTAATTAGTCATCCAAACACAAGTCCTTTCCCTCCATCCAATCAAGCTGTCAGGTCTTTCCTTCCTTTTTTTTTTGGCAAAGAAAGGGGACCAAGAATCCTGAAGCTTTTCTGTGCCTTCCTATTTTATCCTCTTCTTCTTCCTCCTTTGCTCCTGTTCATCTCATTGCTGCAGATCATCTCAGCACGAACAAGCAGGTGAGGGAAGCATCCATCATCTTTAGTGTTAGATTTGAAGAATCTTTTCCTCTACTAATTGCATTACCGTTTGCATATACAATGAGCATGTTATAACACCTGTGTATATATACAGTTGTTCTTTTTTGAAAAGCAATTCAACAATGGTCTTGCTAGTCCTTTAAAACAAAGCAGACAAAATCAGTGTCCTTTGATCTGAACACTGTATTTTATTGCTATGGTAGAAACTAGAAACCCTAATTCTGAACTCTGTGTACTTCCTACCTACTGGGGGTCTGTCGCTGTAAAATTTTTGACATTTAAATTTTAGTAGTTGCCAAAACTTGTGAATTACAAAGAATCGGGATCACGCTTATCCAATTTAGTTTGGTACTTGGTGCAAAAGTTTCATGGCCATTGTATCTTCTTGCTTGTCCCTTGTGATTGGTAATCTATTGGCTTTGCTTGCGTGTCCTTGGTGAGTTGCTTCTTTTTTAATTGTATAATTTTTATTCGTCTTGATGGTCACCCCACATTTTTCCCTGTGCTACCAATTATTGGATGACATGCATGGTTTCCTTTGCCAAGCCTTCAATTCAGTAATCATTGTCGTCCTGTTGTGTGGCACAGATGCTCGCTTGCTCCCATTCAGACCTTTTTACAATGAAAATGGCAAAAGGAACATAACAGATTGTGTTTCCCATTATTAAGGAATTTAATAAAGTTTCCTGTTTTTCCCTTTTGACAGTTAACTTAGTGATAGGCAAGTTTCTTAGTATTGTGTAATGCATCAACATAAGTGCAGTTTTTGCGATGCCTCTTAACTGTTGGCTCATATCTTTATACTACTTCAGGTTCCTTTTTGCCCAATGGTGGGATCGGAGGTGTATTCTTCAGAGGTTAAAAAAACTGAGGTACTTATGGAGAACTTCAGAAGAGCTATTGGTCTTCGTATCAAGGAAAATAAAGAAGTGTATGAAGGGGAGGTATGTTCTCTAAGAATTCTTGAAAATTTATGTCCATTTTGCTGAGCAGCTGTTTTTTATGGCTCATAATAAACGAAATTTCAGATAGTTATATTTTGGTTGGCCCCTGTTCTAGGTAACTGAACTTTCACCAGAAGAGACAGAGAGTATGACAGGGGGATATGGGAAGAGTATTAGCCATGTAATTATTGGGCTAAAAACTGTTAAAGGAACGAAGCAACTGAAGCTGGATCCAACTATTTATGATGCTCTGATCAAGGAAAAGGTACCAACTTACTGATTTTAACTTTTAAATTCAATAGATAGATCCAAAGTGGGGTTACAACAGGATTACAATATTATAAAGGTCATTTATTGTTTGGCATTGGTTGCTTATATTTCCTAGAATTTGTTTAATCCTCCTTATATGGATATAATACTCTCAAAAGTATGCCTGAGATATCAGGGATTGGGTTTCTCTCTGAGGTATTACCTTTTCATCTGATGATGGAAGTCATCTTTTACTTCTTGCATCAGCAGTTCCGACTTTAAATGTCATTGTTTTGGGAAACATTTTTGTATTCCTTTCTTTTTCCAGTTTTCTCTTCCTTTGAAGTTGGAATATGTTTCTTCATGAACATGTGTGCTTCTATTAACGTGTCCTATTTCACCAACAAACTGCTGTTTCCCAATGGGATAAGTTAATTTTCTCCGTCCATTGATTTATTCATTTTCCTTGTCAGGCAGACAAATGTACATTTAAGGCTGCGAATGGGCTGGATTTGGTTCGAGTTATTTGTCATTTTTCTGTTGTATGAAATATGATTCTGAGAAAGTGTCACAGATATCCTAATATTTTTAAAAATATCATGATATTAATGGGAAAAATGAGAAAAACGAAGAAAAGGGAAAAATCACGGTATTTGAAAATAACATGAAAAATATATTTATCGCATTTTTGTCGCAAATTTTTGCTTTTTTATCGTGATTTTTCCTCATTTTTTTATTTTTATTGTTTTAACATTAATATCATCATTGATTCAATTTTGCACTTAATCCTGAATTATTTTTCATTATATTATGATCATTTAAACATTCCTTGTATCACTTTCATCTAGTTTTACTTATGTCTTCTTATTAGGTTCTCATTTTTCTGATGTTTAGATTTTTTTTTTAAAGTTTGCCATGATTTTCAGGAGATGTTTCCAGGAAAAATAACTTTTGCCGAAAAATACCGGAGAAAAACCTCGCGACATTGTTCTGAGCCAAATGGAATGAGCTAATTTTCTCTGTCCATTCTCAGTTCATTTTCCTTGTCAGACAAATTACATTTAGGCTGCAGATGGGCTGGATTTTGTTTGAGGATTTTGTAAATTTTTCTGTTGTATAAAATCTGAGTCTGACCTCGCTTGTGATGTATTCATGTGCTCTGATGTTGACTTTTTTTGCAATCCTACATTCATGGCATGTGCAATTTCACTGTTTCACATGCTGATGCACCCTGTACAATTATGTGTATAATCTGTACAACTAGTTTTGTACTATTTTAAACAAGCATTTGTAACTAGTCTTGAAGCCTCAACTTTCCTTTTCAAAGTTATGCACTTGAAGCCTCCTTTGTCCATTCCATTTTTCATATGAAATAGGTTTTGCTGTTGTTTGCTATTTTCACAGTTGATATCCGTCACATTTTTTCAGTGAAATAATGATCATATGCTGTAGGTTGCTGTAGGTGATGTTATCTATATAGAGGCTAATAGTGGAGCAGTTAAAAGGGTGGGCAGAAGTGATGCTTTTGCTACAGAATTTGATCTTGAAGCAGAAGAATATGTGCCATTGCCGAAAGGTGAAGTTCACAAAAAAAAGGAGATAGTGCAGGTAATTTCCGTCTTCTTTATGGTGCTTAAGTCTGTTCCATCTGTGTGCCACGTCTTTTTGATAGGTGAATCTTCACAAGGAAGAGGTACTAATTGTTGAAACTTGAAACTGTTTGAGAACAAAACTACTCAACATGCATTATTGTGGTAATTCTGGAAAAACAGTTTCTCTAGTTGCACTTTTTCGGTTTCGCCTTAAATTTGTTTGTGAAATTGCAATGTGTGTCATTTCCATATCTGAAGTTCTCATATTAGTTTGACTGATGGCTGTTGTCTTGTGGCATATTGAGTTCTTATTATCTCATTGCAGGATGTTACTTTACATGACCTGGATGCTGCTAATGCTCGGCCACAAGGTGGGCAAGATATTTTGTCTTTAATGGGTCAGATGATGAAACCCAGAAAGACAGAAATTACTGAGAAGCTTCGCCAAGAAATTAATAAGGTTCTCTTGCTTCCAGTTTATGTATATGGCTTTCCACAATTCCTAAGGAATGTACTTTCTATGATTATAAGTTGAAGGGCTGGTCCATTACAGGGTTTTCTTTTATGTATCATGTTGTGTCTCGTTCAGGAATGAAGGGATGTAGAATTTCTTAACTTGATTGTACCTTGACATAACGTAACTTGATTCCCTTGACATATGCTTTGGCATTTGCGTATTCATTGGCATGAAACATGCTGGAGATCAGGCAGCTTAGGTGGTTGCCCTGAAAAAATTCTGATATTAACTTGACCGTCTAGCTAGTAGATATGTAATATAGGTAGATGGGAATGCTTTTGGACATCTTTATGTGGACTGGGTATCCTTTAACATAGGATAATGGATGTCATTTCAACTTGGCAAAATGTAGTCCTTCTTCTGGCCTGAATTAAGGAGATCGCCTAAAATATAACAGTTATTTTAGATAATTAGAATGTGAACCATATGGTGGTTCGTATATCAAGCATCACAATCTGACTATCTCACATGGGTAAGGGTATGGGTGCAGGTGCAGAGCAATTTCAAAAAACTTAGGTATAGGGCATATCATTTTAAACAAATAAAACCAGGCATTAATGATTCATAATTTATAAATTATGGAACATAAAATAATAAACTAGCTAACAAAGTAACAAACAGACAAAAATATGTCACATATAATATTTTGTGAGAACGACCTGGCAAACTTATCATTGCTCTGTTTCATCATCAGAATTGGAAGGAAGGGCTCAACAAAGTCCATATTGAAAGTATTGCAAATCATGTTCTCCTTCCAAATAGAAGTTCTCTGAATTTACATTTCAAAACTTGGATGATCCCGAACTGCAACATAATATGACTTAATATTTAAGTTAAACAATCAAATATGCAAATTTGAATTTCAGAAGATAAAAAATAGAAGGTACCTATAATCATCAAAAGTGTTGGAAAGTAATTATATATTGGATTCAACATAAACTAAAGCCTTTGCTCTCTTGCTATGGAGGTTGTTTCTCTTGGCATTGTGAATTTGAGAACATGTTCTTCAGTTTCTTTCACAACATAATGATGTTGTAAGTTGGGATAGCAACTTCATCGTGAGATGTGTTGGAGATTTGGTGTCACTAATCCATAAGATGCCCACAATATAATAGGTATGGTCTCTATCATACCAGCAAAGTTGTCAATCAATCACATTTCTTAGTTGACAACTTTCTATAGTCACTATTTACTAACTTCAACATATGATGATCATTAAAAGACCTTCCCGAGCAACCATCATATGCCTTGATATTTTTGGATCTTCATTAGGAGGACACAAAAATGACCTCCTAACAACCACTTTTGTCATTAATATTGGGGATTGAAGGAGTATGTCGTTCAATTCGAAGGGGTATTACTTTTATCCCACTACAATTGCATGCACATAGTAAACAAAGAATTGATAAGTTCAACATTCTTTTCCTTATGTTTAAAGTTATTTTTTGAATTTTTTCGTTCATGCTATCCCAGATTTCATAAACTTTGTTAAGTATTGGTCGTTTTTCTCAACATCTACTAAATTCTAAATAGTCTTTGTGAATTTAAGTATGTGATTTTGTCCATCACTAATCCCCCAGAATAAATTTTTTAATTTTCTTGGGCCTTTGTATCATCTTCATTAAGTTGAAAACCCCAACCTTTGTGAATCACCAAATACTGTCAATGCATTCTTGACTTGCTTAAATCTTTTCATCATTATAGCAAGAGATGAAAAACGAGTCTCAACATTGTTCAATAATTTCATATTGGAATGTCTATTAAATAAAAAAAACATATAAAAATATGTTGATAGTCGACAATCAAATTTTTTATTGTTTCAACAGCTTGCTCAAGTTCTTCAATCCATGAGCAAATTATATGCATTTGCATTTTTTCTGATGAGTTTCCATATAATTTTGAGTTCCAAATTTAAACTCCATGTCCTATGTTGTGAAAGTTGCAAGCTGCGCCTAGCGTGTAGGCACACCTAGCTGTGCCTAAGCATCCTTAGCTTACAATTATAAATTTATAATAATGAAGCTATTAATTAGCTTGTGTTAAATTACACACTTATATAATATGACAACAGTCCATAACAGTCAATATTATATTATATAATTTATATTATACTCGTATAATGAACGCAAAATGCAAAATTTATAGCTTTGAAGATTTTAAGGAAAATGGTAAACAGTTAGCAGATGCCATAAATGATAAATCATTTTCAAGAAAATGTATAAAATGAGTTCAAACATTAAAAAAAGGCATAGAACAAACCCAGCTCCTAAAAGTAGAATAAAATTGGGTCTAAAAAAATTATATACATATTATAGTCCAGTCAATATAAAGTATAATAAACAGCTTATTTGTAATTTTATATGTAAAGAATATAATCATGAATCATATGAGTCATGACAACATTAGCTGAAGGCCCGAAACATAAATCAAACTTTTCACAAAACAGAAATCAGACTTTCCGCATCAAAGATTTTAATAAGCTTTCCATTAACAAATTAAATGTTTAGTATCATAAAATGGCATGTCTATTTCATACGAAAACTGAAAATTATGAACTGAATGTAATGAGTTACAAACGGAGTGTAAATAGATAAATAAACAGACTGTAATCGAATGATTTACAGCTTACAAACTGGGTTCCAGACTATAATGAAACAGAATCTATATAAACATTATTTACTTATTACATCAAAATTATCAGTCAATATAGATTATAGACAAATAAACAGACTGTAACTAAATAAGTTAGAGACAGAGTTTCAGAAGTTATAAAGAAACAGAATCTATATAAAGATTATTACATTAAAAAGTCTACTACATAATATGTAAACACTATATTACATATAAACAGTCACAACCTAAAGACATGCACCACAACAGTCTCCACCACCCATTTAATCTTTTATGAAATAATCTTTAAGAGCCCCGCTGAGTGACTCTTGGACTTCTATGGGTAGGCATGTGGTTGGGATTACTGACCAAACTCATAACAACTTGACTTAGTGATTAAAGGGTTGACTCTAATGATCTAATCCTCAAGGAAGAACACAAAGAATGCAGAAGGAATAACAAAAGAAAGCGAATAACAAAGGAACATAATGAAAAACTGAAATTAGGGCTAATTGTTCTTAATCACAATCAGTGAATGAATAAAATAAAACCTAACTTGACCCTTAAATAGGGGCTCAGAAGTACTAAGCAAATTGGATCTCTCAAAGATCCTTGTGCCAATTGGATAACCACATAAGCATTACAAAAAAAAAAAAAGAAACTAATTAATTGGATCTCTATGAAAATCGGGTCCTCCATCCTGCGTTGCAACTCACAACCTCTTCACATACTCAACATCTTTATACTCTCCTGATGCATCAATCGATTTTTAAAAAAAATGGCAATTCAATGAATAAGTAACCAAATTTATTAATGCTGCCTTTATCAGTCCACCAATGTGAAATAGTAGACTATGTAGTTTCCATGAAAATTTCTTTTTCTCTAACAAGTGTTCAAAATTTCCTTTTTCTGAAAGAATTATTGTTCTCAATCTCCTTGAGGTACAATTAGCCATTGTGGACTTTTGACTATATGAAAAGGAAATTTTCCTTCCAATAAGAACTTTTGGCTACATTAAAAAGGACTGAATTTACAAAAGGAATTTGCTAATCCTTCTATCCCTTTCTACTCTTCCCATATTTTGAATGCTCATTCTATTGTTTTATTGACTTCCAAGCTCTTCTTTCTTTTCTTCAAAGTATCTTCTTTTTCAACAGTTGTAAAAAGTTCACTTACCTTTTCTATTTTTTTCCTCAAATCAGGTACCTCCTCTTCTTTCTTCAATTCCTTTTAACATATTTTTGTCAACCCCTTGGATGTTGTAATTCCATAACCACATGCTTTTAGAGTGCTTCAAGGTGTGTCTAGGAGCTAGTAAACAGTCATTGACATGGATTGCTAGAAAAATGCACATTGCCAGCACTGCCACTAGCTTTTTCTCCCCTTGCTGCATGCCCCCAAAGTGGCTGAGAAGGATCTATTTCAGCTACAACAACTGCAGTTGCACCTCTGTTGGAACTTGCTATAGGGTGCTCGTAACTGCTTTTCCCTCATCGATGATTGTTGCGTAGAGAGGTAGAGAAGAGGGAGAAGAGAAGAACGTGAGGAAGGAGGAGAGAATAGGTAGCAGTCATCTATCTTACGGCTGCTCCTTTTCCATTAGACTAAATAAGGATGAGGGTTATGTTTAACCCTTTACATAAAGAGTCCAACAAAATTTTAAAAATTCAGAAAGCTACCTAATATTAAATTCCAAAATACATAAAACTTTAAATACCAAAGCAGCACGTTTCCTCAACACTCCCCCTCAAGCTGGAGCATAGATGTCTATCATGCTCAGCTTGCTACAACACTTCATGAAATTGGATATTGAAAGAGCTTTGGTATATATATCTGCAGGTTGGTCTTCGGAAGCAACATACTCAGTAGAAATAATCCCTGCTTGGACCATGTCTCTAATGTAATGACAATCAACTTCAATATGCTTGGTCCGTTCGTGGAAGACTGGATTATTTGCTATATAAGTAGCCACTTTATTATCACATTGCATTTTTATAGGCAATTCTACCTGAATTCCAAGACCTTCTAGCATGCCTTTCACCCACGTGATTTCAGTGGCTGTTTGGGCCATGGCTCGATATTCTGACTCTGCACTCGATTGAGCAACAACAACTTGTTTTTTACTTTTCCAAGAGACTAAGTTGCCACCAACAAAGATACAAAATCCCGTAGTGGACTTTCTGTCATCAATTGAGCCTGCATAGTCTGCATCAGAATAAGCTTCTATTTGAATTGAAGTGCTTATTCTAAATAATAAACCCTTTCTAGGGGAACCTTTTAGAAATTTCAATAATAACATAGCTACATCCCAATGGGCTTTTCTTGGCTTATCCATAAATTGGCTTAGTTTTCCCACAACAAAGGATATGTCAGGTCTAGTAATTGTTAAATATAGTAGCTTTCCAATGAGAGACCAATACGATTTGCTATCAACAGATTTGTCATCATATAAATGAGTGCGAGAATTCATATGAATAGATGTTGGTTTAGTTCTAGTCATACCTGTTTCGTGTAGCAAATCAAGAACATATTTTCTTTGAGAAAAGACTAGACCTTCTTTACTTCTTGCCACTTCTATCCCCAAGAAGTAACATAGAGAGCCAAGATCTTTAGTAACAAAATGTTGTTGTAAATACTTCTTTGTGTCTTGTATTTCTTGTTCATTGTCACCAGTTAAAATAATATCATCCACATATATCATCATAACAACTATATCTCTTGAAGTCCTTTTTATGAACAATGAATGATCTAAAGGCGATCTTTTGAAACTCAAACTTAGACACAACGTCACACAACTTCTGAAACCATGCTCTAGGACTTTGTTTCAAACAATATATAGCCTTGTTCATGTGAAATAGGAATAGATGTAGCTGACAAGGCATCAATAAATTTGCACATATGATCTCCCACATGAGCTGTACTAACAAACTTAGAAAGAGGATGAATTGTGCATTGTCTAATCCCTTTACATAGTGCAATAGGTAGTTCATCGGGAACAGGAGCATCAAGGGAACACTCAGGCATGTCATGTAATTCAAAACTATTTACCTCTCGAGAGTAAGATGGTGCAGGGTCATTAGATGATGAATTCCTTCTTGAATATGTGAGAGGAGGATCTTGAAACCATGGAATGGAACAGGTGGGTGATGATGAAAAAGGAAGGGACTCAAGTGGAATTGGAGGAATTGGAAGTGGAACAGAAGAGGGCATCTCAGACTTTGGATATGAAGGACTTGCAGGAAAGAATGGAGACGACTCGAGAAAGGTTACATCGGCATTGACAAACTCTCGATTAGATATAGGATTTGGGCCTCAATACCCCTTTTGATTTTTAGAGTATCCCACAAACACACATTTACTTGCTTGAGCAACTAGTTTATTTCGATTGGGACCAAGTTTATGTACAAATCATGTGCACCCAAATATACGTGGAGGTAAAGAAAATAAAGCTCTATTTGGGTAGAGAATTTGTACTGGAATTTTGTTGTCTATGGAAGATGATGGCATTCTATTTATTAGGTAACATGCCGTCAAAATTGCATCTCTCCAAAATTTGGAAGGCATATGAGAATGATTCATGATTGTGCGGGCTACATCCAACAAATGGCGATGTTTTCTTTCAACTACACTATTTTGTTGAGATGTGTGAGGGCAGGTAAAATGTGGCACAATACCATGGGATTTATAGAATTCAAGTAAATGAGAAGATTTGAACTCGAGAACATTGTCAGTGCGAACAACCTTGACACAAGAATTAAATTGAGTTTTTATTTCCAATATGAAAGATTTGAAGATACAAGGAGCTTCAGTTTTGTCTTTCATCAAAAACACCCAAGTGACATGAGAAAAATCATTAACAATGGAAAGATAATAACGAGACGACAACCGACTTGGAACCCGACTACGCCCCCAAACATCAACATGAACTAAATCAAATAGACTTTGACTAGACTGACTTTGACTCGATGGAAAGGAAGTACGACTATGCTTGCCCAGTTGACAAGCTTCACACTCAATAGACGTTGTGGAAGAAATCTGAGGACATAGCAGCCGAAGTTTAGGAAATGATGGATGACCCAATCTGAGATGCCACTAGAAGGCACTTGAAGAAGAATCAACTAAGAATGACGCCTCCTTATTGGATGTATCCAAGATGTATATTCCATCTATCTCATGGCCTCCACCAATCTTCCTCCCAGTCGATAGGTCCTGAAATACACAAGTACCCGAGCAAATAATAACTCTGCAATTCATTTCTTTAGTTAGTTTGCTTACAGATAACAAATTCTTCGGGAATTCAGGAGTATATAGCACATCATGAACATGCAAAGATGGAGAAAGATAAACATCTCCATATCCTTCTATCGGCGATAGTCTTCCATCCGCCAATCGAACATGTTGAGGTGAATCAAATTTTTGCAGGTTTGAAATACTAGTATCTCCACAAAAGTGTTTAGAGGCTCCAGAATCAATTATCCA
This sequence comes from Nymphaea thermarum, assembly GCA_011799765.1. Lineage (NCBI taxonomy): Eukaryota > Viridiplantae > Streptophyta > Magnoliopsida > Nymphaeales > Nymphaeaceae > Nymphaea > Nymphaea thermarum. The sequence continues at coordinate 127,190 of JAANDH010000068.1, forward strand.
ACAACCTTTAAAAGTAGTTTTACCTGCAGAGTACGCTGAACTTGTGACAGTTGTAGATGCCGATGAGGTAGAAGGAGTAGCATTTGATCTATGCTCCATAATTAAATCAATTTCAGCTGGACTTAAATTAAGAGATGTAGCATCTACTAAAGCAGCAGTGGGATTCGGCTTAGGAGCTATACTGATAGACTGTGTGTTTGGAGTAGAACTAGATGAAGATGTCAGTCGAAAAAGTGGATGAGTTAGGTTTACCCACTTTGTTCCAACACCTATCCTCTAAGTGACCAAGACGACCACAATATGTGCATTGAAGTCTTCCACGTCCTCTTCCTCTACCACGGGAAGAGTATAGTCCACTTCTTCCTCCTCCAAATGAGGCAAGGGCAGAAGGCTGTGAGTTGTTCGAGGATGGAGAAAGAGTAACAACCAATCTGTTTAGTCTATTGAAGGCCTCATCAAGATCAGGAAAGTCTGAACCTGCAAGCATTTGAGCCTTGGATGCAGAATAATCAGAAGATAGTCCAGCAAGAAATTTAACCACAATCATTTGCTCCATGTGAGATTTGATACAATGCTTACAGGGCGGTTTTAAGGAATTCATCTTTTCATAAGTAAACTTCAACTTTGTAAAATATTCCGTCAATTCCATGTCACCTTGCTGCATTTGTAACAATTCTTGCTGACCTGTAAAATTTTGCTGATTTTTTTATCTTGAGAGTACGTCTGCCGAAGAGAATTCCACATATCTTTGGTTGTATTATAATAACAAAGCCCTGCCGCAATGTAGGGCTTTAGTGCTATTCATAAGCCAAGCACTAATAATTTATTAGTGCTTGGCTAATAATGTTGTTTTCTTCCTCCCACCGTGCATATTTACCAGTCTTTTCAACTGGTTCATCTTTTTCCAATATATATTTCTTTTCATGTCCAATGATTGACAACATGAAGGTTCTAGCCCATACATCATAGTTGGCTCCATCAAGTAGATCCAAACGAGAATGAATTTGAGAAAGCTTTGTATTCAACACCTGCCTCTATGTGCTGATTTCCAGATTCAGTTCTATCAAGTTGTATAGATCTGTTGGCAGCCATGATAAAATCTCAAAATAGGAAAATATGAAAGTTCTCGACAGAATGAATATTGACAAATAAGAGATCAAGCCAATCACCAACAGGGAAGAATATCTCTGCAATCGTTATTTCTGCAGCCCCACGACAGACCCACTGCTACAACAATACTACACAAATTTTCAGATGCAGTAGCTGGCAGCTAACGTGCACAGGTTTGACAGCAGACTTCAATACCAACCTGTCTGCTTCGCTCAACTTCGACGATGTTTTGACTTTGAGGATCCACCAGACATCACACGACCAAGCAGATCAGTTCACCAGGCATCACACGACCAAACAAATCAGAATTTCTCTGATCTGAACTTCTTCACCACAGCAACTGAATCAGATCTAATACACCGTAACATGTAGATCTGAACGACGACATCAGATTTTGTTTTTTTTTTTTTTTTTTTTCCAGCAACTGAATCAGATCTGATACACCGCAACATGTAGATCTGAATGACAACATTAGATTTTGTTTTTCAACCCCTTCACGACTTCGACAGCAACATAAGGGTGTTAATCACGTTTTTACATGTTAAACGTGATTAACCCCTTTCCACCAAACAGTCCCACCGTATCTTTTGAAGGCAGCAACAACTTTAGATGTCCAACCTTGTCGTGAATGAGAGGATGAGAAAAAGAGAAGAAGGGAAGCCGTGTGAAACCCTAGATGGCACGGTCCTAGGTCCGATGCTATGATACCATGTTGCGTAGAGAGGTAGAGAAGAGGGAGAAGAGAAGAACGTGAGGGAGGAGAGAATAGGTAGCAGTCACCTATCTTACGCCTCCTGCTTTTCCATTAGACTAAATAAGGATTAGGGTTATGTTTAACCCTTTACATAAGGAGTCCAGCAAAATTTTAAAAATTCAGAAAGCTACCTAATATTAAATTCCAAAATACATAAAACTTTAAATACCAAAGCAACACGTTTCCCCAACAATGATTATATATGAAAACTTGAAATAAAGCTGTCTGGAAAGCACAAAGAAAATACATAAAGAAAGAAATGATATAAAAGTAATAGAACATTAAACCAGAATGGGTGTAGATATTCAAGTATTCAACACTATCCGGTGTTGTTTCAATGTTCATTAATATAATAATATGAAATGAGTGGACTGGACTGTGGAGACCAATGGTACATCAATAAATCAGAGAGAACTTTATGAAATGAAGTGGAAATAAATGTTATTATATAAGGGATGTTAGTGCAGATTTGCAGAAGCTTCCTTGTTCAACTACAGAAACAACTAATAAGTAAACTAGAGGTATAGAATCTATAGATTAACAAGCAAATAAAACGGGGAATCAGTATCACAGTAAAGCTCCAAATCCGAAATCCCCAATTTAAGTGCAGATAATACCCCAGTCCTTTCTTTCCCCAATTTGGCCAGCACAAGCATACATTTAGTCTTATCATTTAAATGCCCAAAAGAAGCTGTACTATTTACTGATAATGCATCTTTGTTCTGTTGTACTGTTTACCCATTGTTGCATTTCTTATCAGCAAAAAATAATAGCTGAAACATGAACCAGGGCTGTAAATTGCAGATTGCAGAACTTATTAGTACATAGCATCATGTTAGTGACATATTTCCATTCATGAACTAGGCATCCATAATCACATATAACATGCATTGAGATAAATTTGAGCAATCAAAGCCTGTTAAGTGCAGGTAACATTCGTATCAAATACAATGCCAGACACTGTTATGCTTAGGAAAATTGAAGAAGAGAAGGCAGAGAGACAGAGAAAAAGTGACTGCTACAGGAAAGAGAGCTGAGGGAGAGGGAGACAGGGAAAAATAGAGGGAGATGGGCTTATAAAAACAGGCAGAGAGAAGATAGCAGAAGGAGAGGAGGCAGAGGGAGAGGGAGGTAGAGAAAGAGAGGGATGGATATGCCAGAAAGAAAAGAGAGCAGAGGATGTGGGAGAGGGAGAAAAAAGAGGGAGACAGGGATGGCCTTCCTGTTAACCGATAGAAAAGTGTCATCAGAGATAGAGAGAGAAAGATGGTGAAGACACGTCCGAGCAATGCTGGAGGTGGAATGATGGAGACACAATTGCAGTATTACGCAATAGCAGGCAGGAAAGGGTTGAGACCTGAACCCTTTCCCATTTATATACACATTAAAAAAGAACCTAAAACACTGGAAAGTTTTGAACTTGGTCAAAATTGACCCCAGTCCAAGAGAAAATGGATTTGGTCTCTGATGCAGGCGTTGACTGCACTAGCCATGTCCAGGGACCCAGACCCCTGTCTGGGCATGTCAACGCAGGTACATCACCAAACATGTGTCCCTATGGCATAGCAATCAGCTGAAAATTACTTTAGTGAACTGCCACTTCTGCATGCATCACGAGAACTTTGCATATCAAACATCAGAACAAGCCAAATATTCTTGAACTCTGCAATAGATTATCTTAAGAGATTAACCTTAATTGTTTTGGTGATTATACATGGAACAGAGGACGTAAGAATGTCTTGATGTTGTATAAATGATGTGTAATCGTTTTACTTACAAAAGTACCTCTGTGGCAGGTGGTTAACCGGTACATTGATGAAGGAATAGCAGAGCTGGTACCTGGAGTGCTATTTATTGATGAGGTTTTTCTTAATGTTGATCTATCTTCATTGTGCTTTTAAAAGTATAGTATATGCTTTGCATGTCCTGTATTGAGTAGTACTTCTTAATATTCTAATTTTCTATATTTAATGAACAGGTTCACATGCTTGATATGGAGTGCTTTTCATATCTTAATCGTGCCCTAGAGAGCTCACTCTCACCTATTGTAATTCTTGCAACAAACAGGGGAATATGTAATATAAGGTAGTTAATATTTTTGTTGACCTTTGTTTTTTGGCATATCTTTCTTGAGTTTTGGTACCAATTTTTTTCATGTCCTGATGCTGTTATCTTGTCTGTTCAGGGGAACCGACATCAGCAGTCCACATGGCATACCTGTGGATTTATTGGACCGTTTAACTATCATCAGGACTGAAACTTACGGTCCTGCAGAAATGATACAGGTATAAATTTACTTGGAGGTGCAGGAATATTGGTTGCGTTGTTTCTTGCTTGTTTATGATGTAACATGATGTTGCTTCAGATATTAGCAATCCGAGCTCAGGTTGAAGAATTGGTTGTTGATGAGGACAGTCTTGCATATCTTGGGGAAATTGGTCAGCGTGCATCCTTAAGGTGTGACTATTTTTTTTTTTTGTCTTTACTGTGTCACCGGATGTTTTAGAATAAAAGGTACGGCATCTTTGGGGCCTCATTATGAAAAATATGTTAACCATCACTCTGCTTCTCACGTGCAGCCCTCAAATCAATAATTTCAGTTACTAGTTCTGTTTCAATATCTTCATACCAATTCTTTTAGTTATCAATCAAGTTTTAAGAAATCATATTCTGAAACACTTTTTTAGTTATAAAGAAAATGCTCAAAAATTATTTATATTATCTTCATTTAGTAAAGATAATTTAACTTCTGTACGTAATGTAATTTTTGTAATAAGTCATTTGCATGGGAAAATTTGCGATACTTCATTAATCAGCTGTCAATGCCTTAAATTGTGGCAACAGGATTGCATCTTTGTCAGGTGGTTGCACATATGATGCAATCTAATTTTTCAATGCATCTGTTCTTGTTGCATAATTGTCAATCATATAAACTCTTATATTTTTGTTCATTTAGAATATGTATTCATTCCCATTCAATTCTTGTTTTTTGCTTGTCTGCCAATTTTTTGCCTTTTTGACTCCTTTCTAAACGTTCAAGTTTGATCTTTTGTGGGCTGCTTGTTCCTTTCCTAAACTTTCCTGTCTTTTTAGTGTTAATCCTGGAAGCTGTCTGTTTTTATCATTTGCTTTTTGGCTTTTCATAAGTTAGTATGTGTAACATCCAGCTTTTTGGCATCAGAAACAATTTATTAATTACAGTTTTAGCCCAAGAAGTTCATGAATCCTACTGTGTTTTTGTGTGAGTATTGCTAAGACATTCCATCAGATTTTGAAACTAATCATACATATAAAAAGTATACGACCTAGTCTTGCTTGTGTTTCAAATCCGACGGAAAATGAATGTGCAATGGTTATGAAATTCACAGTCAAACTAGGAATTCAAAATAGTCCAAGAACCAGCGAGACCTGGGTATTATGGTCTTTGGTTAATGACAAACCTGTAATTTTCAGCCATGATCAGGGGTAGATTAGTAAATGACTAATCAAGATTAAAATTATGCTAATTGTGATTAAGTTTAATGACAATTTAAGAATAAGCACCCAACTAATGACGGATAAAAGCTCTTAAGCTAACATTAGGCATTAAAATAAACCAGAACTGAAACTAATAATTTCAATTTAATTAATTGAACAAACCTCCTCAAAATATATTATTGGTTTTTCTAAACCTTCTCAAGATAGAATAATATAAAATAAAATATAATAAGTAATAAAAAATAATAACTTTTGGCTATAAATAGGGGTTACCACCCTTGAGGTAGAAGAGGAAGGGACAAGAGAAAGAGAGGAGAGGAGAGGAGGAATAGAGAAAAAAGAGAAAGAGGGAGGAGAGGAGGAAGAGAGAAAAAAAGAGAAGGAGAAAGGAGAGAAAGAGAGGAGAGAGAATGAAAGGGTAGAGAGTAGAGACAGAAAATAGAGGAGAGAGAAAGTGTCCATTGGCGATGAAACTTTGCCGAATCCTTCCTCTTGTGCGTTGTAATCACCTATAATAGTTTTGCTAAAATATCAGGTATAATGAAAGTTATTGCAATTTTTTTTATTACATGTAAAATTTTAGATTGTTTACTGTAGAAATTTTAATTGCTTCTCTTAGGCTGCACTTGACAGCTATTCTCTGCGATTTTGATGGCTCGACATCTAGAAAATCAAAAGCGGTAGACGAGATTCTATCGAATTTTCATTAGAAACCTTGAACCACCTTGTTTTGCGCTTAGCACATACGAGCAAGGAACAAACAATGCCAACAATGTTCGCGTGGCTTAATTGTCTAGGTTGCATCGAAATTCATGTCGAACTGCGCACTAGTTTGCTGTATTGTGAAACTTGATAGTGGGCTAGGTTAAACCATGGGACCCACCTAGCCTTAATCGGCCATGATTAATAGTAAATCTTGGTTGGCTACGATCCAACTTCGGTTAGACTACCTTGACCATACTCAGAGTCGAAATGAAGCCGGGCGGGCGATTGATCACACAGATTTTTATTTAAGATATAATGTTAATAATATAGAATTAGATTAATCACGTAGTAATATGTTGCTTAGACTAGCAAAATTGAAGTTTTAACAGACTTGAACTAAGTTGCAAGTTTAAGCAAATAGCTTAAGTTAATTAAATTTTGTTTGCTTCTTTGAATACATGTTCATGCATACATGCATGTTATTTAGTTGTATATGATTTTAGAATACTTGCGACACTCAAATGGAAAACTCGAGTTGTGTTGATGATACATGCTTGATATTGAGTTCAAAGTGAGTTGTTTAATGATGAACTTGTGCTTGAACTCTGAAATGAGCATATTTGATAATGTAAGCAGGGTAGTAATGATAGAGGTGAAAGTATGCTCATGCATTGAATTGATTGAGTATGATGGTTGTTTATTTCCCTTACGCAATGTTTGTTCATGGCTTGAGTTATTATTATGATGTGGACAACAGCCTAGGGCCGGTTTTACATTTGCGAGTTGATGGTATATGAGGAAGTCCGAGACGGCCCAGTATACCGGAAATGAAAAGGCTGAGATCGGTATTCAAGTTGATGGTATAAGGGAAAGTTCGAGTACGGCCCAATATACCAGAAACGAAAAGTCCAAGATCGGCACATGTTGCGACTATAAAGAGTCGAACCCAATTGTAAAACATAAAAGGGGCTAGGGACCTGTGAGCAGAACCTTCTTATTATGCAGGGATTGATAAAGTGTTCCTTCTCCGAGCTACTTAGAAGAGCACATCCCCATCGTGAGGTAGCGAGAGTGGGATGCAGTTACAACTCAACGAATGTGGAGTCACGGTAGTGGTTACCCCAAATTAGGCCAATATTCTCGGTGACTCGGTGTTTGGGACCGTAAGCTGTGTAGTGGTTTGCCCTAAATACATCGACGAAATGGGTGGCATCATATGATCTTACTTAGGCGGGTGTGTGTGTATGCATCATTAAAAATCATGCTATTGTGAATTGCTTGTCTATCTATTTATTTATTTGTTTAATTCTTTTTACTGCTATTATTGATGTGATCAGTTAATTGTGTGACTCAAATTGAATTTGATTCACTGGAATGTCGAAAATCGACAAACTAAACTTAGTGAACCTTTTGAACTACGACTCAAGTATTGTCACCGGTGTTAGGGTGAGCTCATGCAGTGATAATACTCATTATTTTAATAATCAATGCATAAACTCTACACTCAAATGATATATCAGAGATCTTGATATGATTTTCATTGTACTCAGAGGCTGTGCTGATGCTATGACTATTTGCCTTCATTAGGTTCTCAGTATAGTTACAAAAAACACGTTATTTAAAAAAAAAATGCGTTATTTAAAAAAAACGCGAAAAAAACACGAGAAAATGAAATGCCGTTTAAAACTTTGAAAAATGTGTTTTTTGAAAAAAAATGAAAAACGAAAAAACGCGTTTTTAACACGTTTTTTTCTTGTATTTTTTCATTTTTTTCAATTTTTTAATGCCAAACAGTTTTTTTTCCATTTTCTATTTTTTATTTGTTGCAAATCTACTTATCTTTTGATGTTTGTGTTATTTTCTTACTTATTTTATTTTTTTCCATTTTTAGTTTTTTATGTTTTAAAAAAATTACCATTTTTTCCCTTATTTTTCAAGCCAGCCGTATTATACCCGAGAAAAACCTCGGCGTTTAAGACTCCGAGATGTTATATATGACTATGTTTTCACTATGTAATGGATGATACTCGTTGATTGGACGGCTAAAAGGATGGGGGACTGCTGGGAAGTAAGGCGACAATGTCCGTATGCACTTTCCTTTGTACATACTTCTATAGCTTTATGATGTTTGAGACTAAAACTTGAGGGCAGTGGCTTTCTAACATATATATAAAGTAATTTTTTTATTAATTTGTGTTTTTCCTTAGCAACATTAACTGCTAGGACAAATCGTGCAGTGCGCTAATTACAGAGGCAAGTTATTTGACTGCTAGGACAAATCGTGCAGTGCGCTAATTACAGAGGCAAGTTATTTGTACACAATAGACAGATCGGGCCTATGCCAACTACATGGCTGTGTGATTGTTTCACTTCCGCCTCAAAAAAAAAAACTCTGTATCTACTTCCATTTCATGTTTAGTTGTGTATGACATTGGAGCGTTACAGACTTACAGTATGTGCTTGTGTATGCAATATTATGTCTAAACTGTTAGATAGAGGATGCAATACAATCCAGACTGGACAATGTGGTAGGAGTTCACCTGATGCTTTCCCTGATAGTTAGTCTGCTTGGTAACAGCAACTGTTCCCTTTTGTCAAAGTTCCCTATTTGTCTGCTTATGGTTTCAGTAGTATAATATTGGTGAACATATACAGTTTTGTACACCTGAAATGTTTGATGTTCGATTGTTCTCATGGTTTGTCACTCGGATCCTATTGAACAAGTTTGTGGTCCCACTTGTTTCCTTGGTGTTTTCTGTTTTTTAATCCTTAATGTTTCATTTATATATTTCTGATCTGTTTGGTACCAAAATAAAAAGACGAAGTTAGTACTTGTATTAACTCCCAGTATTATTCTGTTTCACTGGCTTTACATTTTAACCCTGCTAGCAGTTCAAGCTTGTTTTACCCTTGGGCGTAGCTATGTTCATAGAATACATATATGCGGCTATGCCTCTTAGCTTTTATACAGTGTTAAGTAATAACCATGTCTGAGTATGAAAATACCTGAGCACTTGACAGGTCAACCTGATTGTTGTGTTCATTCAGTTTTCTGCACATGCTCAATCTTGCAAGTTTGAGCCACTAAAGAATGTAGACCATATTAAGGGGCTCAGTCATGGCGAATTCCTGATTGAAGCTCTGGTTGTTTAGCAGTTTCTATTTTTCAACTTCTGCAAATACTAATTTTGGACGTGGTCTGCTTGTATAGGCACGCTGTTCAGCTGTTGTCACCAGCAAGTGTCATAGCTAAAATGAATGGTAGAGATGGCATATGCAAGGTACAGCAAGTATTACTTTTTCGTCTATTTCTTTGACGTGCTTCTTCCCAATGTGTTTCACTGTATTCTGGGATGTGAATCATTTATAGCTTGGAAACATGAATTTGTTACATTTTTCCTGTAAAAGTTAAGTCTGGCCTCAATAGAATGTGTTGTGTGTGCGTGGCTCATGAACTGTGACTTGCATTTGTTTGTCCCACGTATTGCAAGCAATCTGGACAATGTTGGCCTGCATTTCAATCTGCATGAATGCAGGTTTAGCGTCTTCTGTTATATTATTTTGTAATACACTATTGCATCTTACGTACCAAGCAAGCAAACCGAGTTGCAAGCAGAAAAGTTTTAATTGTCTGTAGTTGATATTTACATTTTACTATTCTATTGCTTCTTCAGGCTGACCTGGAGGAAGTGACCTCATTATATCTTGATGCAAAGTCTTCAGCAAGGGTTCTTCAGGAGCAACAGGACAGATACATTTCGTGAAAAAATCTGCCACCCACATTCTTTGGGATCAAATTGACGTTCCTCAGAAGGATACGTTTTGTGCAGTATCCAGGGTTGCACATCCCATGCTTCAATTCAGTCAGCTCTGAGGCATCATGTAGAAATTCTGTGGCCATCTTTTGAGGGTTGCATGTATTAGACTCCAAATGGGGGTGTGCAGTTACCACAGATGCGGTCCTTGTTAGGTATTTTTACTTTTTTAAAATTATTCTTCCATTTACTTTGTGAGCCATCCATTCTCTAAGGATCTACCTAGGCATGCAAGATTGCAATGCTCTTCCTCCCTTTTGTCCAGGATATTGGTCCATTAGTTGAATTCCATGAAATGAATGACTACCGTGAGAATGGTGCAGAATGGTCCTGATTGATGAATTTATGTTTGTTTTCTCCCGAACTATCTGTTTACTTTTTTTGATTATTTTCTTTTCTGTGGAATTAATCAGTTGACTGTGGTGTTAAGCATAGTTACAGGGGAACTTATGCCCGGTTTTTATCGTTAGTCCCTGCATCGGATTCATCTCCTGCTTCGTACCGCATCCTTGAAGTCATTGGCGATGCCAACACGATATCATAAATATCGTAATGTTCCTTTTGGATAGTTCAAGTATTGCTTGTCCTTTTCTTTTTCATTTATCATGGGTTTAACTGAAGTACCTGCATTACAGCCTATAAATAAGTTGGCCTTGAGGAGTTTAACCCGGCAATACTTGACTCGCTTTTCGCCCTTAGGCTGACTGTATTCGGAACTTGGCCTATGAAAGGTGTTGACTCAAAAGTTAGACTGGTTCGAGCTGGGTTTGGTCTTTGGTAAGGGAAGATTGCAATGGATCTTTAGAAAGGGAGCGGAGGAAAGACTGACCAACCATTGGCCTGTTTGTATTACAGTGTAGAAGCTTCGGTTGAATGTAGAATTTTTTGCTACATGGAGTTAAATCTGGCTCTTGCATTTGTACTACACATGTGGACCCCAAGATGGAAAAAGCCTGTTCCCTTAATTGTGGCCGAATTAAATTCAAAAAGTTGTATGATATTTAACCCATGAGCAGTACCTATTCAAAAGCAAGCAGAACCAATGGTCGGGTCCTGAATACTGTAGTTTTGGTTGCCTCCCTACTTAGGGTCGTAAAACATAGCTCTCAGGGACTATGCGTGCATCGGCTTGTGGAGAGAGTTGACTCATTTTAAAGGGAAGGCCCAACTCCACTGCGTTGTTTTAGCATGTACATAGCAAATAGCCAAACCGTATCTAGCCGGCAAAGTAGGTTTATCAATAACCTTTTCTTCTCTGCCGCCCAAACAGGCCAATATATTGCACATATCCTCTGTTTGCATTTTTGGGTTCAAAAATTTCAGTTCCAAAGTGGGGCATGACAACAGGCCTTTGGACCAGTGACAGAGTCATATGTGGGCAGCTGCCCACACCAACAGCACAAAATTTCTTTATTCATATTGTGCCTCTCATTTATATATATTGGTGGTTCTAATAGTAGAAAAGTTTTGAATTAGTGCCCCGTAGTTCTGACTCTGCCGGTGTCTTCGACTCTTTGATTTGAAAAACACATGCATTTTGTTTGCGAGCTTTTGAATTTATCACGTTATGGCCTTCAGTGATACTTTTCTATTCGAGTTAGGTAATGAGGGGTTGATTTTTCCGTAGCCCACAAAGAGAGGGAGAATCCAGTGCCGCCCTTAAGTGGTTGCCTCATTTTAAGTAGTATATTATATGCGTGTTAGGGTTTTGGTTTTGCATACTTTTGTTTTCCTCTACATAAACCAACATTGCACCATATTCTAGTGGATTAAATTTAAGTCGACTTAACAAAAATAAACAAGAAGCGAGCCGGTTGGTACTTGGTGAAAGTTCACCACCACCTTGGGCCGGGTATTCTTGAGAGCGCTTCACTTCTGAACAAGTTACCAAAAGCCGCCCAACAGATAGGCGAATCACAAATCACTGACTTTAAACTGTTTAGAGACATCACATAGGTGTCTAATTTTTTCACCTAATTCACAACAAATATCGTCCCTAGGTGAATAATAATAATAATCATCATCATCATAACAGAGTAAATTACAAAATTGCCCCTTCAGTTGACATTATCTCTTAAAAATGAAAAACACAAAATATCATTGTTTCCCTCATCATTTAGCGAGAGGCACCCTCACTAGACAGAACCCTGCCGGGGGCCGTCGCCTGTTTGCTGTGCCAACTGCCAAGGCAATGACTTTGTTTTTTCCCTTTTTAAGGTATAATTACAATTTAAAGGGGCAATCTTGTAACTTAATTTGAATCTTTTTTTCTTATCCAAGAGCGGCCGTTTGCAGATAGGTGGAAAAGTCGGCCACCTATTTGATGTTTTCCAAAAGAGTGAGGGGGCTGATTGTTATTTGCCCAGTTGTTGGGTGATTTTTTGTAATTTTTTTTCAACTTTGTTTTTCTGTTTTGTTTGTATTTTTAAGTAAGGCTGATTGATGATTATGCTTGATAGAGTTGTTTCTTCTTTTGTTTAACAGATAGTGTTTTTTCAAATTTTCCACATGGTCGCGTATAGGTAATTATTATATTTTCTAGTGGTAGGTATTTTTTGTTTTTCATGTGGATCCTTAGCAGGATAATTCGTGGTGATTGTTTTGCCGGAGGAAGTTGGGCTAGAAAAACGCTATTTTCAGCCTATTTCTGCCGGAAACGGTCGGTGGCGCCCGACGTAAGCCGTATTCTTTTGGTTTCTGGCGTATTTCTTGTTGTTCCAGTTTTCCGTTTCCAGAGTCGTGTTGGTCGCTTGGAGAACTGAAAACGGACTCGAAAATCAAACATATGTTCGCTAGAGAACACCACAGAGCCAACTATAGTTTCAAGGCAAGAATTAGAGCAATAAATACTTTAGAACAATTTTGGACCTTAATCTGAAATTTTTATAAAAGGTAATTTACATCCTTTCAAGAAATTTTTTCAAAAAACTTTGTTTTGGTAAATTTTACAAAATTTGAGGAGTTGCTTAGTATAACTTCTACTAAATTTTTGGTTTCAAAGGAAAATTAACTTTTGCAACCAGAAAATTTTTAGCAAAAACGGGCCCTGTTTATGAAATCACATGAACATGGAGATTTCGAACCCTAGGAATAAATTCATCTTTTAGCTCGATTTTTTCTCATATCTCATTCAACCTTTTCTCTCCTCTCCCGACCCCTTTCTGCTAGGGTTCCGACCACTGCCACCGCTCAAGCAGTTGGCAAGCACCAGCGTTATCCACAGACTCGGCCAGTCATGGCGGCAGGTGTTGGTTGCTTGGGAAAAAGGGAGCAGAAGCATAGGGCTCCCCTTGCATCTTCACAGAAAAGGAGCAGCATCAGCTGATGACTCTGGAGAGGTAAACAAAAAAAGCAGCATGTCGTGCTTGAAGAGGAAGGCAACGGCGGCTTCTCCAACTGTATAGGCAACAAGTATCTCATTATGGACCTATTACAAATAGGCAGTCATGTATTGCACCTATTACAAATCCGAAGTCTAACGATGAGACGCTTTATCTTTTAGCCAATGCTCACAAATGACCACCCATACTTAGGGAAACCGACAGACGGTGGTTCTATTTATTTTAATGACGAGAATACAAGAAAAAGTTTTTTTTTTTTTTTATAATTTTCTTGTAGAGAATTTGAACTTTAGTAGTTTTGTTTCAATATTGTCATACCAAAACTTTCAGGGCCTTGGGGTTAATCAAGCAATTCATAACGGGGTGCCAAAGTTGATTGAGGATCATGAGGATGGGGAAACTTGTTTTGAGGTCATTTTGAAACATGGATGGTCACATCAAGTAGATATGTCCATCTAACTTTGGTTGAAGACAAAAGATGTTCAGTTCTTGGTAGCAATGCAAGGTTCCATTTAGCTGGACAACTGAGATTCCACTTTAGTCGCTAGAGGGACCTGGACAAGCAATGTAATACTTTTGTATGATGGGAATAATGAAGTCGAACTAGGTGGTCTATTCACTGAAGACCCAAATTTTCTTGGAAACTCAGTAGTTGGATATGTTAATGCAAGATTTCTATTGTGGATTAGGAAATCACTATTAGGTTCAATAATGAACACATGAAAGAAATGGATTCAAGAATGCATAACCAATTTTTTTGTAGGTTAACATTTCTCATTTCAAAGATTTTATTCAAAGGATGGTTCTCAGTAGGTATTCGTGGTTGGTGGAGGTCATAACCATCTTGGTGTGGGCTGAAGCAGTTGCATGGTTGTTAATAATTCACTTGCTTTGTGTTTGTTTCTCTTTGGTTCATTAGTCTCTGTTTTCTCATTTTGTATTCTTATTTGATATTTGATGAAAGGAAGGAAGCCTTCCCCAAAAAAGGAACTATGCGAAAAGGCTAAATAAGGTAGCAAGAAGAAAGAAACTATAAGAGTAATCAAGGCAGCACAATGTAAATGTAATATTCAAAAGCCTAACAATCGGTCCATCAGAAAACCAGTGAAAAGCAATGAAGTAGTGAAGAAATCTCAGCCAAGTGGGCATTAAAAACCTTCATATCAAATCTATGAAGAAAAATTGTATCCATGTAGTGCAGTCTTAAATAGAAGAACATATTTCTAGACAAATTAGCCACGTAAATCTTGAAAAATCCTAGTGCATCTCCAAGAAAACATTATAAGCCTTGACAAATTTCTCACTCGCTGAGTATGAATCAATCGAGACCATATATGATAATCCACATTTGGTCATCCGTTCATGAATTTGCCTTCTATGCTCCAACTCTCCAGCAGAAGGGCAATCACACAAAGCACTAGCAAATATGAACTCGTTAGGGAGCAAGCCAGAGAAAACATTCATATCAAATAAACCCATATATGATACTCATTTTCTCGGCACTAAACATAAACAAATGTCATCCAGGCCCTCCTACTATCGTCAAAGAATTTACTTGCATGGACGATGCTATAAAATTTCATGTCCGAAGGACGGATATTCTTGTTGAAAAACTGTCATGCTCAAGCCCAGATTTTGCAAAGTAACGTCCATTCTCAAACCCGTTGAATTGCATACTAAAATGAGCAATAAAAAACGGCCCTTAGAAACATAAAGAGAATGTATACTTCCACTATATTGCAAAGATGGGGAAGGTTCAAAATATTGTGATATGCCCTTTCCATCGAAAGTGGACTGCCTGGAAGCTGGGTGGGGCGGCGCGCGCGCGCGCGAGAGAGCTGTCACTTGCTCTCTTACAAAAAGAAACCACTTGTCCTCTCCCCTTTCAATAATCTCACTCTTTTCCAGTTAAATTTTTTTTTTTTTTTTTTCAGGATCTTTGAAGGTTTGGTTTCAATTGTCCAATTATTTACTGAACAATTAAGTGTGTAAAAAAATCCTCTTTCAAGTAATAACACCTAATTTTTTTTCCTAATATTTGGCGTAAGTAAACAGAGCCTAATTAAAGCGGTTAATATCTCTATATCGTATCCGCATTTGTTTGCTAAGAAGCTAAATTTGCTTGAAGCCATGTTCCTCACTCGCTAAATTATTCTTTTTTGAAAAAGAAGCTGAAAAACTTCCGGAACGATTTTTACAGTTTGAAAGTTTGAGTAAGGGTCAATGAGAACACAATGTTAATAATATCTTTCCTAGAAACATAGCCCACTAGTTTCGCGTCAGAGGGTTTAGTTTCGAAAGTGGAGGAACGGTATTACTCCAAACATGACTATTTTCTTCTCATGACCGCAGCTAACCTCGAATACTAGTCTCATAGGGAAACTCATAAAAATTGATGTGATCCATGAATAACTCGGTCTTTTAAATGAGCTATTTCACCATTTCCGGAAACATTCCATGTTTATTATTACTTTTAAAATGGAAGAAGTGTGCACTTGTTATTTTTTTTTTATTTACTTCAGCGAATTAACGTTTCCACTTAGTTCAGCGAATTGACACAAAGCGATATGCTTGTAAATTAAGGAACAATAGCCCTTTTTGTAGGATTATGGATAGGATGTCGGTGGAAAATGAAATTTTGTCGGAGATTGTACCAAAACCCCAAGTTGTCACAAGCCGGCTTCCGAAGGCTTGAGTGAGACTCTCACTGAACACTTTAGGGTTTAAGGGTCTCCCTCCCACTCTCTTCAGGGTTTAGGGACCTCTCGAGCTTGAGCGGTAGTTTTGGAACCTTTCCTCATGTGGGCAGTTCGTAGAGCCACCAATCCTCTCAGGTTCTCTCTCCCGATTTCTATCTCTTCAGTTTATATATTAAAATATGTCTATATGTTTCCTTGTCATTTTTGTTGGGTTTGAACTCAAAAGCCCGTTTTCAACTTTTTATTGTTGCTTTCTCTGGTCAATCGAGATGTTCTCCTTTGTTCTTTGACCCTTTTAGCGAGTTAATATGATCATTTTTCTTATGTGCCTGTGCATTTCCTGTTCTTGTCTTATTTTTGTTGAAAAGTTCCTATTCCAACTGCTTCGCCGTCCTCCTAACAGAGTCCTTTTGTGCTGCTAACCAGTTATTAGTAGCACTTCCTTTGTCATGCTTAGGAGGCAACGTCAGTGAACTGATTGCTTATTCATTACTAGTTGCTGGTTTTTTAATAGTTAGAAAATTGGTGAGATTTCCTATTGCCGTTTAATCGTGTTCGTGTCTATGTCAGGGGATATGGCTACAGCATACTTGCTTGTAGGTCCTTTGCTGTTTGTGGGGATGCCTTTAGGAGTGGCAATATGCAGTGCTTCAGAAGCGGGGAACGTAGTCAGGTTAAAGTGGATTACGAACCTGTGCCTGAGAGGCTCTTCGACCGCTTCACGTACACCAAGATCATTTTGGGTGGTAGATGTCTTTCCTCTCAAGCAGGACCAAATGCAGGTGGTGATGAGGATCAGCTAGAGGATGGATTCTCAGAACTTGAATCACCTCATAGTGACGAGACTGAAAGTGATAGTGGAGATGAAGCTAAGGAGCTATCTGGGCCTGAGCTTTCCGAGGATGAGGATTCAGCTCTGAATTCGGTGGGAAAAGTTGCAGACATTGAGCTCTCAGAAGATGAAGTTGGTTCAGATGATGAGGTAAAGGAGTCACGGAAAAGGACTATTAGCCCATTGGCTCAACTTATTATTCGGAGTCCTGCACACTCTGTTAAAGATGCAATCGACATGTGGGTCGAAGAAGGTAATACTGTCAATGAAGACGTTGTTTTGGAGGTCATGACGAAACTTCGAAGGCTTAAATTCTACAGAAAAGCTTTGCAGGTAATTCCTCCTTATGTGCAAGTAGTGCAATTTCCTCCTAATCTCCTCTAGTGGTTGGCCTTGTTACAATTTACATGCATTTTTTGACCTTTAGAGTTTAGTTTTGCATAAGGTGGTGTTAGTCTATATCATAATTCTTTCTTAGCCATCTATTAATGATAGTGACATAGTGCCCACATGTAGTTCATCTTAGGTCTTGTCTTCTTCCTAAGATCTGTTAATTGGGAATGCCTGATTCTAGTGCAGTGTAAGACCGTGCTCAAAGTCATAGTCTCAGACATGGGTTTGGAACTTTGGATAACAAGCCACAAAATGAACAAGCTATGATGCTACCAATGATTCAATGAAAAGGAAAATAAATTGTCAGTTACCTGAGTCGACGCAAATCAGGTTAAGCACCTTTTGAAGATTTTGTGTTTCTTATATTTCATGGAGATAATAAACTTCCTAAGGAAAGGTCATGCAATTGAGCAATAGTTTCCAGTGTTCTTCTTTATATGGTTTTCATATGTTTGCATAAGCAATGGAGACTCTTCATGAACCACTATTTCAAATGAAATCAGGCTTACTCGTGTTCTTCAAATCTCAGGTTGTATTCTGTAGTTTGAACATTTTACTACTTAATTGAGCATAACCGCTTACCTGGAAATTGTTGGTATGGCTCATGTCAAAGTAAATGTTGTCACTTTCATATGGTCAAGTTCCTACAGTCACACGGTAGTCATCCTACCTGTTTATTTTAGAATTGAGTTCCCTTCTTTGTGTTGTGGCACTATAGTTTAAAATTTTAACAAGTTAAAGATGCAACACCTTATGAATGTCAATCCACCTCAATTTTGATGTTGGTCACTGCATGGACGAGGAAGCTACTATGATGCAAGATGGAAGCGTAATCAAATCATGTAATGGATTATGGATCTAATTAGATTTTTGGTACTTGTTAAATGGATACAGATCCAAAATCCACCCCTTTCTCTATATAAAGGGACGTGGGTCATTTTGTAAGGCAGTGAAGAAGTTAAAGAAATGAAGTGTTTCTTGTTTTCTTATGTTCTTCTTGTTCCTTTGATTGTTTGCTTAAGTTTTAGTTAGTTTTAGTTTAGTTTAGTTAATTTAAGTTTAGCTTTAGTTTAGTTGTAAGTGTCGTTGGATTAAGAGCAGTTGATTTTCTGCATCAATTGGTATCAGAGCAAGGCTCGTTCCTGCCCTGTTGTGCCATGGCTGCGAAAGTAGGAAAGGAAAAGGCAAACTATGTTGTTGTTACAGAAGAAAAAGTTGCAGAGTTTGCATCGAACTTAAATGAAGAAAATCCAATAGAAATCATGCAATCGGAAGAAGAAAGTTAAGAAAATCTACAACAGACAGTGGCGAAGCACAATACTGAGATTGCCCACATGAGGCAGGATCTCGCTGCTACAACCAGGGAGCTCAACTTCATGGCTCAAAGGTTCGATGAGTTCAGAGGAATTCTCTGTTCTATTTGGCAAGCAACACAAAATAACACACAAAATCGCCTGGTGCTTCCTGCATTGGAAGCTGAAGGAATCGAGCAGTCGTAGGAACTCGTCGCGAGAGGCGTTGGGATTTGGGGGGGGGGGGGACAGGCACTGCATCTGACGGGAGTCCTGTCGGAGCTCCATCGCTTGTTGGCGAACCTTACCCGGCCTCAAGACCCCTCACCGGAGTTCCCCTGCATCCGTCTGGGGTGTCCTCCTCCCTTCGTCAGGTGGGAACGACAGCCAGGGCTTCGTCCTTGGCCACAAGTCATCAGACGACGGCGGGTCTTCCCGTCATCGTGGGTGGGCAAGAGGAAGAGCAAAGGACTTCACCATTTCCGCCGGCGGCCGTAGCCAGCAACGGCGGCATCTTCACGTTTCTGCCTCTTGCCTTGGTCAAGGTCCTGGTTCCTCTGCCTCCCGAATGGGCGCCGCCCATGGAATCGCCGACCGTCGGCGGACTGGAGGCGACAGGTAAAAGCCGTCCGCCTCTTCTCCCATTCAGACAAGATGGGGCGGTGGCGGTGGGCACCGCTCTTCAGCCCTCTGGTTTGCCTGTTTGAGGCGGAAAGGGGTCACCATGAGTAGCGCCTCAAGCTGCCGCTCGAGGCACTCGTGGGTTTGGACCGGTTCCTTTTAGGACCGGTTCAAGCCAAATCAGGATTTGGACCTGATTCGGGTCCGCCCGCTCGATTCACAGATATAAGGGTTTGAATCTGGGTCCAGACCAGTTGTTTCCATCATTTGATACTGGATCTGATTTGAGGATGTCCATAGATCTTATCCAAGTTTGTGTTCCTTCTCCAAGGCCACCACCGAAGCCGCCACCTTGATCATCATCAAAAGGTAATCAGCAGACCGCCACTTTAACATACTTAAGCAAGCGGTGAAACATTTTGTTCAGCAGATCCAAACCATATCCAGACCACCTAAGGTGAAGAACCATTTTTGGCAGAATGAAAGATTTAAACTCGTCGAGGGCGACTCTTCTCCAACTAGGGGAGTCTGATGCAAGATGGAAGCGTAATCAAATCATGTAATGGATCTAATTAGATTTTTGGTACTTGTTAAATGGATGCAGATCCAAAATCCACCCCTTTCTCTATATAAAGTGACGTGGGTCATTTTGTAAGGCAGTGAAGAAGTTAAAGAAATGAAGTGTTTCTTGTTTTCTTATGTTCTTCTTGTTCCTTTGATTGTTTGCTTAAGTTTTAGTTAGTTTTAGTTTAGTTTAGTTAATTTAAGTTTAGCTTTAGTTTAGTTGTAAGTGTCGTTGGATTAAGAGCAGTTGATTTTCTGCATCATACTACTATCTATAAAGTATGCAATCACAGTACTATGTTCAAGACTATGTAATAGGGATACTGTTTCCTTGAACAGGGACATACATCCTTTGGATCCACATAGAATTTGGGTATGGATGCAGGTCTGATTTTTGGTCAATGCTTATCAGATGCAGTGTTTTGATCTAATCATGCCAAAGATATGCAACTATGTCAAATTTATGTGCATAGCTTATATGTGCATAAAATTGTTATTTTTAAAGCTTCCTATTGTAACTGTATTTAAAGTAAGACACTAAGACTTTACAATATTTTAACTTGACTGCTTTTATGCCCTTTTGAAAAGATTTAAGCCCATTTCGAATGGTAATCTGTTTTTTCAAGCACCATCGCCTTTATTGGTGCATGGGCTAGACCTAACAAGTCATGGCCTATGTCACATAGGTGCCGGTACGGGTACTGCTTTGGGCTATTTTCAAAAAACTTGGGTACGAGAGTATGACTATATATATATATATATATATATCATAAAATAATAACTCAAACAAAATAACACATTCATGATTCAAAATTTATAGTTTCTATTTCTAAAGAAGAAACTATTGAA
Source organism: Nymphaea thermarum (assembly GCA_011799765.1). NCBI lineage: Eukaryota > Viridiplantae > Streptophyta > Magnoliopsida > Nymphaeales > Nymphaeaceae > Nymphaea > Nymphaea thermarum. Next base: position 147,642 of record JAANDH010000068.1, read on the forward strand.
GAAAATATCAAAACACAGCTTTGTATGTGTTTCCTGAGTGTAAATGGTGCAAAGAACAAAACTGAAATCCTAAATTTTGGATAGGAAAGGACTCGGTCAACTTTGATTGAGTCCTAAATCGGACGGATACAGTCCTGGGTATGTTGACTGTATCTGGTACTGTTTGGCCAGTACCCAAGAGTTACTCGGGACAGTACTAGTACCAGCACCGGTGTCGTACCTGACCGGTATGGGTACGCTGCCTTTACAACAGTACCCATGTGACAAAGGTCATGGCTTATAGTTTTGATTCTTTTGAATACTCCTCTTTTTATAGAGGAAAAATATGAAAAGATATATAATACTCGTTTATATAGGGCTAAAGTCACTAAACTGAAGGGAATAGTTTGTATGCAAAATAAAACATGTCCACTACTATAAGAAATAAAGTAATTTTGATATAGTATCTAAATATTTATTGGAGAATGTTGCACATAAAAATTAATTTTTTAAACCAAAAAGTGGTCTAAGAAAAAGAGAAAAGAATATCTAAAAAGCTTTTCTAAGTAATTTTTTTGCCTTGGTTAATTTATTATCAAAATTACAATATATAAGAAATTGTGAATAGAGATATCTTCTCCCTTTGTCACTAAAAAGTGCAAGACTTGAAAGTGACATACTTTTTAAAAAACTTTTCACATGATGAACTAAAGACTAGAAAAGTCAAGACACAATTAGAAACTGTTATAAGTTAGATTCCTTGCTCTTGTGCCATGTTACTTCACCTCAAGAAGATTGAAGTATTTAACATTCCTATAAAAAATATATGTACAAACTGACCAATATAAATTGTTGAAAAAAATCTTTTCCAATATGGGATATTGTAAAATGTGTAACTTAATTCATATGATTGGGTGCGAACTGCAAAGTTAGATATCTAAGACATTGTGACAAATATAATGCTCCAAAAAAACTTTGTGAAAAAATTACATTTTTTAAAAAAATTTCACATTTTCTTTGTGTGGTTCTCAAATTTTTCCCTTCTTTTGTTTTTTTTTGTTAAAGTTAATTTCATCACAGATTCACATGTAAACTTTAAAGTGCATAGTCACAAATAACGTCTCGGAGTTTTGAACGGCGAGGTTTTTCTCAGGTATAATATGGCGAGCTTGAAAAAAAAGGGGAAAAAAAGGCAAAGTCTTAAAAATTTAAAAAAACTAAAAATGAGAAAAAATAAAATAAATGAGAGACTAATAACACAAACATGAAAAAAATAAGTAGATTTGCAACAAATAAAAAATAGAAAATGAAGAAAAAAACTGTTTGGCATTAAAAAAACTGAAAAAAGTGAAAAAAAGCGCGAAAAAACTCGTTAAAAAAGGGTTAAAAACTGTTTTTTTTTTGTTTTTAATTTTTTTCAAAAAAACACTTTTTTTTAAGTTTTAAACGGCTATTTAATTTATCGCGTTTTTTTCGAAGAAAGCGCTTTTTTTTATGACTATGCTCTAAACTAATTATTTTTTTCGCTCTAAACTAATTATTTTTTCATCTTTAAAACATTGGTTTTATCACTTTATCTAGTTGTTTATGTCTTCTTATTAGTTTCTCATTTATTTTATTTTTACCTAACTTGTGAAAATATATTTTGATTTTTTAAAATTTTTCTGATTTTCCCAAGATAAATAAATTTGCCAAAAAATACCCGTGGAAAACCCTTGCATTTAATAAAATGTGTGTAACATAAAAAATGGCTACTTCAATGGTGTAATTCAGTAATTCTAAAAATTACAAGTAATTTAAAAACAAAAGATACAATAGATTAAACAAAAAGTTTGAGAAAAAAGGATAAATTTTTATTTATGAAAAGGACAATTGCTTATACATGAGAAAATAAAAAGAAAAAAGTGGGTGCTGTCTACAACATGCATTGTCTCATTTGAATGCTCCAAATGGACCACTTAAATTACTCCCAATACTTAAATTGGTTGTCAAAATGAATAAGATCTCTTGATGATTAATTTCAAAGTCTTTAGATAACATAACGGTCATAGAATCTGATTTTTTTTTTTATTTCTAATTTAGGTGGGACAGACATGTGCTCTTATGTGAAAAGGAAAAGCCACTAAAACTCTAATTTCATTGCTTGAAATCAGTTCTAAATTTAACTTTTTTAGTTTAGATGTATAAATTTGATTTTCATGACAAACTTAGTATTTGGCCCTCGGTGATTTATATGAATTTAAGTTCAAAGGAAAATTCATTTTGTCACTTTTTTATGTTTCTTAAGTGTAAAATGTGTTAGACCCTTTGTCACATTGTAACAAATGATGTGGCGTTATATCATAGTTTACACTTGGTAGCACATTCGGGACTAGTTTTAGTAGTTTACTGTGTGAAAATTTTGTCTTATAACTAAGATTGTGAGGAATCTTGAGAGACTTATAAGGTAGGCAATTAAGAGGTCAAGTATTTTAGTTTCTAGACTTTCTAGGATGAGAACCAAATCTGGGCGTGGATTAGGATCTGCTAGACTAGTAGCAGATATGGTGTTATAGCATAGTTTACACTTGGTAGCACCTTCGAGACTAGTTTTGGTAGTTTACTGTGTGAAAATTTTGACTTATAACTAAGATTGTGAGGAATCTTGAGAGACTTATAAGGTAGTCAATTAAGAGGTCAAGTATTTTAGTTTCTAGACTGTTTAGGATGAGAACCAAATCTGTTTGGGCGTGGATTAGGATCCGTTAGGCTAGTAGCCCGAGCCTGGTGTGGGAGAGGACCAAATCGTAACATTTGGTAGCATAGCCGCTTCGACACTCAGATTTGGGGTCTCACACATGCAGAGACGCATGTGCCTTGTTTTTTTTTTGGTTGGGGGGGGGGGGGGTGGAGGAGTGTTGGATATATGAAAATTTAGTCCTGTATCTAAAATTGTGAGTAATCTTGGGGGACTTGTAAAGGAGCCTGCTAAGTGGTTAAGTGTCATGGTTCTTACTTTTTTGGGGTGAGAATCGAAGCTGCTAGGAGACGGGTTGGTATTCGCCAAGCTAAGAGCCCGGGCCTGGTGTAAGAGTGGCTTAGGTTGTCACATTCTGTGCCTTTTGCATTATAATTAGGCTATGTAATGTAATCTGTTGTGTTGTACAATATGCTGGATTACATACAACAACTCACATCTCTTGCTTATAGGAAATTACCATTGTGCGATCTGTATTGGTGTTGCGCATCCATTCAAATTCATATTTATGTGATGCAATTTTAAACTGGGTTTTATGTGATAAAGATTAAATATTTGGAAGGTCAAAAGGCCGAACTTTGCCTAGAGAATGTTTTCATAAACAAGATGCTATTAGAAATATATCAAGGTGCAGAAGTCACAGTTTATGCCTAAATAGGAAAAATCCATGCATGCTCCTTAGACCACATCCGAACAAATGGTCAAACTTACTGGTCATAAGTTGCCGTATGGAATCTTTTGGCATTTTCATGGCGTCATGATGTTAAGAGTAAATGATTACCTCTGATCCAGGATCAACCCTTAAACGGTCAAGTGCTTTCTTTAAGTTATGAATGACCATCTTTCTTCCTCCTTGTTTCTCTTTACTTCAAAGCTGCAGCATATAGAGGATTCTTTTTTGGAATTTTACACATTTTAGAAAGTAATGGACTTTTAAAAAATTCTCAGTTTCCCCATTCCTTCTCTTTCTAGCAACTGTAGAATTTATGTCCAACTCATTTATATTTGAAGCCTATTGGGACCTCTTTCCTTACTGCTCATTCACTGTTGTGGATATTATCCCCTATGCATTTTTTGTCACCTGGGTGCTTCTAAATGGCTGCCACACCTGTTTCGTACCTGTGTCGACGCTGGTGCTGGTGATTCTTTGACACAACACATTGGGTTTTGTCAGTCGAACTTGGTCAAAGCTGACCATTTTAAATGTACACATAAGTGAATTATCTTTAATACAAAAAAATTAATATATAAATATAAACAAATAAAGCTATTAAACAGTTAAATAACTATGTAACAAATGATATATATATATATATATATATAGATAGATATATATATATACACACACATATATATATATACTATATATAAATATGAATAAATGAAGCTATTAAACAGTTAAATAACTATGTAACAAATGATATATATATATATATATATATATATATATATCTATATATATATCTATATATATATATATATATATATATATATATATATATATATATTATCTATATCCTTGGTGCACCCGCACCTAAATTTTTTTGAAAAATTGCTACATGCACACCTGCACCCCACACTCAATGACAGTGTGTAATTCACTAATTGTTGTTTATGGATCTGTATTGTGTATCTTCAATTGCCACTTTTGACTATGTCCATAAAGAAGTATATTTTCTTTTTCTCAATACTTTCATTTTGTTTCCTTGTATGGGGAGCTAATGTGTTATGTGACAACTCATATTGAATTTCGTCAACCATTAACCAAGAGGTTGGGTTCATTAAACTGGTTGGAAAGTTATTCAACCATGATTATAACGTATCTTGCATGTCTGCATGATTAGAAAGTGGATTGTCATCTTGGTAATGGAAGAAAAATACTTGGTTGGTAATGTTTAGCAATGTGGGCAGCGTGTTGACTTGATTAACACTTAGGTGTTACTATGAGGTTCAAAAACCTCCATGAAAGTTCTGTGGTTCCAATCATTTGGATATCATGCATGCTTAGTCTCTTCCATAGAAGACTCTACCTGCGACATGTGCTTGGACATCACCCCAGCAACAAGTTGGTTTTTCAAGATTAGGGTTCTTCACAGATGGAGGAGTTTTCTTCCCTATTGAGCTCCTCATTTCTCTAAGCACCTAAAATGTGGTAAAGATATTTTAAGTGAAGAGAAATTTAAGATGAGAACCTGGCGAGATCGAGTACGTACTGATGGCTATATGATTGTGTTGTGAGGGTTGATTCCCACTTCACCACATTTAATCAGTAACTGCTGTATTGCCAACCTTGTGTCACGAAGCTCGAAGGACAAGAGACTTGCCATCAATAGCAATAGATGCCTTTAATACCCATTCAAGTAATAAACATGCATAATAATGAACCATAATTATATCAATCTATTTTCATTTTCCTTTTCATCCTTATCACAAGTTTGTCATCTTCATTTTCCTCATCTTCATTTGCATTCTGTTTTGGAATTGTTTCAATGCCTTTAAAAGGAATGTCCTCACCTTCATTCCATGGTTCTCCTTCAGCAAGCTTTGGTACTCCTTCAATGCTTAAAAAATCAAGCTCATATTCGTCAAGTATGATGATGCTTCCTCGTTGATGTTCCTTCTAATTGCCTGAAGTTTAACAAGAGAAAAAAACTAATAAATTGTTAAAGTATATATTACAATTTGCAATTTTGCATAACAAATGTATTTTAATTACCTTTGTCTCAATTGCATATTATATCGAACCAAGACAAGGTCATTCAGCCTTTTATGTTCCCACCTATTTCTTTTCTTGTTGTGGATGTGTTGGAATGCACTTCAATTTCTTTCACATTCACTAGAGAACAAGAGAAATCAATGGTGAACATGAAAGATCTCAGATCTCTTTTCTGCTAGAAGCCTAAAAAGTCGGAAGCCCTCTTTCTTCAAGTAAGAATCACACTCCCACTATTCCCATGAGCAAACCTTCTCCACCAGTGAGCTCTCCACCAAATCGATGATTTGTTGCTCAAATCGGCAATTTTTTTAGAAAATAATAAAATCTCTCCCTCTCACAGCTCTTAGAGAAGTTTATGGAGAGGGAGGGAGGGTATGGGTTTAAAAGGAAAACACATGAAGGGATCCCTTTTTGAGTTTTAACCCTTTATCATATGATACGGGCATTTACGGCCCCCTTATCATACGATATGGGCGATAGAGCGTATCATGCATCGAAGCCCTAACTAATAGGTTTTTCAAGCCTATATGCTTTGTATCGTACGATACGGGTCCATATCATACAATGCGGATAACATTGAGTATATGTTGAAGACAACTCTAGGTGAGGTGACTTTATGGATGATAATCCATAACGTTACATTGAATCAACAACTATGAGCAACTCATATATTTCACTTTTAGATATTATTTACAGGCACCATTTTTTCCTTTTTTGCTATTGCTAATACTATTTCCATGTTTTGCAGTTTGCCGAGTGGTTGGAAACAAAAAATGCTATCACCTTGAGGGACAGGGATTATGCTGCTCGTGTGGATTTGATTGCCAAAGTTCATGGTATTGATGCTGCTGAGAGTTATCTTAAGAGAATTCCACCGCCAATGCAGAATGAAGTACTTTACAGGACACTCTTAGCCAACAGCGTATATATAAATAATGTAAAGAAATCTGAACAATTGTTTAACTTGATGAGAGACAAAGGGTTCCCCCTCACTGCATTTTCATGTAACCAATTACTTCTGTTATACAAGCGGCATGACAAGAAGAAGCTCGCTGATGTTTTGCTAATGATGGAGAAAGAAAATGTCAAGCCTACACTCTTCACGTACAAGACGTTGATTGATGCTAAAGGCCAGACTAGGGATTATGAGGGGATGGAACAGGTGGTGGAGAACATGAAGTCTGAGGGGATTCTTCCTGACCTTCATGTTCAGTCAATAATAGCTAGATACTACGTTAGTGGAAAGTCAACAGAGAAAGCAGAAGCAATCTTGAAAGAGATGGAAGGTGAAAGTCTGAAAGCTAATAGGGCTGCATGCAAAGAATTGCTTCCAATCTATGCTTCTCTGGGCAAAATTGATGATGTTAACCGGGTTTGGAAGTTGTGTGAGCCAAGCCCCCGGATTGAAGAGTGCATTGCTGTCATTGAGGCATGGGGGAAGTTGGGCCAAATAAAACACGCTGAGGAAGTATTTGACAAGATGGCAAAGAGAGGTGCAAAACTCCCACAAAGGTTTTACACATCTCTTTTGAAGGTTTATGCAGCTCACAAACAGTTGGCTAAGGGAAAGGATTTGGTGAAGCGGATGTCAGACGATGGCTGCTTCATCGGGCCATTGACATGGGATGCAATTGTGAAGCTCTATGTACAGTCAGGTGAGGTGGAGAAGGCCGATTCTGTTCTGCACAAGGCTGTCCAGCAAAGCCGTTTGAAACCTCTTTACAGCTCCTACATGACAATCATGGAGAAATATTCTGAGAAGGGTGATATACACAGTGCCGAAAAAATATTTGACAGGGTAAGACAAGCTGGATATTCAGGGAAGAGGTTATTGTATCAGAGGCTTCTACATGCATACCTAAAAGCAAAGACACCTGCTTATGGAATCAGAGAAAGGCTAAAGGCCGACAATGTGTTCCCAGACAGGACAATGGCACATCTACTATCGCAGGTGGACTGGTTTAAGAAGTCTATGGTATCTGAGCTGCTGGAATGATGAAATAAAATTAGCTTAAAATTTTAAGGTTGTTAAGTTGTCCTTGGGATGTTCGGAGTCTCTGAATTTTCTCCTTTTTCTGAGAATATATGGTAATTGTTTGAAGTAAACTTCTGTGGTGAATTTTCAACGGGTCAGAAATAGATTTTGGTATCCAGTTTAACTCTCAATGAGAATATATGGTAATTGTTTGAAGTAAATTAGTGTGGTAAATTTTCAACCAGTCAGAAATAGATTTTGGCATCCAGCAGAACTCTCTGTCCTTGTCTCTCTCTCTCTCTCTCTTTAGTTTCAACAGCTTTTCTGTTCCATTTTATTATTCTCTAAGAATGGGTACACACGCAAAGGCATTTTGTTAAGGCGAAAGCAGTTTAAAGCTCATCCCAGTCCTTATTATGTCTAGCTGGTATGCACCTGTACATCAGGTTAATTGCAACCTAAGCGACGCTTCCACGCAAAGATAGGCAGGCTGGCAGAAAATGAAAAGGAACAATGGTAGTAAGATTTAATTTTCTTTTGTGGGGAGAGGAAGTGACTTGGTTGTATATGAGATAGCTAGGGAGAGGAAGAGCATGCGTTTGACGTGCATGTGGGTTCACCACCATGATTAAGCGAGTCTAAAATCTAAAGCTGCTACCTTTTGTAGTTTTTACATTGTGCACTTTTAACTGTGTTTTGTTAATGCTGTATTTATTTTATAATTAAGATACTTGGTAATCATAAAATCTCGTGATCGATTTCTCCGAATTTAAAAAGCCTTGAAGACAGTTGAAGTAAATTGAAACTTTTGTTTTTTAGTTTCTTGTTCTAAATAAATGAACACAGAAAATTTTAGGATGTGACAAGTCATATATCTTTAAAACAACAACGTTTGAACCGTGTCACGTTTATAATGTTATTTCAAAGGAATTTGTCTGTTACTGGTAATACAGTGAGAGAAGATACTCAACTACCACAATTTTTCAGGGGATCTGACACTTTCTCCTGTTGGTTCGTGTAACCGTTTACCATGCATTAGTTTGGCCCAGAGGAAGAGTTTCATTAGTTTTTTAAAAAATATTCTTTCAATCAAACTTCTTATTTGCTAAAGCGAACCTTATGTCTGACAAGGGCTACTGCGCAACCGGCTACACAGGTGGTTAGATGGTTTAAAACCAAAAGTTGAAAGAGGTTGAAAGTTCAATTTCTAGGAAAACACTGTGATTCTTTTCAGTCAAAAGCAAGCAATGCAAATATAAGAAGAGAGGAGGAAAAGCAGAAGGTGAGTTTTGGTTACTCAGGGTCCTAAATTTGAGGGTTTGATTTAACAATGGATAGATTCATGTTTTTAACAAACTGCTCAATTGAACTCCCCATCATTTCTGATCAGAAGGTCTGACTTGAGATCTCAGGATTTCACTCAAGATATAAGGTTTACAAATCCATTATAATCATTGTATTTTTCCACACAATATTGTACATACTTGCTAGAAATCAAGGACTTAAAATCTTAGAGTCTAAGAGCCAAGTATCTCCGATCACCATAATGCAAGTTTCGAGGTAATCAAAACACACCCTAATTCGTTTGGTTTTAAATTTGCACAGGTATTATGTAAATAAAAATATGAAAAATTAAAAAACATTATATGCAATATAATTTTTTTTAATTAACGACAACATACCAGTGAAAAAATATCACCGCAATGGAGCACCACCTGTGAAATCAACACAGCTGTAGAGGCGATTAAGTTCGCTTGTATAGAGGACTGATGACTGTTATACTCTTGAAAGTAGTGGTGGTCAAAATTAAAGGTTTAGCCTACCCCGGTGGCAATTTTCACGGAATAAATTATCCACACCGGTGATCGCTTTCAGCAATCCAGATCAATACCGGTGATTGTCAAAATCACCACCGTAGCCTTTTCCTACAGTATCTATAGAAGCGATACAGCCAGAGATTGAGTTCACCTGCAGCAACGGCTAGAATTTTGTTTTCCAGTGATTTTTTTCTTTAAAAAAATGTCCACATTTACACAATTTAAGAGTTGCCAGTAGTTTCGTCACTGTATCCATGTTCAGTTCTGCAATCTACACTGATGTGTTTTGGCTGTCAGTATTGTCCACATTTAGTGATGGAAAAGCAAATCATCATTAAATGCCAAAGATGCTGACGAATATTGCAGAATAATTCCGTGATGCGAGCAGCACTGACAAATGACAATCTCAGTCGCACTTATTGATCGCCAATGAAGGAATCACTGACGATAATTAAACATCGGAGCTCTACAATATTGTTGTAGTGATAGATAGATATGTATGTGGCATCAGAATGTATTCATCCAAGCCTTCGGTCTTATGTCACCTAATGCGTCCACATAAATGTTAACGATTTCTCTCTCTTTAGTAGCAACTAGGCATTAATTTCTGCTCTTGCACTGCACGGGAATCAGGCACATTTGAACTTTGAATCTGTTGACAACCTTTTTATAGGCTTTTGTAATGCCTTTAAATAAAAAAGGAAGGAAAAAGCTTTTCAAAGTAGCTTCTCAAGCATGCATGTGCGCGTGTGTGCCACAGAGAGAGAGAGAGAGCTATATGATACGGTCTAGATTATTCAAGATCAGGCTATAAAGTGTTCCGCTTTTCCTAAAAATTATGCACATCACTTTGTGACCGAGTAAAAGGAAATGATTATGAGGTTATCTTATTAATCTGCATGAAAAGGCACTCCACATTTATATGCCAAAACAAAAGCAAATGATTATGAAGTTATGTTGTTATTCATGAAAAGGCACTCCACGTTTATATTTGTTGTTTTTCATACCTTATAAATTTTGAAGCTTTAGGCGAACTTTGACTTTGCCAGCGGTGCAAACCGGCTATTGCTTTAGGTGGGGCGGATTAATTATTCCGGTCGATTCTTGGAGGACTTTTAATCATCTATAAGAAAGGCATGTTTCCTTATTTTGTGATGAATTGTAAAAAAAGATTCAAATTTTATCAATGACAGCAAAAAATCATGCGCCCACTTGCTACGCAATAAAAATTATTAATCAAGGTATTTTGATTTCAACTATACTCAAGGTTGTTTGGGAAGCAAAAAGAGTATTTCATGCTAATAAGGCCACGGAAACCATGCCGTTCCTTCCATCCCTCAAGATACAAGCCTACTTTCAGTTCTTCGGGACGGACATCCTTTCTATGCTTCAACTTGCATATTGGTACCTTCATTTTGTAATACCGAAAGGTGACGACAGCTCACAAATGACGATAGCCCACAAACTGGAAACAAAGACAGACCATTACTAGCTCCCACATTGTTTGTTGGACCAACCCCCTCAAGTACGACTGTACTCAGGGCTGGGCACTATGTTCGACTAGCTAGAGCCAGTCTTGCCTCCCAGAGATTGAAGACTGAGACTGCCAGAAAACTTTGAGGTTGCTATAATGTAACGACTCTGTTAGAGATTTTGGAAATCGTCTTACTGTAAATACTCTTGTCAGCACTAGCTGCGTGCAGGGAGAACCCGTTAGTCTCATCTCATGCTGTTGGTTCATTTATAAGCTAGAAAAGGACACTCTACAAAAACATTTTTATTTCATAGCAGTTGGGAAACAAGCTCATGTAGATATCTGGTAGGCAAGGACGTCCCTTATATTTTTGAATTCCTGTCAATCCATTCCAGCAACTCATGAATCTTTCAATTCGGTATGCACTTCGCACACAATTTCTTAAATAGACAGATGTATTAACTTATGTTAGTGTTACATGAATACAGTTGCATGGTTTAGTAAAGAAAATTAAACAATGGCCCTACCTCTCTTGCATGTTCATTAAAATATATTGAAAGCTTCTCTTGGATGCATCTTGGTGACAGCACGTGAAGATCTGGGTCATCGCACATTAACCTTCACTTATTTCTGGTTTTCGGAAAGAGTCAGAAGCGAAACTCAAATCGAAACCCTCTTATTTAATTCTACTTAGGCTCGGCTTGTGCAAAAGTAGAGGACAATGGGAACCAAACCATGAACACTCGTAACAAGTTAAGGACGAGTCTGCTATACCAACTGTTTGGCTCTTAGCATTATATATATATATATATATATATATATATATATATATATATATATATATATATATATATATATAACCATTGAGAGTTAAAAGAATTAAACCAATGGTTTCAATCGCATTCTACCTTCTGGCAGTGTAAAACAAAAGGAAGACCACATGGTTTTAGCACCAAAATCAGGCGATTTCTGTAACAAATATATCATTGGCAGCTTGGGCCTTTTGTCAGCACACCAAGCCGACATGCTGTTCTTAGTGCGACGATGTCCATTAAAATAATTTTTGGACGCTAAGTGACAAACAGGGGCAACTTGTTTCCTGTCAGGAGGAAAAGCACAACTCAGAAGGAGAAACATACATAATGAAAGGGAAAAAAGGGAAAGAAGAAGAAAGTCTGAATGGTGCTATGAAGATGCCCATGTGCTTTCTGTCAAAAGAAAGAAAAGGCAAAAACGCACTTGCTTTTGTGGCTTTTGCTGGTAATGCATAGAAGGCATCTTTCAGCGCGTTTGCCATTATAAATTTGGTCCTTCTGCAGGAGCTCAGGTTTTTCTGACGAGCATTGGAATTGTAGAAGGTTCCATGGGGAACTACCGAGTCACATGACCTCCTCTCCCCATTGAATATACTGGAAAAAGGAGTTAAAATGGGGAACTTTAATGCATGAAAAATGCAGTTATTAAAGAAGGAGATTATTCCCCCGCCTTCTGTTGTGCGTGCCATATCGTCCTGCTTTTTTCGGGGTGGGAAATCAATAAGAGTATATCTGATTGGGGCACAAGTTTCTAAGTTTCTGGTTTGGATGTTTCTGTTCCATGGGCAATGCGTCCATGAGGGGACACTGTTTTCGTTGCCCATTGGCCTGCAACCTTTTATCTTCAAGTTTCTTTTTACTTTTTTCTTCTGGATCGCGGGTCCACGTGTAGGTGTGTTTGAGTCCACGACAAGTATTGCCAGCCCAACGCTAGATCAATGTAGTCGGCTTTATTAATAAACAGCATGCAGATCATTTCCTCTCCCGATTAATTAGGGCATGAGGAGGCGAGTCCCTAACTCAATCTTTAGGTTGAAAAAGCACCACGGAATCTGTCTGGTTCACCTGTAAATCAAACTAATTAACCGAGGGGAAATTTGTTATAAAGCACTGCAGCGAGTAAAGTCAAGAGAACAAAGGTTGGGGGGTGGGATGGGACGGGAGAATTCCAATCGTGGAGGGCAACTATAATTAGATTGCATTGAGTTGCACAATATACTTATAATTGTCTGTTAATTTGCGTCTATCTTTGGTGCCTTGTGAATTTCAACTGGGTTTCTTGCTTATGCCCCTATGAGATCAACCTTCATTAATGGGATTAATATTGATTCCGCACATCACACATAGTAGTGTGCCTTTTTGAGAACAAGTTTTAATAAACCTAGCAACATTGAAATGAGTGAGAGGCTGAAGCTTCCTCTCCTTCTTCCAAGTGGCAGGGTCAAGACATACATCGGAACTTGAGTGGTCATACGATATACTCTTCAACTCAAGTGTCCTATGTGCCACCATTTGTAGTTTAAAGAAGTAACACCCACATGAATCAAATTGATGCATGATCAATGCGCTATTCAGGCAGACTAGCTATGCTATGCCCTTGAAGATAAACAAAGGAGATCATCAAAACTTGGACATGAAATGGTCAACATTTAGATGAGCGTCATTCTGTAACATTTTCTAGTTAAATGGAAGAAATTAATAGGAAGAAGGCTTTGCAGTCAGAGGTGAAACAAGTGATTTCAGTAAAACTCGACAGAGGAAGACACAGCGGTTCCTTGTATAGCTCTTTTGAACCTAATTAAATAGACCAACTTAGTTGTGTCTTCTGAAATTACCGAACCTGCCTCTTACGTACGCTGATGCTATGCATAAACGGTGAGCTTACTTCCACCGTCGACTACAATGCGCACTTCATTCTTGGATAAGTCCAACTTACAGGGCTGCAGCTAAAGAGACGAGGTACTGTAGCTATGGCGATGGAATGGACTTCTAAGGGTATTCAGGCGAGTTTCAGAACCGCTATGGAACCCCAAATCCGACCATAGCGACCATACATGCACGTAGGAGGTTCAAATGAATTAAGACTTTCCAAAAATATAATAATTATTTTTAGCTGCCTTGAGGCTGCTAACCTCAGTTTGGTTTGGAGGTATTAAATTCTGGTGGATCAAGATGGGATGGGCCTAGGCCAGCCTGGCCACTGGCCCATACTGAACAGAAAGCGCTTCTCCTGGGGCAACCGCCCAACTTGCCTGACTCTAGACGTATGTCATGTTTTATTTCATGTCATTTTAATAAACAAATTGTTCTTTGTACTACCAAAATATTTGATGTTATAAGAGCCGTTCATTTTTTTATTAATAAAAAAATATTATTTAAGTAAGAAAACAACTAACTTATGTATATGTTTCACATCAAATCATTCTTAAGATCATAGATTCAAAAAAAAAAAAAGAATCTTAATAATTAATTTCAATAGGTCTAGTTTTTGTCTGTTAGCCAAATGGTCTGTTTTAACCAACTCAATCACTTATATATATATATATATATATATATATATATATATATATATATATATATATATATATATATATGACTGATTGATAGATACCAAACCACTTGGTAATGGAATAAAAACCAGACCTATTAAATTTGTGTTGAAAAATGTTTTGAACAAAATGTGAATCTTCTAATGTATTTATAAACACTAACTTGATGTAAATTGTATTTTAAGTCATTTTTGTCTGAAAAAATGATCTTTTTACTATCAAAGTTTTGATGTTATAAGAGCCATTCATTTTTTGATTATTTAAAAAACATTATTTTAGAAAGAAAAACAACTAACTTAATACATATTTCTCACCAAAAGACTTATAAGATCATATCTATAAGGTCAAATTTCAAAAAAATATTTTAATAATTAATTTTAATGGGTCTGGTTTTTGTCTCTTACGCAAGTGGTCTGCTTTAGCAATATATATATATATATATATGCATTAAGAAATTAGCAAGTCGCTTATTGCCTTTTCTTTTTTTCGGGCGTTTGATAGAATGGAAATATGGAATTGGAAATATATTTCCGGAAATATATTTCTTGGAAAAAGGAAATGAGAAAAATATTTCCGATTCCATTTCTGATGAGTGTTTGATAACTGAGAAATATATTTCCAGAAACATATTTCTGTGTTTGATGAAATGGAAATATATTTCCGGAAATATAATTATGTGTTTGATAATAAGGAAACATATTTGGTGAGAAATTGGTGGGAAGGTTGCAAATGTGAATGACACAAATAGGAATGACACAAATGTGAATGCTTGAAATTTTATAGCTACATCATCTTAGGAACTCACCTTCTGCTAGGACTTAGAAGCATCACAAAACTCATGCACTCTTTATTGAACAAATCTGTGTACATATTTGCAACAAATATCAAAATTTAATGCAATTCATCTATTCAGCAGGACAATAGCAACTGCTCTTCTTTTGCTATTTGTTAAGCTCTTTCATAGTCGACCTGAATATTCACGCGTTGCATACCAGCATATAACCAAGACTAGGGTCAGCTGCTCCACTGATCATAGCACCTCCATTTTTTGCATCCAGAAGATAACACAGAACATCCAGTTCTAACAAGGACACAGTGTGACCAGAAGAAATTTTTGTAGAAAAACCTTCAAAATCTGGTTCAGCAATCTCAAACTGTTCTGAATACGATAAACATACAACTGGCTACTGACAGACTCACTGGCTGCATCACACTCTTGATCTTTGAAGCACGAAACATTGCTAAATGCCTATCACCTGAAATCAGGAAAAAGGTCCACTCACTCTTTTTGTTCACATACAACAGAAATTCAAGGAATGCAATATTTTTCTTGTGCAAAGGGTCAATTCTTGAGCAGTTGAACCAACAACAAGATCAAAGTAGTTACATGATTGACTGAGAAGACATTATATCAGCACACAAACATCAAAATTGTAAACCACCACAAATCAACTTCTACTTCCACCAGGAAACTCCAGATTAGTAAGCAAGAGCTCCATCAACAAACTGTTAATTCACCGACTGAGAATGCCGTAATCAAGTGTCAATTTTCAGGTAAGGACTAATAAAACTCATATCCCAAAACACCTTGCTCAAAATAAGGTTTAGCTGAACCTTCCGAAGCATCTGCATTCAATCTTAAGAGGTGAAACGAGAAAAGACAAAATCGCTAACTAGCTTCTAAATTTGTATTACAAAAGTGTCCACACAAGGAGATATTATTTATATTTGTAATAAGGACATTGAAACCATACAAAGAGATATTATTTATATTTGTAATAAGGACATTGAAACCATAAAATGTGTGCAGAACGGGTAGGAAACGCGCAGTAAAAAACAGCAATAAAAAATCAAGTGTCAAAAAAGGACAATAATCCAAAGTACTAACAGCAATCCTAAAATCATAACATGAGAAACTTATCACATAACAATGCACATAATCTTCTTCGTAAAGACGTGGGAAAAAATCCCAAAAAATCATAGCCTTCAGATGACTAGCTAAGAGGCCATTCACCACCAACAACCTAAAGAATTGAATGAAGAAATGCATAAAGCCAAAACGAAAGACATTCTCAAGCGACACAAACAAGGAAAAGAAAAAAGGCCGCAAATAACCATAAAAAAAGGGCTTATGTACATTTCTCCCGGCGAAAAAAAAAACAAAAAGAAAACAAAATCGGAAGCTAAATAGAAGAACCACCAAGCCTAACCTTCTCAGGAAGGGGTGCCGTGCTTCCCTCATCTTCTGCAGCAGGAACCTTATCTGTGCTTCTCTCACCGCTGTCGTAATCCTCCATTTTGGCTTCCTCAACCGATTCTTTCCCTTTGTTCTCGAGACCCAAGTTCTCCCCTCGATCGCTGTTTTCCAGAACCTCTCTTTCCCCACTCCCCCCTGCTGCTGCTCCTCCGCCCCTTGCTGCTCCCGATCTCAACCTCGCACCGGCTCCATTGTTCTTCCCTCCTCGTCTCCTTCCTCCTCCCCCGCCTCCGGCCGCCTTCCCGTTCAAATCCGCGCGTGGCTGTTTCTTTGGCTTCTTGCTTTACGCTTCTGCGAGAAGAAGACGCGAGCTGAGAGAGGAAGACGACGCTGCGGGCGAGCGGGCGAGAGGAAGACGCGGATGTGGGAAGAGAAGGCGAGGTGTGCCCTAACGGGCAAAAATATTTGCCCGGAAAAATATTTCCACCCCTCGGGGTGGAAATTTTTTTCCGGAAAAAAATTTCCGAAATCGACATTAACGGTCGATTTTTTTTTTCCGCGTTTGATAAACCGGAAAAATTTTTTAAGTTTGAATTTTTTTTCCACTGCTACAGTGGATTTCCGGCGTAGGGATTAGAGTTATGTGACGCTAAGCAGACCATATAAAAATTCTTGCTGTATCCTTCTTTCGGCTAGCGTTGAATTTTCTGTATCATTTGATTTTGTGAACTCTTTGAAGCTGCTGGACAAAACCACTAAATGGGCGTGTGCCTGAGGAGCATAGATCAGATGTTGGGAAGCGGCGGGCTTGAGACAAGTTCTAGCTCGTGCCCTACTTAGCAAAGTAACCCCTCATTGTTCTCTTACTTACCTCATCTTATTTTTTGTTGCTTACGTTCCATTTGATACCCAATTTTTGCTTCTCATGCAACAAAAGTTGGTTACGGTTAATGAAGGCCATGTGAAGTGTTCATCATCAAAATCCATAGATGTTGAATCGTAATCACATGACGAGCAGGATATCTAAAAATAATGGAAAAGCAGACTTTTTGAAGATTGACAGTAAGTGAACATAGAAAAATGTAGAAATGATCGTATGACCATATATGTACTTTGTACACTTCCTTATGCATTTGACCAATTAATCCATAAGGAATGATAACTATGATGGATTTAAGTTAATTTGATCTTCATGGAGGATGTAGTTGGAGTACTAAGTTCAAAGGCCAGAGACACCCAACTTGTCGACGATAAAAAATGAAAGAAGCCAAACTAAATGGATATAGGAGTACCCATCAACCCTTTGTTATCATTCTGGTCTTGAGGTAATGCTTATATCGTTCGTACTGACTCCTGATGCTTTGCATTCCTTCATTTTTTTTGCTGTATATATTTGGGGCAATAAAGATCGGAGCATAGTTCTCTACCTAGAGTTTTGGCTTCTTCTCTCTCTCTCTCTCTCTCTCTCTCTATATATATATATATATATATATATATATATATATATATATAACTTCTGCCTCTATCGAGTTCCAAGTTCTCCCCTTTCTCTCTATCGATCTTCTGCCATTATTCGTTTGGTTCGATTGATCGGTGCTGTCGCCAGAGGAGTGTCGGATCAGTGGAGCAGGTAAGCTTCATATTTTTCTTTCATTGTTTTTTTTTTTTTCCTTCTGGGAACAATGCCTATGGGTGTTTACGACTTCGTCCTTTCTTGGAGTGGGAAGACAAGCATTATATTATACTCATCTGGCTGCGTTTATACGTAATTTGAATTGAGAACCAACGAGAAAAGGCAATGACCTCTTTGACACTTAACAATGGTAGTGTCGCTAACCTGAGGATCGTCTTTATAAATTGCAAAGAAATCTGCGGCCCGGGATGAATGTTTCCATAGGACGAAAAGGTGAAAGATGCAAATCTTTAGGCAGAATGAACTCCTCAAGAAATGTTTTCCATAATCCCCAAATGTTTCTTTCGATGCCTTTAAAAAGTCTCGCTACACGTACAGCGGCCGGAATGGTCCTTTGAAAATGTTTTTTTCTTGTTGTTGACCATTCTCCCAAGTAACAAAGCATGCATATGAACTGAAGGAAGACGTCATGCTTCATTTTCTAAATCTTTTCTTAAAATTAAGACGGGAGAAGGGGGTGCATCGGGTCAAGCTCAGAGTACTGGTCAATGTCAGAGCCATCGAAGCAAAGAAAATCTAGTGTAGCCCGAATTTTGTTTTACCTGTGATTTGGCTATTTCTGAATTGAAATTACCACCCTAGATTCAGTACCATCAATAATCTGCAACATTGTCTGAAGACTCTGAACCCTTGTACTTTTCTAGAAACAAATGAATTTCTTAATTGAATATATATATATATATATATGGAGAGAGAGAGAGAGAGAGAGAGAGAGAGAGAGAGAGAAGATGGATGATCGTAAACTGGTGGACAGGGATAAAAACAAAACAAAAACATGAGAATATATTTATAAAAACTAATTTGTTATAAAACTTGCTTTAATTTAAGTTTGTTTACGAAAAATCTAGATTTGTCCATCATAAAAAATTTGATGTTATATGAGCCATTCAATTTTACTTATTGTAAAACTATGATAAAAAAAATGATTAACTTAATATATGTTGTGCATCTACATATTTTTGAGATCACAAAGAAAAAAGAGCACCTTAATAGCTGCATTTAAGTAGCTAGCCTAGTGTTTTAGTACCTAAACAATTATTTATATATAGGAAAACTGAATTGTGGTTCTTACTTTATGTACATCTAGGGACATTAATTATGGGCCATCTGATCTTAGATTAGATGGTTGGAATCCTCCTTCACTCTCTCTGGCTCCCTTGCAATCATCAGTGGGACAGACGCTGTCCGGCAGGCAAGGAGGACCGGCCAGTGTCTGTCCTACAAGCAAAGACAGGGGGGAGCCGCCAGTGGTTCCCCTTGCAGATGCCCAGCTTTCCCCCATTGCCATCCGGCGAGCCCACTAGCAATGATAGGGGGTGTCGACCAGTGGCTCCTCTTGTAAAAGGAAGATTGTAAGAGAGTGAGAGAAGGAGAGGGAGAAAGAGACGAGTGCCGATAAAATGAGAATGCATAACAAAATTTGGGGACAAGAAGTCCCCTACATACAAGAACAAACGGTAAAAACAAAATAAAAAGAATGAATTATATAAGACAACAACACAATAAAACAAAATAAAAGAGGTGGGAAGAGAGTGGATAGACGAAGCGGCAGAGTTACCTAGAAACAAACGAAGGATGACGTCGTAGCTGAATAGCAAAGTGGACATCCACCTGCACAAGGCGTGCCACAAAATATAGTGATAAAAAGGTGTCTTTGAAGACCCTGTTGTTGTGTTCCTCCCAAATGAGCCACCAAGACGATATGAGCCACAACCTCCAGACAGTACCCCAGGACAAGAACAGGTAGGGGGATTGACAGAAGGTGAAAAAAAGGAGAATGGAGGGTGGGCCAGGAAGGTTACTAACAAAGGAAGACCATGCAGACGCAAGAACAGTATAGAAGAAAGGACATGAGGTAAAAAGGTGAACCTGAAAGTCAGTCCCTGCGAGACAGAGGAGACATTGGTTAGCTAAACTAATGCCAAGACATTATAAATGGTCAAAAGTATTGATGTGGCTAAGGAGAAAGAGATGAGTGATGTAGGACATTCGATCCTAAATTAGATGGCCTAGATATGACATCCCTAAGTTTTTAAAGATACTAGTCACCCATCAGGGAATCTATATATATATATATACATCCTTCCATTGTGCACCTTGATGCACACATTGGGACACATACATTGAGCGATGAGAGGATTCCTTTGGCTAAACTCGACCGGAGGAATCTAGTAATTTATATATATATATACACACACACACACACACATGCACGGGACAATGGGACATCCTATATTTTGAATGTTTAGTTGTACTTATTTTATTGAGCAATAATAATTGCAATTATGTGTTGTGTATAACACTATAATCTTAATAGTCTAACAAATAGCTGCCTATGAAATCTATTTGATCAAAATCCTGGACTATTCAAAAAGTTATGATGACCCCACTTAAGTGTTTTGATTAATTTAAGTGCATACATAAGCATTTTTTTGCATTTTGATATCTAAGCATGCTCTCTCAAGATAATCTCCAAGAGCTTCAACCTTGAAAGGGACACAATAAATATGTTGCCAACCTGCTAACAATAAGAATGAACTTGGCTGAGTAGCATTCATTTGTAAGAGAGTACAGTAATTAGAATGTTGGAATCTAGATAACATCAAGAAATAAACTTGACTTGAATAGCATTCACCAATGGTTGAGGCCAAAGTTCAATAAGGTGCAATTTAAGAAGTTCTTCAGCAACATATTACGTTTCTTTGAAGTAAAATCAATAAGCACATTAATATTATGTTGGTTGAGCATGAGTATTTCATCCAGCCGCCCAATAAGAAGCCTAAAGCCTCTACCCTTCCTTCAATCCCTCAGGGTACTAGACCTACTTTCGGTACTTCGGGGTGATGGTCGCATTATGCTTCAACTTGCATATCGGTGCCCCTTTTTTGCAGCACAGGAAGTTGACATTCTGAAAATTTGAAACAAATACCAACTGTCTACTAGCCCCAAGCCTATCTATTGCGTCAACCCCTTCTGGGATAAACACTTGATATTGTTAAGAGGGCAAAGTGACTGATTTATTTTTCTCAAACTAGCATCTTAACAACATGAAAAGTATCAACATTTAGTTGATGGTGACACAACCCATTTTTAACATGAAAAGTTTGCTTCAAATTGATGTAAACAAAGATGCCTTCCTATGAACATACAGCTATCAATTAAGCCCATTCACAAGAGGACCATGAGGAGGGTAGTTCATCTACTGATCCTTAATGTGGAGGCTACATGCATTGAGCTCAAGCTCAAAAAAAGGCAAAATTTATTTTACGTTATAGCACGAACATGAAGAACACTATAGATGTGAATTTTCCAACCGTTACTATATGCTATGACTTTAGCAATGTTAACAATGGAAAAGGGACAACTATTGCCAACAATAACTCCATCAAATGACACTTGTTCTTGCTTATCATGTAGATTTGGAGAACTCAAAGATAACTGACGAGTCACTTGTATTTGTGAATGAAGTTTCTGTCTGCTTCATAGATATACTCCTTTGTTGCAGTTTGGCTTTGCACTTCTTGCATTACTTGGGAATAAGGTTTCCTTCCTTTCAAGGTTTTCATTGTAGCAATTTAGAATGATGGTAAAATCTGTTCCTACTTGTAACTCCCTTTAATGTAAAGTAATTTTGATATATTTTTTATTGTTCTTTTTGCATTTATTTATACGAGATAGAGAATATGTTTGTGATAGGCCAAAATGTCTGCTTGTATATGTGTACATATGTATATATGTGTGTGTGTATGAGATATTACTCATTGTAGGAGGCCTTTATCAATGAAAAATCACTGATCTAGTTACCTATATAGATATTTACTAGTGATATAGTTTGCTGCAGAAAGATTTCAATTATTGCCACTTCATAACTAGCTAGAGCAGCGAATTTGACATCGCCACTAGAAAGGTTTATACTGGTAATCTATTCTTGCTTGTGTGTATCAATATGGTGTGACAAATCAACATTAAAAGAAATCAGTTTATACCTTACAGTTGCATGTATTCATATTGGAAGTAAATGTAAAATTGTTCTAAAGTGTTTTTGAGCCAAATGACCATCAGAAAAAACATGTGTTTATTGATGTGATTGACATAAGGAGGAAGAAAGATATACGACCAATGGAACAATAGGCTTCAAAAGATATTGCTCAAAGGATATGACATTCTACTAAACCATATCACTAATAAATTGATAGGGATGGGTTGCAAGAATCCAACAACAATTAGTTTCTTGTTGTATTTCATTTAAAGAAATAGACCCGCTAGGTTCAACAATAAATAAAGACTAAGAGTAGAAAAATAGAGAAGAGAAAGAATCCTAAGAAACCTTAAATAATGAGACGACTATCATAAATATTAGTAGAATGGAATTGTATAATGTCAAGGTGTTACATTAGTATTGACTGTCAAGAAGGTAGAGGAAAAACATAGAGGCTCACATAATTTAAAACATAAATGCTCGATGCAAATTAAACACAATCATCCTGAAGAGGTAGCCTAGAGTGCCATTTCATTACAATCTCTAGTGCAGGTATCAGCAAAAATGTTAGAGAATTATGCCCTGCAATTTATTAAACATCTGGTCTTGCTAAAACGAAAGCAACTTAAAGCTATAGAAAACATTTGTTAACATATAAACTACAAGATAAAAGTTCACCAACCATGATTCACGGTCAAATTCCACTTTCAATATATGCAACATTGAAGAATATTGTTGATCAGTGCAAAAACTTAGGAAAGAGAAATAGTTCACTGCAAGAAGACTTTTATTTATCTTCACATTTAGCTACTAATCCGATAAGAGTTGAACTTCAGCAATTCTCAAGGTCCACTAAGTACAACTTTCTTTTGAATTCTCTCTTGACTTGGGAGACAAACGGAAGACACAACAAGCACATCCTATCAAAGCGTTCGTAACAAAAGTAATGGGAAAAAGAAAATCTCATACTGATTAAAAAACAACTTACCCTTGCAAACAAGGTTGAGAAATATCAGAACAAAAAAAAAAGTAATTGGGTGAATGGTACCAAATGAATTTATGTTAAAATTGAAAACATAGATGCAACTTACACTTGCAAACAAGGTTGAGAAATATCAGAACAAAAAAAAAAGTAATTAGGTGAATGGTACCAAATGAATTTATGTTAAAATTGAAACCATAGATGAACTCGTTTAAGAAAACCAATGGGTTTCATGTTTGAAAAAGTTTAAGTATCACAAAAATGGAACTAAAGTTTTCTTAGTCATGTTTACTCCACATGAAAAAAAAAATGAAAAATAACATATTTAGGTCTAAGTACTTATTATTTGAATAACAAATGAATAAATCATGATATTTCAATATTTTGCCACTTAAGCAATCCAATTCCCATAACTGTTTCCATTTCTCTCTCCTTTGCTTACATAATCATCATGGTAAATAGTATTTTAGGACTACCAAAAAAAAAAACTGATATATATATATATATACAGAAGTCTATTGACTGTTGAGTATTGTTTGATGGTTTTTTTTTAATTCTTTGTCACTAAATTCCAAAAAACCCTACCAAAAGTCTTGAAAAATTGTGGCCAAATAAAGACCATGTCCAATGCACTTATTGTCACAATTTTTAGCGTTGTAAAATAAAAAATCCATCAAGTAACACTCAATTTTGCAAATTAAGCTATATATGTGCTTAAAACCTATCAAATTCTCCATGACTTGCACAATATGGATCAATGAGATAACAAAAATATCTTTACAAAAGCTAGTAAAAAAGCAGAAATATGAAATATATCTAACTCTACAAAAAGTAAAACCAACGTGCTAATATCTTAGCTTCAGACACTTTAAATTAATGAAAAGTTTTCAAATGGCTTAAACTTAAACTCATAGCTTCATTATGCATCATATTTCTAGCAAATAAGTCATTGTGATCAAATATTATAAGATCATCTGTTATGACCTATTTGTTTGGAACAAAAAGGAAAGTAAAAATGTTTGGCTAGAGTGAGATAAGGTGAAGGGGCAACCGAAAGAACTAGAGATTCTAATGCAGAGAATCTTAAAATGATTCAACAACATTTGAAAACAAGCAGTTATATTAATTCATGTAATAATCCAATGGGAAAAATTACACATTTATATGTGTGTGAATGCATATCCATTTCATCAACCATCAATGTTAGTTTGGATTAGGGCAAATCCTATACAATAAACTATGGGTCAATGCAGGAGACAATTAAGGGTGGTCTTTTAACAAATACAAACATTTAGTTTGGACAAAAGTAGAAAAAGTTATTCTTGACTACCTATAGCTCTAAATGTTTGATGGCATGCATAAGTTCCTTGAAACACAAAGTTTGACCCAGCTATGAAAAATTTGGACAAAATACATAAGTTAGACATACACAAAAATCTATGAAGATCTATCCTACTACCAAGGAATGTTAGATGGCTCCCAATATCACACATGATCATCTAAACAATTGATCATACAACATGGTATTACAATACATCAATTTTCTTATGCATAGCCTAGGTTTATGTTGTATTTGCTAATTTTGGTGCTATGCATGACATTTATGATTTTGCATGATCCCAAGTATCAAATGATCAACTTCTATAGTTCTGAAGGCTATTGCACTTTAAACAATTATACATCACAACCAAGAAGTCCAACTATATGAAAACCAATATAAATGCACAAAAAAATAAAATTATAGCAAACGGCAAATATAGCATATATATAAAATAAAGATGAGTAGAAAAGAAGCTATCTTAAGTTGATTAATCTCATCCCTAAGGTTAATGAAGGAATAGTGTCATGTCATATTTGTTAGTCATTTTCATCAAGATCTAGAGCATATGCTGCAAGATGGAAGCCCTTAGTAAAATCATAAAGAGGAAAAGCACATGAATAAAGAAAATTTTAAAAAATTCCTAAAAATGAAAATAAGCAAAAATTTGATATTGCAAATGACATAAACAATTCATAAGTAGAAAAAGACCTTCAGATAACTTGAAAGTATCATTCCATGATTATGGTGCTTTAGACCTTGGGACTTAAATGGCCTAATAAAAAGAGCCACCTTCTTGGCAATTATAGCTACAAGTTTCGGCTTTCTCTTGTTTGCACCATCCAATCAAATATAGTAGAAAACAAGACACATATGTGGATTGATAGATGTGCTTTGGTAGTAGAGAGGACCAGATATCATAATTATTTGACAATGAAAGCAATACAATAGGAAAAAGATAAAAACTTAGGTTATTTCATGCAGCCTTCCTAAGATGGATACTAGACCAATAGTAGGGATGCTAACCTCATACTCATTTAAACCACAAATAACAACTATGCCTATATAAAGCAATTATCAATCAATCAATTAAAAGCAATCTTGGGCTCCCATAGAGTTATAAAGTGCTGAAATTGCATGAATTATTATTGTATACAAATGCAGGATTCCCTTTTCTTATGAAGTAAAACCATAAGCAACATGAGTCTTATGTAGTATTTTAGATCCTAGTCCATTTGCAGGCTATCAAGTATTACAAACCAGATGCATATGCTTTGGATTTAGATGCTACATACACTTAATTTACAACCTCTTGTAGCTTACAAGCATATTCATGCCTCCATTCCTATGCCAATTTGATTGTCAACCACAAATTTCAATCCAATAGATTCTAAAGTCTCATTTAGAAAACAACAAATAGTTACATGTTATATTTTATTCTAATTGTTAAAACATCAAGCTATTATCAATGTAGAAACACTGAACAAAAGGTATGTATGAATAAAAAGATGAGGGGGTACCAAACACATAAACTTTCATTAAGTTGAAACAACGTCCAACTAATATTTCAAACATGTCCCCAACTGATGCATTTGCAACACCAAAAAACCCTCATAAACTATAAATCATTAGAAAAAATAGAAAAACACACATCAGCTAATCGATTAGGGCATGAAAACACTCCCAAATTGTATATGAAATAGGGTATAAGCTTTCTAATGACAAAATAATGCATCATTTGGAGCTCCAATGCCAAACTCATTGTTGAAAGACAAATCCAAGGCCCTTGATGCTAGGAACTTGTGATCAGCGCTCTATTTCAATGCTTCTTGAATCACCAATGTGAAGTTCTTTACCACTATTGTTCTTTAATAAGTAACAGAGACATTGAGATTTTTTCTTATCCATCAATATAAGACGGAGAACAACATCATAAGTCACTGAATTTGTTGTAGTGGTTCCTGATTGCATGGGTTTAGCTTCTTAACAAGCATGTGATGAGGAAATGAGGGAAAGGAAGAGCCAAACATGTCAACGTAGATTATCACTTTATTAGAGAATGTGTCATTGAGCAACTGAGAGAAGATAATGTTGAAACCAAACATCAAATTGTCGATATCTTCTCCATGCTCTAATTGAACTAGAGTTCTCTTATTTCAAATCTAAACACAATTTTGAGGGATTGGTTTTAGGGTTGTTAGCAATAAGGATTAGCCACCCTACTAATATGAAATTGATCAAGAGGGGAAATCAGAATATAAGGAAAGGGATCCTACCCACCCGCATGATATGTCAAGTAGATATTTTAGCAAATCTCATATTGGAAATGTATGTAACAAAACAAATTTAGATCCATATAATGTGGACTTCCATGTGACCTCCTATTTAAACAAAAGAAACTCCCTTACGGCCTTACGTAAGTCGATAGTTGAGAAGGTAGGCCTATTTTTGTCAAGCCACCACACATGATGGCGTTCTTTCTCTCTCTCTCTCTCTCTCCCCCTCTCTCTTTGAGTGTGTTTGTGTGTGTGTGTGGGGTCATGTTACCATGTTCAACTAAAAAATGTGTAACATAAAACATTTAAAAGTGTATTTTCTAGATTTTTTTACCTAACATATTCCACTTGAGCAAGGAGATATTTGATTACTTTAGATTTGAAATTTGTGGAACTGATGTGGTTTTGATGTGACATGCTTTTGCTGATGTGGTAAATTATCCATTGTAAAGTCCATAGATTTTCAAACTAAGGATCTGATTAGTTGAAATCTTTATTTTACCTTTCGGTATTTAGAAATTGTCTGATTTAATATTGAAAAGGAGAGAGTCTAATCTTAAACAATCTAGGGTTTCTTTAGTTCAGAGGCAATCAAATACACCTAAAGGGCCTGTTTGCTGGGCTGGAAATCTACTGTTGAACAAGAAAAAAATTTTAAATTTTTAAAATTTTTCCAGCCCAGAAAACATGGAAAAAAATTTATGACCGTTGAGGACGATTCCAGAAATTTTTTTCTGGAAACATATTTCCACCGCGAGGGGTGGAAATATGTTTCTAGTTATTTTTTTTTTACCGTTAGGACATGCTCGTGTCTTCTCTTTTCTCATTTTCATCGTGAGCTTCTTCCTACTACCACATCGTCCTCAACACATTGTCCTCAACCTTCCGCTGCCACATCGTCCTCGTCGTCTCTCTCACCCTCTCACTCTCCTGCTTCGACCACTCTATCCAATCAAAAGTCTGCTTCCATCCATCCTCTCTTCGAGATGTCCACCACTCACCTTCCCTGGTTAACCTGCCTAACTTGCTCTTCTCTTGCCTCTTTCTAGTTTTATAACTGGAAATCTGCATATGACCAACATGTTCACACTTTCATTTGTCTTGTGGGTGTTTGTGCATTTTCATCTATAACTGAGTCATGAGCTTTTTGTCTATGCTAGGATTAGCACTTCAAAAAGATGGACCTTGTTGTTATTAGCTTGCTTGGAGCATTTCGAAGATGTGTACTTAGTTTAGAAACTTTTTTTCATTTTGATTCTCTGTTTTAGTGCTGAGAATATGTCTTATCCCCTGTACCATGCACAAAAGAAGGGTTCTTCGTTTGGTGGGGGTTGTGTAGGGATTAAGTGCAGATGTGTTAATTGACCTACCAGCAGTTCAGGTTTGCTATGAGAACATATGCAATCTCAAAAGTGATATGGTCTAATATTAATGAAACACTCTTCTTCTGTTGCTTATTGATCAACATGCTGGATGTTTAGGATCATCATCGTCATCAATGTCAAGACTTATGTTCTCACATTGAGCTTGGTTCGGTTTCTCTTTGCCTCCCTTTATTTTGTATGCATGAATTACGACTTTGCATTCATTTGCTAGGTGAAGGTGAAGCTTTAGTTTATTAGTTGTACATGCAATAGCTTTCAGTTGATATCTGGAAATATGTTTCTTTTTCATCAAACTAAGAAACAAATTTCTGAAAATTTATTTCTCATTTATCACACACACATCAAAATGGCAATCAGAAAGATTTTTCCCATTCCTTTGTTCCAGGAAACTGATTTTCAAGAATATTTTTTCAATTCCAGATTGTCAATCCAGCAAATGGACCCTAAAGGAATTGAATTTTCCATTTATTTGTTAAATGAGCTGAGTTTGATGTAGTAGTTAATTAAAGCAAGTAACTGGAATGAGGTATTCTACAAAGCTGGATTACGCTTGGCTAGTTATGAAGAGATATTACAGTTTCTTTGGCATGCTCAAAAGAACAAAGCTTTCACGTGACTTTGGAATCACTTTCAGCCCATTATTTCACACATCTATAAGGCTCATCCTCATCGCTAAACTTGATCTTAGAAGCCGACTCATCTCATGTCCTGACAGAAGCCTAATTAGCTGGGTGGAGTTAGAGGTTACTTGAAACTATTCGAGCCCATCAGATGAAGCTCAATTAGAGTTTGAGCTGAGCCAAACGTTGTTGGACTCAACTTGAGTTTGGCTGGTCCCAGCTCAAATTTGCAGGTCTTAAAGGATCTATTTGACAAATAGAACAATACGTAGTTGTTTCACAAATATGGCTCAAATTTTAAGTAGATTTATAGAACACTTTAAAAAGTGTTCTATGAATCTAACCTATTCATCGAACAGTTATATAGAGCACTTTAAAAAGTGTTCTATGAATCTAACCTATTCATCAAACAGTTACATATTGTCTCATTTCTTAGACGGGCATAAAGGCCGAACTCATGCGTTGAACTTCTTTGGCCCTTTAACCAATTTTGATGAACGAAAAATGTATGCAGTTACACACCTCGAAGATTCGTCCTTGTAACCTACCTCATCCCCAGATCGGTTCTGGATCTTGTTCTGCCTACTGGCCGAATCCTTACTCATGCCTAAACTTAATAATCACAATGATTATAATAACAATAAGAATACGTTACGTACGCATGGTAACCGAGAAGCTGTCAGATTCTTTTATCTTCGAAAGCCGAGACCCTTTCTAGATTTGGCTTCAGTTAAACCCTACGTCAACCAAAATGACCAATATGCATATTATACGTAGTTAATTAACATTACCACAGT
Organism: Nymphaea thermarum; assembly: GCA_011799765.1. Taxonomy (NCBI): domain Eukaryota; kingdom Viridiplantae; phylum Streptophyta; class Magnoliopsida; order Nymphaeales; family Nymphaeaceae; genus Nymphaea; species Nymphaea thermarum. Next base: position 176,951 of record JAANDH010000068.1, read on the forward strand.
AACATAACACAAACAACGGAATCCTGCACCAGAGGGTGCGAGAAGGAAAAGGAAAGATAAAAGAAGGTATGTCTGTCTGTTCTCGGTTTTCATGGCATTTCCCATTCGATTGCAAATGAAAATCGCAGCTTTAAATATCATCACGTAGCCCAACACCAAATATACAACTTCGAAAAAATGATGCCTTCACAGATACAGCATGGTAACAGTAAACGAAGTAAATTATTCCCCCCTTCTTCTACTTTCACCATTCACGGGTGCGCATTGAAATCTGATCCCCAAGCAGACCAGCTTGTTATTATTATTATTATTATTTTTTTTTTAACACGAAAAGTGGGACCCACATTGAAGCAACCCCATATACAATTGGTTTGGCTTCACATGAAATCAACCCACCTCTTCCGAAAATGACCAACATGCCCAGGAACCATGTTTCCATAATTGCCCCTCCTTCCTTCTCCCTCATCATGCATTTTCCATGAGCCTCTAGAATTGGGGCCTTCATTCCAAAATGGGAGATCCAACACTGTGGAAGCGAGCATATTTATATGCATTGAAAGATGGTTGGCCCTCACGAAAGCAATAAATGTTGGCCATGAGGGGTTTCTAGATCTGTGGTAGCCATTATGGGCTTACATAATGTGTACATATATAAGCATCAGTCTGGACTCTGCCCTGCAATCGTCTTTCTTTTCCAAGGCTCTGATCATACATAGCTGGCATCATCAGCAACGATTTTTAGATCATTGGTACATTAAAGAGATCAACCAAAAACCCAGTAAAATTCTGAGTTTGGGTGACATCATGAGATGGAACAATAAAACCAATTATGATGCTCATTTTGTAACATAAATTTAAAAAATTGGACGGTTGTATATCTATCCAAAGGAAACAACCACTGAACTTTAATTTGAAAGATTTGACTTCAAACTTTTTTATAAGAAATTAACTTGGATTGTTTTTTCTAGAGGCTGTATGAAAACAGGAGAAAAAGAAGTTCATTTGCTTAAAGTTGAAGGTTTCTAGTTAGGAGAAATAATCACTCTATGACATTCGAAATTTGAACAGGCAATTCTTGTTCGGTTGTTTATCGGTATCATAAGATTGTGTTTTCCAGAATATCGTGCTGCATGCTTCCAGCATAACAGGAACCGTATATATCCAGTGCTTGAAAACTATTGATCTGGCTGAGGCTAAGACAGGAAATCGGCTTCCAACTTGTGCATGTGATACAAATGGCAGAGTTCTCTGTAGTTCCTGCAACAAATGACAGCCCAAAACAGTGCCTGGATGACACTCTCTCGGTGCTGCGTCAAGGTGCTTTGTGGTGCAACTTGAAGCCTTTTACCACCACGAACAGCACTGCATCACACGTTCTCGATACAGTAGAATTGATGGCATCCCTGTAATTCTTCTGGAAAGCTCTCCTTTTCATATCCTGGACCCGGCAATCAAGTTCAGCAAACACATGCCTTCAATAATCCAACCCTTTAATAACAGCCAGCCGTGGGGAGAGAGAGAGAGAGAGAGGGAGTGAGAGATAGAGAAAGAGAAAGAAGGTATTTCATATGGCTGGTTAAAAGTAAAGCGGAAGTCGGGAGGTGCATGTGTTGTGACTCATCCATGGCTGTTCTGGTGAGCAACTGTGAGGGGATGCTTGCGCCAACGGAGTCGGGCCAACCTGTTCCAGCACCCTTCTTAATCAAGACCTATCAGCTGGTCGACGACCCGTCCACTGACGATATTGTGTCATGGGGTGAGGATGAATCAACTTTTGTCGTTTGGAGGCCACCAGAGTTTGCAAGAGACTTGCTCCCCAATTACTTCAAGCATAACAATTTTTCCAGCTTCGTTAGGCAGCTGAACACCTATGTAAGCAAAATTTTGATAATGCGACCCCCTCTTCTGCATTTTTCCTGCCTCTGTCTCTCAATATATAGATTTTGCAAAGAAAATCTGAAGTACGCATGACAGCTAGCTCTTGAAAGGGTGCTTTCTTTTCTTCCTTGCTAGTAAATAATATCTTAGCTAGGTATATAACTGAAGATTGAGTTTCTGTAAAAGTACTGAAAAGTGGAGATTTTAGTCATATTGATTTCAAATGGCTAGCATAGTTTAGTTTGACAAAAGTAAAGTTTTCCTTTCACATGGTATTGTTTGTTCTTTTTGCTTTTAAAACAAAGTTGCTCAACAATTCTTCAACTACTGAATTCAAAGGTCAAAGCTTTACTAGTTTTATGAGAATATACAAAGTCCTTTAGTTTATGAAATGTTCAATTTCTGTTCCTTTCAATCTCTCATGATCGATCTTTCCTGCCTGTCATCTTAAAAGTGGAAGGCTTCCATTTAAAGTCTTCGGTTCTTTTTAAAGATTCAACCAAGCATTTAGTACTTCTGAAGTATTTACGTTGCTTTTCATGTTCAAAATTTCTGGAGAAAAAGAGTGTCGATAGAACAAATAGGTGTTGATGCAACTGCGTGATGGAATCGGTATGAAGCTGCTGTAATAAAATCACGCAACGAAAAAGGGGTTACCAGTCCTTTTCAAGTACCTGTTCCTCCATTTCTTTCATCCAGAACCCCAGCTGACAACACGCCTGCGTTCATTTTTTCCTTTTCTCTAGTAAAAACGGTTTGCAAAACTAATCTTGAAGAGTTTGACTGGATATCTTGCACACTTCCTGCACCACGGTTCACGGCCCAGTCTTCTACCATTCCACGAAAAGCGAAATGATTGTAATACCTTTTTTCCACTCCTTGTAGGGATTCAGGAAGATAGCTCCAGACAGATGGGAGTTTGCCAATGAATTCTTCAGGAAAGGAAAGAAGCATTTGCTCTGTGAGATCCATAGAAGAAAAACAACTCAACTTTCGACGCAGCATCAACATCCAAGGCCTTCGTTGCCGCACCCATGGTGTAGAGCCATCTCAGATGGTCAAGTTGGCTGGTGGGGTTCCTCCTCGCCATCCCTAAGAGAACCCTCATTGTTTCCAAAAGACAGCACTGACCTGTTGTCATCTCTCACAGAGGATAACCAGAGGCTAAGGAAGACCAACTCTCTGTTGCTGGCAGAGTTGACCCACATGAGAAAACTCTACAATGACATCATCTACTTCATTCAGAATCATGTGAAGCCAGCAACGCCTCCAAATTTACCATGCTACCCTCCATTAACGGAGTTCGCGCCAGCTTCTTTTGCAGAAACCGTGAGGAAGACGAGTTTTTTGACCAGTGCAGGTTCTTGCACACTAGAAGAGGAAGAACCCAACAGAAATGTGAAGCTTTTCGGTGTTCCCCTTCATGGGAAGAAGAGAATGCACCCTGATGCAGTCTGATATGATATGTGCGCAGACCTCAAAGAGGTCCTGTCAGTGGCTTCCCCAGCCGATGTAGTTGCTTCTCTAGTCCAAGATACTAAATCTGAAAATTAAAAGGTTCAGATTCAGTCCTTTTATATCTCTGAAAATTTATACAGACGACCTTTTGGGACTAACCCAAATCATCTAATGAAGTTTTGTACTCCAATTTGCTAAGTAACATATCCGCAGTTTGATCACGAAAAGGGCTTCCTAACTTACTTGGATAAGATGTGCGCATTAAAAACAGATACCATCAATGATTGGAATCTCAAACTCTGATTTTGTTGTTGCCTGTTTCTCAACATCTTCCTGCTAACATTGTTATGAGCCTTAAACTTTGAATTGTACTTAATTAGAGGCAGACGATAAATCACAATCACAGAAGGAAACATGTCGTGGAACAAATAACATAACAACATGACAGTTTTGTTGTCTTGTTATAATGATCTAGATGTAGACAGATTATCTTTACCTAATGGGGCCAAAGTTCTGGTTCAGACTAGAATCGGATGATCAATATCAGACCTGAATTGATCCGTTTACAGCCTTAGCTGGTAACTGTGTTTTTGATAAATTAATGGAAAATAAGGCATCATCTTACAATGAAAATTACCAATTCCGAATCTCCGATCAGTGGGAAAAGAGAATCCTGCTTTTTTCTCTGTGATCTTCCAAAGAGGCCAAGAGATCCTTGTGCTTGTGCCTAGAGCAGCTGTTGATTGTTCAGGGACATCCGCGTTGGCTGCAGAAAAGCTTGAGGTTGTACTGCGGAAAGGCATAATTACTCTGTAAGGCGAGGACTGTACTTGGGAATCATGGCTTTCTTTTATGAGACACTTTTTTCCATTAGCTACTTGGAATCTCTCTAGTCTCTTTTCCAATTTTCTTTTTCCTTTTTGCTGGAGTGGCTTGTTACTATTTCTTGTCAGACTCCACGTTTATCAAAAAGTATGTGAATCAGGCACTACCAAGCGGAGCCTCTCGCCCTCTCCCGATGCTCGAGGCTTCTTTCCCTGAGGGCTGAGCGCTGCACGGACCACTTGTACACGAGGCTGCACAGTGCATAACAAAACAAGATGCGCAAGTGCATAGGAGAACGAGGCTGCACAGTTCACAGGAGATTGAAGTCCACGCCAATCGAAACGCCCAATCCTTCCTCCTCCTTCTAAAAAAAAAAAAATTCTACACATACACACACTCAAGGGCCCCGCATGAACACACGCACATCTATATATATGTGGAATTAATATATTAATAACCGCTTAGATTACAATAACAAATCGTGCCCCTAAAATAGATTATCAAATTGTTTTTTATATAATTTGATTTGATAGAAATGATGTTATGATAAAAGTGATCGTAGTTAATATGAAACAAATATTAAGGCTGCAAGCACTTCTCAAGTTTGAATGTGTATTTCTACACATAAAAACTGTTCTTACATTACTAAAGTTTTAAAACAAAAAATAAAACATTTTCATGAAAATTTTTTGAATTAAAATCTGCTTTACAAAAGTAGCTTCTATAAACATGAAAGAATGTCTACATAATCTGCTTTACAAAAGTAGCTTCTATAAACATGAAAGAATGTCTACATCTAATTTAAAACAATTTTTAGCAATAATTTTAAGTGTTCACGAGATGTACCCATCTTTCTCTGCATGAACTCATGTGGATGTGAGTGTATATATATGTATTGAAAATTGAACGATGACTTTAGATACCCAATGACATCGAATTTTTTTTTTTTTTTTTGGCATCCTGCACAATGGGGAAAGAAGGGTATTCCTCCCCCCACTGCCCGACAATACATGATCATATCTGCACAAACCATTTACAGTATTTTTGGGCTATTAAAGCCGGCCAAAGTGCCTTATAAATTTGAAAACAAAAGAACTGCAGCAGCAAAACACATCCTATGCTTAATTCTCTATATAAAACAGGTTGGCTTGTTGTGTCATTGTGAAGGACACCAGCCAAGACAGCCACGCCTCAACTGGCAAAATATGCATCCATAAGCATAGAAATTCAAAGTTTTTCTCTTATTGTCAAAATAAGTAAGAAATAAGGATTTTCAATGTTGAAAGATAATCCATGGAGGTCCTATGATGTAGGGTTTTATAAGAAGCTAAATTTCAAACACTACGAAAAAATGGGTTTTTACTAACACGAGGAAAACAGCAGTGAAACTTTTACTGTTGCTTTCTACTGACATTAATAAAAGTAGTGTTACTAATGCGTTTACCAAAAATCATTTTGATGTTTTATGTTCCTTAGTTTTAAAAGTTTTGATACTTTTACTGATGTGACTTTACATCAGTAGAAATAGTTTTTAGAGATGATCATTTGCAAGTGGTAGATCTATATCTGTGAAATTTTCACCACTATAGATCTCTTAAATAATTTAAAAAAGGCAAAGCTGGTGTTTGGCTGCCTGGCTAACAGTTTAGACAATAAAAAAGAAACCAAAGAAAAAAAAAACTGCAAAAAATTAATAATGAGAAATAAGAAAAAAACAAGAAAAGAAAAATACGAAGAACTCATGGCAAATAGGGCATCTATAGTTGAAGTGACATAATCTAAAAGCAAGATGAAAAACATAAAAGACTAGCCATATGAAATTGACGAAGAGAGAGAGAGAGAGAGAGAGACGCAACATACCTATGAGTGGGCAGGAAGGAGAAAAGGAGAAAGAGAGAATATGGAGAGTAGAAGAGCACATCTATTTTTATAAAGCCGCCAAAGATTTACTAACACGACATTTTTGCGTTAGTAAAGGCTGAAGATGCATGAGAAAGGAAGATCAGGTGGAAAATTTAAAATTTAACCCTTGCTGATGTGAAGTATCACATCAGTATGACTAGATTTTTGAAATTCAAAAGAAAAGAAGGTGGGAGATCGCTAAATTTTTAGTAACACTTTTTACGAAACTAATTGAAGATCGCTAACATTTTATGTAAAAACGTCAGTGCAAAGCAACGAAAAATGAAATCTTTACTAACGTTCTGAGGATGTCACTAAAAAACAAACAATACGAAAGACTTTTGAAGTTTTCAGATAAATGCCTCTAAAGATAGAGACCTTTAGTGACGTTTTCAGAAAAATGCCTATAAAGATTGAGACCTTTAGTGACACTTTCAGAAAAATGACACTGAAGACTAACAAAAGATAAGGTCTGCATTGACGTTCAGTGGAAAAGCTTCACTAGATAATGTCAAGAAGAGAAGCTTTACTTTTTCAAGCTGCTGTCGATTTATACTAGTGAAGAACTTTACACCTATAGGCTTTCTCTAATAACACATCAAACGGTGCTGCTTTTAGTGATGTATAGCTGGATATGTTACTGAAGACTTGAACCTTCATTGATGTTTATATTGGGGATTCGGCAGCCCCATTGAAATCTTTCATTGCCATATATCTCTACCTGTCAGTTCACCACTATAGGCCTCTTTATATGTTTACGACAAGGAAGAAGGAACTTTCAATGATGCTGATCTAAAACATGTCAGTAATGGTCCAATCATTACTGATGTTCTTGGACGTTTAGAGAGAAACATCAGTGAAATTTACTGTCATGAATTTTTTCACACATCAGTAAATACTCTATTTTTTTGTAGTAATAAGACAACTTTTAAAGAATCGTGGTATGAAATGAAGAAGTGCTAATTGTTTATGAAATGAGGATTATGAGTAGATCATTGAAAAGCAGTGGATCAGGGCATCAATGAGTCCTCTGCACCCAACACTCTATAGTCACCTCCATTTGTTTTCTCAGCAATGACATAAATGCAACCACTAATTCGTTAATATTTTCTGTCACCCTGAAGCTAACAACTACATTCATGAACTAGAACAGTTTAGGCTGGTAATAAATTTGTTGAAATAAACACATGCCTGCTGTATTCAGGGAAACGAAAAACTATCATATCTTGAAGCTAACCACTTGAATAGATCTGTGATAGTCCTTGGAGTTCAACAACTCGGTGCAACCAAATTTTATTGTTGAAATCAAAGGAAGGAAGGATTTGATATATTTTAAAATTTGGTTCAAACCAAATTCCATATCCGCGGTCCATAAAAAAGATTTTAATATATTTGATTCTTTATATATATACTTGTAGAAATATTAAAAGTTGAATTAGTGCCCTCCCCAATCAAAATTTTTTGGCTCCACTAGTTGCTTGAACGTTACAAGTAAAGAAAGAGTTGCAGCGCGTTCAGTGTTACAAGCAAACAAACACGACCAAGTGACGGCAAAGGAAACCCCAAATCAAGCGACTGACAGCCTTCGATGGTAAGCAAAAAAGCTGGAAAAACAAAGCGGACACATTAACCATTGTGTGGGGATGTACCTAATGCCAGTTCTTTACCTTTACCTTTGGGTGGTGCCCTTTATTCTAATAGCGATGATTAACCAACGTGCGCTGCATAACCAAGCTTCCTTCACGTGAACTGAATTGAATATTGATCATGGCCAACTGAGCTTAGATCTCATGCACTTTGCTCTTCTGGATCAATTTCGTTCCTCTCTTGATCTTCTACATGACAAATATGCCTTTAATTATGATCTCTTAATAAAACTAGTACCAAGTACTAATTGTATATGTATAGATGGGGACCATAAGTGATTTCGCATCAGTCGTGATCAAGATGCTACTTAAATTAAATAGCCAACAAAAGTTGTGCAGGTTTTCAAGCTCACTTGTATGCCCATTAGTGTTATTGACAAACTTCCTCGCTGACCAATATTTGACAATCACTTGTATGCCCAAGATTCGTTTTTTTTTTTTCAATTTAAAATATATAAAGGAGCGATGGCAATTAACATGAATTAAATTGCCAACAGCATGTGAGTGATAATAGATTTGGAAAAGAAACATTGCTTTATCCTGAAAATTTTATACTATATTTCTACAAGTACTAATTGGTCATCCTCTTACTATTTTTGTCAACCCTTCTGTCAACATATTTTTGGACAGAATTGACCCTCTTACTATTTTTAAGCGACTTTTAAGCCAATAATGACTAATTAATGGCTAATTTCACTTTGAAAAAATGACTACAATGCCTTTGACCTTCATTCCTCTATAAACACCTCCTCATTTCTCTCATTTAGCAATGGCAAATCTATCATCCTTTCAACCCTTTGAATTCGATCTCTCCTTCTTGATTTCTTCTTCTTTCTCTCCTTCTTCTTGTTCAAATTTTCTTGTTTGCCTCTCCTAATCTTCAACTCCAAACCTTAATATCCAACAAAAGGAGACCTTGGATGAGCTTGTGATGGACTCTTGGGAAGTACCTCCAACACGTTCAAGCCATTATAAAGGAGTTTTCTTTACCTGAAAGAGCTAAGAAGCTGCTTCCACATCAAATCTTTTTTTCAAAGGTATTTATAACTTTTCTTACTACTATTTTCCAGTCTCTTGTTTTTCATCACAAGCTGATGAAGGTCTAAAGACTCTGCGGAGTTAAGGATTATCCTTGAAGCTTCGGGAGCATGACCAAGGCAAACATTATCCTTAAGATCTTTTTATCTCTTTTTAACTTATCCTTTGTCATTTTAAACAGCTTCTTCATTTCTTTTAACTCTTTTATCTATTTTTAACTTATTTTTCTCTCATTTAACTTTTTTTTCTTTCATTTTAACTTCATTTCCCTCATTCTTTACCACTGTCATTTTTTTTAATGTTTATTTATCTCATTCTTTCCTTTCCTCTATCAGTTTTACTTTTATTTCTCTCATTTTAATTTCTCATCTTTATTTCTTTTTTTTCATTTTATTTCTATTCTCATTTCTCTCTCATTTTGCCCCTCTTTCATCTTTGTTTCTCTTTATGTATTTTTATTTTTATCTTTTGATTTTTATTTACCCATTATTGCTCTTTCATCGCATATCTATCTTTTCATTTATCTATTTAATTTTTTATGTTGATGGCTTGATTGTATATGGATGTGTATTATGATATGAGAATTTGGGGTGGGTTATTTTTCTATTTTTATCATTTTGAAGTTAGAACATGTCCAACCCTGAAAACACCCAAATACGCTTAAAGTACATGTTAATTTGCATTGAACCTATCATTTTCAATTTTTCGAATTGAAAATCCATCTTACATATTTTCCTTAATCATTCTTCTGGCCTTCTATTGACTCATCTATATATTAAATACATGATTGAGTGACTCGCTTCATAAGATCTTACCTCTATCAATTTGCATCATTTTTTTGTTTTATTGCTCCATAGATGTATGTTATAGTAGGAATCATTTATTTTTTTTACACATATATAATTTATGTAATCATGCATACACAATCATTTATGATATTTACTAATGCTCACAAGCACATCTTTAAGGAACTTAAGTAAGACAAGGTCAAACCTTAATGAAGTGATAATCGAATTAAGGCAAAATCTTAAAACTTAAGATTGAAGAGAAACACCCCTACAAATTATAATATTTTCTTGTTTTAAATATCAAATCTTCACTTTTTCTAACATATTATTTTGATATTTGCAATATTACAAAATTTCTCTCTTTGGCCCTATGATGAACAAGAAGTATGGTCATCATCCATCCATTTTGATATTTTATTTTCAAGCAAAACTTGAAATACTTGTTTTTGCAAAACATAAAAAGTTAAAGTCATGTTTTATAAAATAAGTAATTTACAAGTATGTTCCCAATCATATTTCTTCAAACAAGTTGAAAACTTCAATTTTCAAAACTATTTTCAAATCCAAGTTATCTTTTAGTTGAGTTCTAATAACAATATTTGAAGAACTCAAATGATCTTACAAATGTCTCTTTCAAATATTTTGTTTTCTATACTATTTGGCTATTCTAACAATTCAATCTTAAATTTCTAAAGTTACTAATTATTGAGAGTTTGTTAACCTTTAAGACCATAGTTCTAGACCATAGGTAACTATTTCTTAAAACTAAACCATATTTTAATCATTTCAAAATTTGTCTCAATCTTTTAAAAAAAAATTATTTAGACTTAAGCACGCATGCATATAGGATTTAGGATAACATTTCAAATATTGAAATGTGCCAAGCAAGAGGTTAGTTCTTGGTTGGGTTACCCCCAATAAAGGCATTGAGAATGACCAACGCTCGTACTCATGAGTGAGTCTATCTCTCATTTCAAAATAAAACCTCATTTGTAGCACTCCAAAGTCCAAAATAAATTTTGGAGATGCAAACAGATGGCGACCGTGATGAGACCCGTCATTGTCTAACTAACTTCTTTATTTGCACATTTTATATTTTAAATGTTATCTTTAATGCCAACACTAATCATGCACCAATCTTCATGGCCTAAAGATAGTTGGCCTTTCATTGCATATATCTCTAAGTAATGTTTGATGATTTGATTTTATATGTTTTCTTGCATCTAGGAGTAATTTGCTTAATCATGTTCACTTAGACTTAGAATTCAAATACAAACCTCTTTAATTTGAGGAAGACATTACAGGCTCTCTTTTTATTTTAATTACTGTCTTACGCAACCTTGTATTAGAGACAACCTAGCTTGCATGTTTGTTCATATTTTAAAGCTTTGTATACCTATTTTTTCTGGTCATCATGTTGTCGGGCTCGGACTTAGGTGGTAGTACAAGACTACGTCTTACAAATGGACCTTTCGTTGGGTAGAAAAACCCCCTCGTTAATACCATGAGTAGTAATTTTTGGTATATTGACGGTTGACCAAAGGAGAAATGAGAAACTTGACTTTTAATTGCCTAATGGAGAAGTCTATGCTTCTATTAAGCCTCTTAGATAAGGTATATTGGATAAATTTGAGCCTCTTACTGTTTTTAAGCTACTTTTAAGTCAATAATAACTAATTAATGGCTAATTTATTTTGAAAACAAGAGCACAATGCCTTTGACCTTCATTCCTATATAAGTACCTCATCATTTCTCTCATTTAACAATGGAAAATCTATCAACTTTTCAACCCTTTGAATTCAATATCTCCTCTTCTAGATTTCTTCTTATCTTCTTCTTCTTCTTCTTCAAATTTTCTTGTTTGCCTCACCTAATCTTCAACTCCAAACCTCCATTTTCAATAAGAGGAAACCTTGGAGGAGCTTGTAATGGACCCTTGGAGAGCATCTCCCACCCGTTCAAGCCATTATAAAAGAGTTCTCTTTACCCAATAGAGCTAAGAAGCTCTTCTATATCAAATCTGTTTTTTTAAAGGTATTTATAACTTTTCTTTCTACCATTTTCTTGTCTATTTCATAACAAGCTGATGAAGTTATAAAGTCTCTCCGGAGTTAAGGACTACCCTTGAAGCTAAGGGAGCATGACCAAGTTAAATATTTTTCTTAAGATCTTTTTCTCTCTCTTTTTAACTTATCATTTTATCATTTTAAGTAGCTTATTCACTTCTTTTAACTCCTTTATCTCATTTTCACTTGTTTTTTTCTCATCTTAACTTTTTTCTCTTTCATTTTAACTTCCTTTTCTCTCATTCTTTACTCCTCTCAGTTTCATTTTAATTTTTATTTATCTCATTCTTTACTTTTCTCTATCATTTTTACTTATATTTCTCTCATTTTAATTTCTCATATTTATTTCTCTTTATGTATCTTCATTTTTCTCTTTTTCTCTTTTAATTTTTATTCACCTATTCTCGCTCTTTCATCGTAGATCTATCTTTTCATTTCTCTATATAATTTTTTATGTTGATGGCTGATTGTATGTGGATGTGTATTATGATGTGAAGATTTGGGGTGGGTCATTTTTCTATTTTTATCATTTTGAAGTTGGGACATGTCCAACCCCGAAAACACTCATATTTGCTTGATGTACATGTTAATTTGCATTGAACCTACCATTTTTTATTTGTTCAAATTTTAAATCCTTCTTACAAATTTTTCTCAATCATTCTTCTAGCCTTCTATTGACCCATCTATATATTCAATACACCCTTGAGTGACCCGCTTGATAAAACCTTACCTCCATCAATTTGTATCACTTTTTTTTGTTATATTGCTCCATAGATGTATGTTATAGTAGGAATGGTCATTGTGCATATAGAATTTATGTAATCATGCATACACAATCATTTATGAGACTTACGAATGATCACAAGTACATCTCTAAGATGCTTAAGTAAGACAATATCAAGCCTTAATAAGGTGATAATCGAATTAAGACAAAATCTTAAAACTTAAAATTCAAGAGAAAGACAATATCAAGCCTTAATGAGGTTATATTATTTTCTTGTTTTAAATATCAAATCTTCACTAACATATTATTTTGATATTTTCAATATTGCAAAATCTCTATATTTGGCCCTATGATGAACAAGAAGTATGGTCATCATCCATCTATTTTGACATTTTATTTTTCAAGCAAAACTTGAAATACTTGTTTTTGCAAAGCATGAAAAGTTGAAGTCATGTTTTGCAAAATAAGTAATTTACAAGTATGTTCCCAATCATATTTCCTCATACAAGTTGAAAACTTCTTCAAAACTATGTTCAAATATAAGTTATCTTTTAGTTGAGTTTTAGTGACAATATTTGAAGAACCCAAATGATCTTACAAATGTCTCTTTCAAACATTTTGTTTTCTATACTATATGACTATTCTAACAATTCAATGTGAAGTTTCTAAAGTTACTAATTATTTGGAGTTCGTCAACCTTTAAGACCATAGTTTTAGTCCTGAGGAAACTATTTTCTAAAACTAAACCATATTTTTATTATTTCAAGATTTGTCTCAATATTTTTAAAAAATTATTTAGACTTGATCACACATGCATATAGGATTCGGGATAACATTTCAAATGTTGAAATGTGCAAAGAGTGAGGCTAGTTCTTAGTTGGGATAACCCCAATAAAGTCATTGGGAATGACCGAACCTCATACCGATGGGTGAGTCCATTTTTCTCTCATTTTAAATTAAAACCTCATTTTTCTGTAGCACTCCAAAGTCCAAAATAAATTTTAGAAATGCAAAGAGATGGTGATTATGATGTGACCCATCTTCATCTAACTAGCTTCTTTATTTGCATATTTTATTTTAAATGTTATCTTTAATACCAACAGAAATCATGCACCAATCTTCATGGCCTAAATATAGTTGGCTTTTCAATGCATATATCTCTAAGTATGGTTTGATGATTTGATTTTATATGTTTTCTTACATCTAAGAGTAATCAATGATGTTTAATCATGTTCACTTGGACTTGAAATTCAAATAGAAACCTCTTCAATTCAAGGAAGACATTATGTGTTCTCTCTTTATTTTAATCACTGTCTTAGGTAACATTGCATTAGAGACAACTAATTTTCCATATTGGCTCATATTTTAAAGCTTTCTATCCCTATTTTTCTCGATCATCATATTGTGAGCTCGCTCTTAGGTGGTAGCACAAGACTAAGTCTTACAAATGAACCATACCTTGGGTGGGAAAGTCCTCTTGTTAATACCATGAGTAGTAAGTTGTGGTATATTGACGGATGACCAAGGACAAATGAGAAAGTAGACTTTTAGTTGCCTAATGGAGAACTCTATGCTCGTACTAAGCCTCTTGGCTAAGGTACCCATCTATATCTTATATGAAACAACCATAACTGATCAAATCAAACTCTAAATCTTCAACATGACCACGTCATAAACCCATGTTTTAACTCTACCACGTAAGTAACATTGATTAACTTTCTTTTCAAGTTTTATCATTTCGAAAGTCTAATTTTTTTTTATGATTGCTTCAGAATCTACATTTTATCATACTTTGTCAATCCCTCATTTATTCATTTGTCCAACCTTCTATTATTGAACATGATACCCATCTATTCGTTCAACTCTAACGTTGCTTAACTTAGGTCATGCATTTCTTTTATTATCCTTTGTACTTAACATTAGGGAAGGAGGGAAGGGGGGCCCACTTGAGCCATGGCCTTACCCCCACTCATGGAAAAAAATAATTTATAATTAAAAAATTAAAAATTTCATTTTGGCCTGACCCATCGCGATGTCTTGCCCTACCCTACTTCAAAAATCTAAGAAAAAATGCAGCCTGCCCTCTCACTCGCTCGCTCCCTCCCTCCCTGGCCCACAACGCAAGCGATCGCCAGCCCCAACCACTCTCTCATGCCCTCTCTCTCACTCGCTCGCTCCCTCCCTCTCTGGCCCACAACGCAGGTGATCGCCAGCCCTGCCCTCTCTCTCGCTCGCTCCTTCCCCTCCTTGGCCCACAACGTAGGTGATTGCCTCTTGGGTCTTCTGCGAGAAAGAAAATCGAGAATCTAGTTTTTTCATCTATCTTTGATAGATTTCTGCCAAGGTATGGTCTCCTGCAGCTGTTCTTGGTTGCTGGCCCTTGCCCAGACCAGACAGATATTTCTATAATATATGTCATCTTGGTTTTTCCATTGTTTTGAAGTCGGTTGCGATAATGAGATGATCATGGGTAATGCCTTAATGGGTTTCTTTTAACCTTGATGTGTATCTATGTGTTTCTTGCATATTTGTTTAAGGAAAAGTCTGAACTTGGTGCGACATTTTTGGAAGGTGGATAGAGGGTAAGTAGAACTGCAGAAGGGTTGTGAGTTTCGTGTCGGTCGATTTGGAATTCATTAGACGGTTGGAGTTTTTTATATAGTTGGAGTCTCTCTCCCTTCTCGTTCTTCCTCTCGGTGAGTTTCTCCTCTGCTTTTAGAAACCTAACTTCACTTACCGTTCAATCTTTTCCCCCTTCATCAAATCAGTGGTCGAGTCCTGGTGGCTCAAGATCGATGTCTCATGTCTAATATTTTTTGTTTTTCTCTTGATGATGAATGTTGTGGCCTGTGGGATGTGCTTTCTTTTGTTGTGTTAAGATTGTTCTACTTTGATCTACTTGATTGTTTCTTTTTAGATTTGGTTCGAATTTATCAGTTCGGTGGCCCACAACCCATTGTTTTTCCTTGTTTTTGTTTCCTTTGTTTTTTAATATCATTAGGCATTAGCTTCTAGTTGCAGAGATTTTTTTGCTTGATCTTTGAAAACTTGATACTTGATTATCATAAGAGAGGACACAAAAGAGCTCGATTTTTTTTTATGGCTATTGCAAGTTAGAATAAGTGAAGGTCGATTAAAGTTATGAATCAAATGTGTTGCATTTAGCAGGTACAAAAGTCCAACTACAAAAGACATCATTCTTGATGAGTTGGAAATGTAGGAAAGGTCTTACACTGCATGGTTGCATCCAATGGGTTCCTAAAAAGTTTTGTATTTTATTCAAATGAAGATGGTTGTTGCTTTATTAGAGAGCTGTTCAAAGTCAATTAAGATTGTGGACTACTTTAGCTTGAGGCAACCAGAGGCCTAGCTGCTCTTCCTATATTAATCTATTCTAGCAACTGAGCCTAGTATATCCAACTAAGCTTCTATGTTAAAACAAACTAATATGAAACTAATTCATGTTAAGCTGTTACCTTGTAAGTTGGTGTAAGGAGGCTACCTCAATCTCATGTAATTTAAACTGTGAGCTAAGGTCAATACAACTAGTTATGGCATGAATATAGTTTGACAATTCACTTAGTATTGGGAAGACCCACCTTCCCATTCTAAGGGATTTGAGAGAATCTTGACTTTTATAGATCTCATTCGATTCACTCTGGTTAAAATGCCTTGAACTCACTACATTGAGCTAGCAACATTGGCTATGACTTATAAGAAACTTGATAGGTCATGTCAAGTTACTGCTTTTGGCAATTTTGTTACTAAATTCGTGTTGGCTTATCCTGGCAAAATCTTGGTGCTTGTCTAAAATGTTCATCCGGTCAAATGTCAAGCTGCCAATTTAGAATATGAATATCATGTTGTGTTTTAAAATTTGACAAGTAGTCTAACTTAGAATCTGATCTTTTCCAGACAAAGTATTAAATATACTAGTCAACACAAGATTGTTGGTTAGGAATTTGGAATTTGTCAACCTTTCATAAGCATCATATTCAGTATAATGTCAAAGCTATTGTTGGCACACAAGCTCAATGCAAAAACAGTCATAAATAAAGACAACAAAAATAGAAGGAAGTTAAGTATTAACTTCCTTTCAACACTTACATTTTTATTTTACAATACTTGCGAAATCTATCATCTATGTGACTATGTCCCGTTAGTTTTTTATATGTTTCGAGTTTGATTACATCGATATGTTTAAATTTTATTTTTTATTTTAAATTTCAGGTTTTACGTGTTAGCTTATTGAAAAGATGATGAAAAATATTCAAGATTATTTCAAAAATAAAAAGTTATTGATCAAGAGGGAGAAAACCAAGGGGAATAATCAACACTCTACATTGGTGAATGATCCAACATAAGAGATCAACATCGACACTCCTGAAGACCCAAAATATTACAAATTGATTGAAATTTGTCAATCAATGAGAAAAAAAGAATGGTCAAATTCCTCAAAAGCTACAAGAACAACTTTGCATGGATGTAATCACCCCAAATTTTTTCAAAAGACTGATGTTTTATCCAAGTGCGAAAGTCAAATTTAGGCACAAGATTCAAATCCAAAATACAACTCTTAGATCCAAATTAAATCCAAAATACAAATTTTAGATCCAAATTAAATCCAAAATACAAATTTTAGATCCAAATTAAATCCAAAATACTACTTTCAGATCCAAAACC
>JAANDH010000068.1:195980-221920 GCA_011799765.1 Nymphaea thermarum
TAGAATCAAAAAGATGTTTAAGTTAAAACGAAATGCATCAATGATAAACATAGCCCTTGGGTTGATTACCCCCGGTAAAGGCGCCGGGAACGGTCGACCCTCGTACCGACGGGCGAGTCCCTTTCTTTCCTATTTTAAAACAAAAACCTTATTTTTCTGGAGCACTCCAAAACCAATGAAAATTTTGGGATGCAAACAGTGGACTTGTGAAGACATGTTGGGACTAGATACTAAACTAGTGGAGTACCGTTCATACTTAAGCTAGGAGCCAAGCCCATTAAACAGAAACTGAGAAAAGTAGACCCTTGTATGGAGAACAAAATGAAAGAAAGCATGGAGGATTTGCTAAGAGCTGGATTAATCATGACCATAGATTATTTTGAATGACTGGCTAGTATTGTCATAGATCCCAAGAAAAATGGCAAAGTGAAAATTTGCCTCAACTGTCATTATCTAAACAAAGCAACCCCAAAAAATGGCTATTTATTGCACAACATCTGCATACTTGTGAATAACACTGTAGAGAATGCAATTTTCTCATTCATGGACAATTACTTAGTCTACAACCAAATTAGGATTATAGTAAAAGATCAGCCTAGGACCTCATTGACCATATCATAGGACACTTTCCACTACACTGCCATGTGTGTTCGTCTGAAAAACACTGGTGCAACTTATCAGATGGCTATAGCTACAACATTCTAGAAGTAGATGCACAAATTTATGGATGCTTATGTAGATGAAATTTTACTCAAATCCAAGGAAAAGGAAGACCACATCAGCATGTCAACAAAGGTGTTTGATATATTACTTTTGTACAAACTCAGGTTTAATTCATAGAGAAATGTATGTTTGGAGTTGATTTGGGGAAGCTTTTTGGTTTGTTGGTCAGTGGTGAGAAGGGTATTGAAATAGGACTAACCAAAGTAAAGCCAATTATTGACATGCTGCCTCCAAATAATTTCCATGAACTTTATAGCTTGCAATAACGGATGCAATCAATTATAAGGTTTATGTAAAATTTTGCCGTAAGGTATGAACCTTTTAACCATTAGCTTAGAAAGGATGGCAGGTTCATATGGGTCCAGAGTGTCAAAAGTCATTTGAACACATTAAGAAGTATCTATTGAATTAGCCAATACTAAAGCCACAAGAATTGGGGAACCATTGTTGAAATAAGTGTCGACCCAAAAGTTTCGTAAGTCCAAATGGCCATTGTATCTTTTACCATGAAATTTACAAAGTGGTTTTCAAAGACCAAATTTGAAGAGAGTCATTTCTAAGCCAAACAAACACTTTTACACCAGCATCGAACACCTAGACCTAGATCACCAAATTTATAAGAATTACTTAACATTTGAGCAATTAAGTTATTTCTCAACTTTACATGATCCTAAAAGTTGCCAAACTCAGCTTACTAGAGTTATTCTAGTCTGAAGCCAGCTCCCCTAAAGCTCAAATCAGTTCATCAAAACTCAAAACTATGATCTTCAGCCCAACCAAATCAAAACAAGTTCACCTTAATGGAGAGAACGTTTTATTTCACTCATTTTAAGTCACCCAGACCAAGTTTCAGTCCTACACTAAATTGCATATTACCATTGGATCTTTCTCTTTCCTATTGTCAGGTGTTTGACCTGACTTTGAGCTCAACCAAGAAGAGTTAGTTGAAATTGAGCCAAGACCATGTTTTTCATATACCAATCAAACTTCCTTTAGTTTGGTTTGAGTTCATTCATATTGATTTCAATTTAATTTGGTTTCTAGACCTTTCTCTCTCTTGTTTTGAAGGGTTGAGCTGTTGAGTTCAATTCAATTTTGAGTACTTTGTCCTTCATGTTTTCAAGGTAGAGCTTTAAAGTGGAATTTGAGCTGAACCTGGAAGAGTGAGCTAGGACCATGTTTATCATGTTTAAATCAAGCTTCCTCGGTTTGAGTTCATTCTCCTAGTTTGAGTTCAATTTAGTTCTAAAAGCTGTGGAGCTCATTCAAAGTATCTTTATACTTATAAGCTGTTGTTGAGCTCAGTTTTGTAAAATTAAAGCGATTTTTTCTGATCTTTCAACTTGTCTTATAGGTAATTCTCTTTTCCAAGCACTCCCAGCTCCACCAATGAAAATTCAATAAAAATCAGACTTTATGGTCTTCCTCAATTTTCCTTTATAGGTAAGTGGCTTGGTAAAAATTTGTTTCTAATTTTTAGATCAATCTAAGATGCACTTTTTAGAATGATTTTTACCAGATCTTATTTAGGAGTTTGGCCATAGGCTAGTTTAATCAAATCGAGAAAAAACATCTGGTACTCTAGAAATCCAAATAGGGAAAAAAAAATCAATTTTTTAAGCCATATGCTTTTGCATAAACAAAGGGTATAAGTCACATATACCATGGCTTATGATTTTCTTTGGTTGTAGAACCTTAATTTAAATAAATCTCCCTATAACATGTTTCCACCCAAAATCACACAAAAGGTCTTTTGGCCATTTGTTTCCTTGCATGTATGTTTCAAAAAACATAACTTATGAGGCACATGATCCTAAGTTAGTTTTTCATATACATTTCATTGTTTTGGTAGGCCTGAGCCTAGGCTCAGCCTACCCCAATTTTTCATTAGAATTAGATTTTCCAAAAAACAGCACCTAGGCTAAGGCCAGTGAACCTATTCCTCTTCTAGGTCTGAACCCAATTTTTCTCAAAACTGAACCCAACCCAAGTCCTGTCCATGTCAGGCAGCTTGATTTTCCAAAAGACAACACCTACATTAAGCCCAGTGAACCTATGCCCCTTCTAGCTCTAACCCAATTTTTTTCAAAACTGAACCCAACCCAAGTCCAGTCCATGTCATGCATTTGGAACCCACCTAGCCCATTTCGATCCAAGTCCAGGTCCATGCTATTATTTGATCTCCATTTCATATTTCTAATCTTGATTTTATATCAAAGTCTTATCTCCATATCTGGATCTCATATCCAAGTTTGGATATGAGATCTATCTTTATAAATCTAGACCCATTATTCCCATTTCACATCCTAGATACCATATCATAATCTAAAACACAACACAGTATTCAGATCCATCTTATAGAATTGTTCTTGGATGTAGACTTAGATTTGAGTCTCAACATCAAAACCCAGATCCTCCACATACGATCTTAATGCACATTATATCTCAAAGATATATCATGATTTTCTCACCCTATGCTTAATATCACTGCACACCCAACATTTAAAACATGTGGAATTTGTTGTTGAGCATTTCAACACAGCAAAATCAAAGTCAGTATCCATATGTGGCTAGAACAAACAATTTACTCATTCATATCAAGTTTTTACATATGGTCTTAAATGTGTATTTTCTCCTCTTCATATTCCCACATAGTCCATTCTCTATGCTCAATTTCAAGTTTGATACTTTATCAAGAATTGATCATCACTTCTCAATGCATGTGTGACTTTTCATGGAATCAAATACCCAAATGAGATGATAACAAGCAAAACTCTGATTGAAAGCTTGTTTTAACCTAGGGTTTTTGAGTTTTGAGAGGACAGAGTGAGCCAAAATGTTTAGTCATGCATCAAAAGTCCCAAAGCGATTTGCCCTTTCTTTCTCCTATAAATAGGGTCATTCCCCCTCATCATTGGGACACACTTGTGCTTTACTAGAGAAACCCATTACAATTGGTAAATTTTCAACTAGATATTCAGAAGGATTTTGGTTCAAAACTAGTTAGTTTTTTTTAGAGTCTTGATCTAAGTCTTGGTTTGTGCTGCATTAGCACTCAACCTGGACCCAATCAAGCTCACTGTAGAGGTCGTGGGAGCAGGCTTAGCCAAGGTGCCAGCTTCAGGTAATTTTTTTCCCCCCTCTTCTTTCTTTTCTTGTTTGAAATTTAGTGTTTTCTTCTTTTCTTTATGCATGTTTTAGGTTTCTTTTTGCTTAGCATGTCAAATTTAGTTTATTTTTTGCTTAGGACTTAGATTTTTCTTAGTTGCCTCAATAATGTTATATTTTAGTATGTTTACCTTCTAGATTAGATTTATTTTAATGCCTTTAGGATGGCATAGGGGTCATGTATGTCCCTCTCTTTCTTTTTTCTTTCTTTTTATGCTTTTGGCTATGTAGTTTTACTGAATTATGCATGACATCTCTTTTTAGTATAACTCTAACCCAATGGAATTCAAACCAAGACATTTTGGCTTGCCTAAAATAAACCAACCTAGAACGAGTCTAGCTCTCACCCTCACTCGAACCTGGTCCAATTTAAAGCTCAGCAGGCTAGAGCCTACTAAACCCAACATCTAAAACCAATCTCAATTTGACCAGACTCGATCTCTAGAATAAAGATGCTCATGCTTTATCATTTGGAGTAGGTGATCCAACCATTGACATAATCACACACAGACACATATGTACATACATACATATATATACATACACACACACACACACACACACACACACACACACACACACACACACACATATATATATATATATATATATATATATATATATATATATATATTATTCCTTGCATAATGGCCATCATGTGTTTCGTCTTCCATGTTGAACAGGTGGGATCATGACAGTTCTTTGATGGGCAAAAGATAGGAAAGCTATTGAAATATGTTTTCCAAAATTGCAAAAATATTATGCTTGTTGAGGTACTCTTTTTATACATTTATCATGAAAATTTACATTATTTTGTGTCCTCCCAAATTAGATTTTAAGGACATGTTTTCTCTACAAGACCTATGTAAATGGGAGGGAGAGGGAGAGAGAGAGGAAAAGATAGAGAAAGAGCCAATGTTTCTGGTTATTCTAATGAATCTAAACATTCTTTTTTCTCTTTTTCAGTCCTTTACTGGAGTAAACTGGAAATGTGTTAGAACAAAGATGCCCATGCTTTTTGATCTGGAGTAGGTGATCCAACCATTGATACACAAACACACATATAGCTATTGTTATTCCTTGCATAGTGGTCATCATCATGTGCTTTGTCTTCCATGGTGAATAGGGCACTTGAGATCTGAATAATACTTTGATGAGCAAAAGATAAGAACACTATTGATAATTTTTACCAAGATTGCTAAGATGTTATTCTTATTGATGTACCTTTTTTATACATTTATTATGAAAATTTACATTGTTTTGTGCTTTAGTAGAAGATACTTGTTTGGGACAGGATGGTTTGATAGACGATATTGTTTAAGACAAAAGATAATTGAGACATGCGAAAAGCTTGCATTTCTGATATTTGACAGTATCTTTGTTAATTGTTATGAAAGTTATGTTTTTGTGTGTGTGTGGATAGAATGTAATCTATTAATACTTGTGATAATTTAGATAGTCTGGAGCCTAAAATTATAACAATATGTTTTTACATATTTTGATGATATTATATGTTTGTTGTAGATTGAATATATGTTATTCATGATGTGGTTATAAGACTGCTAGACAAATATAAACAATGAGTTATTGGTCAATATTTGCTATATGTTATATACTTACAATTTTTTATTTTATTTTTGGTGAATAGGCATGGATAAGTTTGTGGTGAAAATGCCAACCTTTGATAAATATTCTACAAATGAAGAAGATATTAGATCAAACAAAGAAGGAGAATCAAGAGAAGATACCTAATCAAGCAAAGGAGAATCAAGTGTGGAGCCAAGTAACATAGAATTTCATGAAGCAAAGTTGCATGCAGATCCTCCTCTTTGTAGAGCATGTCATTTGTGAGAGTCTTGTTAACTTCGTAATTGCAACTTCCAACCAAATCATCAAAAGTGAAAGTTCAATCCATGTTGGTATAACGAACACAAAGATTGGTTGGAATACAATCCAAGTAAGCATAAAGCATGTTGTTGATGATTGGTTGAGAAGAAGAGATTTGATATACATGTTGGAGGCCCCAACAATCATCATAATGTAGCACAAATAAAGTGTGAAAATTTGATGCAGCAAAAAAAAGCATATTGACAACCTACTTCAAAAGCTTTGATCAACAAGAAAAGTGCACATAAGACTCATCTTGGCTAAACTGTTAATGTTTTATTAAGACAAGAATTGGCATTTCAATGGCATGATGATGGTGAAGACTTCGTAATAGAGGAAAAGTTACTGAGTTTTTGAATTTTTCTATAAAGTTGAACACTGATGTAGATAAATTGTACTGGAAAATGCTTCAAAAAATAATAAGTTGACATCTCCTCATATTCAAAAGGATATTGTCAGAGCTTGTGCTATACAAACACAAATGCTATCATTAAGGAGCTTGGACACACTTTTTTCTCCCTTTTACTTGACGAACCTAGAGATGAATCAACTAAAGAGCAAATGGCTATTGTCTTATGGTTTGTTAATGAAAAGAGTCCAATGTTGAACGGTTTCTTGCAATTGTACATATTTTGGAAACAAGTGCTATGTCACTCGAAGCAGCAACACATGTTCTTGATGGAGCAAGCAATATGAAAGGAGCATTTAATGTGTTGAAGACACTTATATTAAATGAAAATGAATCTGCATATTATATTATTATTTTGCTCATCAGCTCCAACTAACATCAGTTGTGGTTGCACAAAATTGGATGCTTGAGTTATTTTTTGATACATTAGCTAGGTTTCCATGTTTTCTTTCTACTTCATGGAAGAAGTGAGAGCTTGTTCGAGAAGCAAAATGTATTTGAACCACTTGAGTTAGGTGAACTTGAAACAGGACAAAGATTAAATCAAGAAATGAGTTTTAGTTGACCTGGTGATACTCGTTCGGGTTCTCATTATGATGTTACACTCAATTTCATGGGCATGTATCTTTCTATAATTAAGGCATTGGAATTTTCTATAGACAACACAAATTCATGAAGACTTGAGGCAGTTGTCTTGCAGCATAGATTGCAAGATTTTGAGTGTCTTTGGCTTGCATTTTATGAATAAAGTTTTGGAGATAACTGAAACACTTTCACAAGCACTTCAACTAAAAGTTCACGATATTGTGAATATTATGAATTTAGTTGTTACAACAAAATAATGCCTTTAGAATCTAACATATGATGGTTGGGACACTCTTGTAAACAAAATATCTATGTTTTGCAACAAATTTGATATTTCAATGCCCAATTTAGATGAGATATACACGCCTCAAGGACAACCAAGGCATACAACTGAAAAGTTGACTTGTTTGCATCATTATCATGTTGAGGAGTTCTGTGCTATCATTGATATGCAACTTGAAGAGCTAAATAATAGTTTCTCTGAGGTAAATACAGAGCTTCTTCTTTCATTCCCATGTTTGAGCCCAATGAATTGTTTTTCTTCTTTTGATATAGATAAACTAATTCGTCTTGTTGAGTCCTATCCTAGAGACTTTCATAGAACAAACTTGGAAAGACTTAGAAGTCAATTAGAGGTATATATTAAAGATATGAAGACCTATGTGAAATTTTCAAATTTAAATTCTTTGGTAGAACTTGCAGAAATGATGGTGATATCTGGAAAGCACATTATATTTCCTTTGGTGTATTTGTTGATCATGTTGGCAATAACTTTACCAGTTTCAACAACAAGTGTTGAAAGAGAATTTTCAACCATGAACAATGTCAAAGCTCGACTTCATAACAAAATGGAAGATGACTGGATTAATGACGCTTTGATTACTTACATTGAGAAGGATACATTTGTCAACATAAATGATGAAGCAATCATGCATTATTTATAGAATATGAAAATCTGAAGAGTAAGAATGTGAATTTGTTCACAACTATAGTTATTTGTTTTGCTTTTTGGGGCCCAATTGTGAACTATACATAACTATAGCTAATTGTACATCTGTACAAAACTATTTTTTTTTTTGTTTTGGGGGGAAATTATAAATCTATGCAAAAAATAGTTATTTGATTTGTTTTGGGGGACAATTGTAAATCTGTACAAAAGATAGTTATTTTATTTACTTTTTGAAGCCAACTGTAAATTTATTTATAGTTATGGATATTTGCATTGCTTTTTAAGTTATAGCTATTTTAACTTCCAAGTTTTTTATTCATTATATGTATAGTACCCCTTAGCCCAAAGTTTCTAGCTCCGCCCCGGATGCATGGATTTTTAAGTTTGTATATGTATAGTGAAGTATTTTTTGGGTCGACTACCTAGAACTTAGACAGTTGGCAATTTGAATCCTCTACTAGACATGAAATGCTAGTGGATATGAATGAAATTGAAGTATTTTCCAACACATCCTTAGTAAGGGAATAGATTGGAACACAAAAAGCTGAACGACCTTGTCTTTGTTTTATATAATATGAAGTTAAAACAATAGTAAATAGTGAATAAGCTTGTTTAACAAATTATTTTTTAAAAATTCGTTAACTTTTTCTTTTGTTGCTTTTAAAATTAGGCAATTAGATGTGTTAGATTATTGGATTGAAGAAGAACCAGTCAACCTACTTGACGATGATGATATTGAGTGGTTGAACATTGACGGACTGGGAGAGTTTGGTGAAGAAAAAGAGTCTGCACACGCTTGCGAAGATATTCCACTTTAAAGGGATGAAGACAATGAAGAAAATGAGGATGAAGATTATAATAAAGATAAAGAAGATGAATAGATAGATTATATGGTTTAGATCTTTGATGACATGATGTAAAACAGTAATGCTTTTACTACCAGAGACTTTAAGACTTTAAACTTTATTATTATTGTGTGTGTGGATGACAAATTATAAATGTTTATTGTGTATGTGGTATTGTGATGAGTTGTTTTATATAAAAAAACACTTTCTTGATGTTTCTTGTTTTTTTTTTTTAATTTTTTATTTTTTTTATAAATTTAAAAAGAAAATTATGATAAGTTTAAGTTGTACGTATGATATGCATATAGGTCGCCCCAACTGCTACGCATTATGATACAGCTTTTACAACATCGCTATGGATCAAACTGCTAGGAGCTTGTTTTTATGGCAGTAATTATAAAGAAATAATTATTTATGTTTGGTTCATAGTTTTCATTTTGGTAGAATCTACGGAAAAGAATCAAACAAGACCTTCAAATTTCAATTATGGCTTTTGCAACTTAATGATTGAAGAATCAAACAAGACTTTCAAATTTCAATTATTGTTTTGCAAATTTAATGATCATATGGCATTTCACACGTGCTATTAGGATACTTATGAAATATGCTAATTATTCATAATTTTGTTTTTGAATATGTGATGTAGTCTTTTCATAAATAGACGGGTTCAATGCCAAGCACAAGGGTTCGCATGCGGATGAACAGTCGATGGTCGATGCTGGTGGTGACTAGTACCTTCCATGCCTGGTAAAAGCCTCTTTTGCATTCAGCGGAAGGTTGAGACAGGCAGGAAATGCGTAGCACTATTATTTATATACGGTTCAAAAGGCACGGTGTACGTCTCAAATTGGGTGAGCAACTAACCGTTTGTATAAAAAAACCATAGGGTATTGTCGTGTCCGACTTCGACCATCTCGAGCCAAGTTGGATACTTCAGGTCCAGTTTCTTCAAGCCTCGGTGCTATTTCTGAGCTGACTCGAGTGATTCCCGAATCTGACCGACAAACTTGCCGATTATGATATTAAATATATTAAACCATTAAGATTATGAATGAGATATATATGAAATCTGAAAGTGTTGTCTCTATTGTGTAAGTATTGCAACATGAAGCCAAATTGTTTGTGAAAGAGAAGTAAGGTGTCATTCTTTTCACAGCTTCGTAAGAATTATAAAATAAAATCCACAGATTTGAGTCTAACCAATGTCAACTATCGGCCAGTTCAATTTAAAACCAAACTTTTGGTTAGGTGCGTCACTTGATTTAGTCATTGGAACAGATTACAGGTTTGGTTTACCAACTAAATGGACCACGAAATGACTTAATGAGGAGATAACCCAATTAGGTAAACCAAACCCACTTGGACTTGTTTTATAATATTGACCCAATTAATGCTCAATTTCTTACTTTTGGAGGCATATGAGTTCAGTCTTGCTGATATTTTCTTACCTGATTGTCAATTTGTTAAGGCATGCAAGATCAAGTTGGTAGTCTGCACCGCTTTAATGCAACGGAAATTAAACAGCAAAATAATTTAAAAAAAAAAAAAAGATTCTTTGGGTCCACCATTTGGGAAATGTTTCAAATTAATAAACAATTTGATCCACACGGGCGTCAATTCTTAAGCCAACAACGTTCTCCTTACGTTGAAGGCTTGTATGACTGAATTTTCTAAGTTTGGAGAAGGCTTGTGTGGCCTTACGTTCTCCTGAACAACGTAAGGAAAATGGTGATTTCTCTTTCCTTGAGACTGTTTATCAGGAAAAATTAACGACCTTAAAGTTTTAAACCCTTTGGACATTTGAAGTTTTTTATTTTTTAACTGAAAATTCTCCTGTTGCTATGCTGCAGGTCCTTTTTCAAAGGTATGGTCGGACAAACATAATCGCCCCTTTGGTCTAGCTTCCTTATAATTAAGTTCCATGGTTCTGGATCATGCATTTATTTCTTTTGAAAATTTGGCTCAACTTTCCTAACGTTGCTGCTATGGAGACGTGTTTTAAAGTTCATCAAATATCCGTTTTAGAAACTAGTAGGATTAAGCTATTGGGGAAACAGACAGGTACTGTTGTTTAAAATGGGATACTATTTTATGGAAGTGACCGGATTCGTTGACTGAGATAAACAAATTTGCTAGTTATTTATGGATGAATAGAGCGGGGATTTTTTTGCTGATGTTTTGATATTGTAAAAACCCAACCCCGTCTAGGTGGTTTGTAGAGTTTATTCGGTGCAAGTAGCTTCTCAATACAAAAGTAACAGCAGATACCGTATGCTAAAAGACATATTTTTTGGGTCAAATAAATAAATCAATCAATCAAGTGGGGGCCTACCCTTGACTTGAATCATCTCTCTCTCTAAAACAGCCAGGGCAGTTCTGCTCCAGGACTAGAATGAATCAGGGAATCCCGAACATACTTGTCCGTCCTGATCATGCCTATGGCATTTTTTTCAGAGTATCCATCCGATTTATCCTCATAACAAAGGGCCTTTCCTTTTGAGGCTGGTTGTGGGCAGGGAGGGATTCGAACCCCTGCATGCATACAGACACGCGCGCACACACACACACAAACATAGAGTGATTCAATGACACGTCCTACGTCCTTTTCTCTCATATTCTATTGCCATAGAGCTGTCTGATCAGGCGATCAAATGTTCGGAATAATTTAATTAAATGTAACTTCAGGGCAAGCTTTTCTTCTACTTTTAGTTTTCTTAGTTAATCTGGATGGATTCATCATTCACGTTGTCTGGTATGTTCCAACCACTCCTTTGGTTGTCTTCTTTTTTACTGATTAATCCCTGTGCTTGCGCTTTTGTCCCAACTTGCTGTTTGGCTGCACACGAGCTCGAGTTCGGCCAGCTTGAGCACGACTCCACTCAAAAAACTTGACTCGAACTCGAGTGCACCCAACAGAACAAGGTCGAGCTCGAGCTCGACAACACAATGTCGAGTTCAAATTCAACTGGTTTAACTCGTTTATGTTAAGTATGTCAGCTTTTTTGTAACTCCCTCCTTTGACTCAATTAACTCGTTTAGTTGCTATTCATTTAATTATTTTTTCAATTCAATATCATTGTGTAGTCGAGCCGAGTTGCGTTTAAAAAAGAGTTGAGTTCTTACAACTCGAACTCGACTTCTTTCACATGTTGAGCATACATATGAACTGGAGCTCAACTCATTTATAAACAAGTCGAATTCGAGTCAAACTTTAACGAACAAGTTCAAGTCGAGCTCGAGTTGGCTCAACTCATTATGCAGCCTTAATTGTGAGCTCAACCTTCTGATATTTGTTCTGCTGCTATTATTTCTAAATAATAAAGTTTACTTTAATCAAGGTTTGGAGGCTTATAATCATGAAGGGTTGTTTCAGCGTTTGTTAAATATTACTTTTTGAAAAGAAGTCTAAAACATTAGAAAATAGTGGCTCACAAATGCAACAAAGTTTTATGTTTAAGAAAGTGATAGTTTTAGTTCTAAAAACACGTTTTTAATATATGATGTGGTAAATTTATCAACGCATTGTATGAAGAGAAATCATCTTATTTAGACAAGTCATACAGAAACATTGGACATCCTCTTTCTCTTTTATATATATATAGATATATATAGCCAAGTGTTAGATGTGCCGGATCCTTAATATTTAAAAATCTGTGCTAAAAATCCGAAAATCACTACATTGATCGTAGCAACGATTTATGGGGCGGCAACATTTTATAGTGTCGCTAATGATGATTTATGGTCATTTTAATGAGAATTTTAAAATTTTATCTATCTAACAGCTATCGATATCAACTTTTTTTATAGGAAAATATTTGTAAGGTGGGCGATTCTTGATAGCCAAGTCTCCATTCATTCTCTCTTATACATCTCATATATATATATATATATATACAAGTATTTGCCTGCGACCAAGTGACTGAATTAAAAAACAGTGGCTAAATGTACCCTGAAACAAATGTTACTTGATGTTTAGCGTGATGATTTAAAGTCAACTGTGACTATTTTAAAAAAGGAAATTATGGTTCGCTTAACAAAGTGAAAGCACGAACCTGTAAGCTGCTAAAACATAATCCTATCGTGCTCATCTATCGAGACAAGCGGCCTTGTCGCATGCGCTATCTCAATAGATTCTTGTTCAATGGTAGTCATTCTTCTGTCACAAGTTTGAAATCTTCGGCAAATTCACTAACTGGAAAGTAGTATAAAATATATCCTAGATTGTGGGCTCCTGTGAGATTGTTGAAATCTTTTTGAACAAGGGGAGGGAGCATCACATGTCCTCTCTTTCTCTTTCTCTCGTTCTCACCGTCTACATGAACAAATTGGTCATTTAAAAACAAGAAACTTTTAGTTGTTGATTTGGACGATCTGGAGAAACACAAAGTCCAACAGCGGACCCACGTTCACCCGCTCACTTCTGCCGCACGTCTTGTTTTAAATTGGAGCAACACCTAAGAGATCCAAATGGCTATCCATGACCCACTCCTCTTTTAGGCTCAAAAGCAAGGGGCTCGTGCTTATTAATATGAAGAAACTTTGAGTCGTGTAGGATGGTACTGTGCCAGTTCGTGTTCAGAGCTTCTAGAGGTGCATCCTGCTATAAAGAAAATTTCCAGTCTTACAAGAAACGCATAAGAGCCAAGTCAGGACAAAGAGAGGGCCACTCTAATCCCACATGAAAGCTTCGACTCATTTCGTAACTAGTTTAAAGCTGTCTTGGTATGGTCTTGCTAGTTCATCACCTCAGCTGTATTTGTTGGTATGGTCTTGCTAGTTCGTGACATCTGGTGTATTAGTTTTGCAGAAAACTTGCCCGAAAAGTAGGCACTTACTAATGCACATCAGTAAAGGTAAGGTCTTTAAAGACAGGTCCCACCATAAATGCCGATTTGTTGACATCTAAAATTTGAACGTCTCATCGCAGTCGCCACTTTGTTTGTGCAATTTTTTTTTTTTTTTTTGGAAAACCTTGTGTGCATCCTTGATGCAAAAATATAAACTCACCTCTATTCTGATGAAATAAAGATGGGACTCATCTTGGCAGTATAAGGATTGGCGGTTCCTCACACTTTAATAAAGAGGTTACAGATCCGGGGTCCAAAGTAACTCGGTTAATGCTATGTTTAAGTGTTGTGCATAGATCCTAATGAACAACGAAGAGTGAAAGTACATGCATATGAGCCTAAAGTTTGGAAAACAGATTGGTTTTGGAAAAGTTGGATGACCTCCAAGGCATCACCTATGAAAAAGACTGAAATATTCTTTCATCATAGGGTCATCACATGCAACCTATGACTACATGATGCATGCCAACGTTGGAAAATGATTTGGAACCATATTTGGAAATCAAATATGAAAATGAATATGGAAAATAATTTGGAAGTTACATTCGAAAATCAAATAGAAAACTTGAACTTTCAAAGGGAAAATTGCAAACGAACTTGGAATAAGTTTGAAAATAGGATGCACATTTAGAAATTGTACACTAGAAGATGCCAAGGAATTAGACTTTCTATAGGTAGCAATCGCCAGATAACTACATGGATGGAAACAAACCCACATTTTTTTCTGAAAGGGTAATAATGCATGTGTGTGACGGCATTCATTTTATCGCCAACACATAAAGAATTGAACTCAAATTATATGCATGCATAGAAAACAAACTATAAAAAAATGCATTCCTAGCTAATGCATAAAAAAGATAAACAAAATTAACTACGATCATACTGCAACACATATTGCAAATACGAGAAACAAAAAAATATTTGCAACCTAAGGTGAGTCTAACTGCATTTAATCACAAGGGAGGCAACCCAATACATTGCACAACACAATCCTGATACATGCCAACTTACAACAAGAAATGAAATAGCTACATGCGGGAAAAACCTAGACACCAGGTCTAATTGACTACCATACAGGCTTGTGATGAGCATGGCAGCAATTTGATGTGTCCTATACACGCTGAAAAGGGCACATGAAGTGACGACTCATCGATGCAACCAATAGGACCCAATCTACAATTGGACAAATTGGACTATAGACTAACTCCTGTAGGAAACTGAGCCTGTTAAAACAGAAAACTGCTTAAAAGTTGGATATGGTACACACCCTAAACATACTCTGACTAACATGAAATTCGAACCATGACTTCTGGACATATCACAAAAACATATGAAAGAAACAAATTAAAAAAAAAAAAAAACTGTCCTAATGAGAGCGAAATGATGCAATGAATAGCTGTCAAAGTTTTAGTTTGGCAGAATATAGAATAGTATGTTACAGAAAACTGCTCGAGTTTCTTGGAAGAGAGACAGAAGCTAACAACCTTAAATTTGCATGAAATTGCTCAGACGACATCAAGACATATCTAAATAACACCTCAAAGTGATAAAATTGAAAGTGATGGAAGGAACTTGTCCTAAGAGTCGCCAAAGTTGCACTAGAAAACTGCATTCTACAGTATGCAGAAACGCTCATATTATCTGCTGAGCAACTTTGGATGAGAAAAAGAGGGATTACATAGGCTAGGTTCAGGCTGAAAATTGATGGTTTTTCTGCTGCTATGAAAAAACACAATGCATTTTACAGCATCTTAATGTTATACCCATCCCGAGACTCATGAGGTCTGGAATTTATGGATTTGATATATCGGAGATAGTTGTAAGTAGATGCAAAACAAATATATGTTAAAACAGTCAACTTATGGTGACAACTTAACAAACCTAATGGGCATAAATGTGGCTGGAAACTAATGTGAGACTTTTGGCACATTGGGGACTTGATCCCATCTTGCAGCACGGCCAAAGTCCTCAACAACTTGGATTTATAAGATTCCAAGATTAGAGATTTATTTGAATCGCAAATACCACAAGAAGGAACATCATGAAAAGTAGATGACAAGTCGGCAAATAAACAAGAAACTAAATCAGGTCCCAGTTCAACAAAACTTGGTAGGGCAATACTAGACATATTAGCGAAGCCAATCCTATCATTGGATTCAAAAAACAATGTCTAAGTTTAAACCACATACCATCAGTAAGATATATCACTTCTCATCAATCCATCTTTCTATAGAGCTTTAGATTATAGAAAATAAGTTTATGTAATCTGACTAGCAGAAGGGCCAAACGATATTGAAAACACACAAACTTGGACTCACTGGAATGCAACACTTGGATACACAATTTAGACTTTTATAAAGTCAAGGCTTGATTGGTGAGCTATAAAGCCATGAAGCCTAATATGTGTTTTAAACATAATCACAAAGAAACCAAGAAAAACTAATGTTGCAGGTAGATGATGAAGATATGAAACTTCACAACAAAATTGGCTCCTTATCTATAACAGTAAACATGACATTCTGAACCTGGTTTAAACATGATCACTACAGAAATTAGGATCCAAATTCTCAGGATCAGAGTACTAAAACCATAAACATTTTAAAAGTTATGATAGATAGATTTTAATCTAGTTAGTAGTAAAAAGAAAAGTTACCTAGTGGCAACTGGGATACCACAGAAACATAATGAAAATCATACTAGAAAATATGAATAAATCAGAAATGACATGATTCTAGTCTCGAGACCTTAGTAGAAGAGATGAAAATGAGCATGCACTGGTTTGTTGTTGTGAAGAACGAGACCTTAGTAGAAGAGATGAAAATGAGCATGCACTGGTTTGTTGTTGTGAAGAAGACAAAACTTTCTATAGTCTGAGGCTCTAAGAGAAGTTCTCCCGCATCACACCTTGTTTCCAGCCTCTTAGCCACTTTCTACTTGGCCCCATTGTTATGTGCTTGAAGACCTACACATTGTCCTAGGAAAGAGTAAAGAACATGGAAGTAAAGAGTAGCACAACCACAAGGACCCTTAGCCACAGTAGGTCTAAAGTCTGTTGTTGTTTCCAGCCTCTTAGCCACTTTCTACTTGGCCCCATTGTTGCTCTCGTCCTTTTGGATGTTTTTTTCCTGATGTTGTTCAGCCCCGATGTTGTTCCTAACCTCATCTTTGTGTCGTTACTGCTCCCTGCTGTTGCTACCTTGGGCCTTGATAGGGCGGATCCTGCGGTGCTGCCAAAAACCTAAGACTGACTGCACTGCCGTCCTGTCCTCCCAAGACCTCTTTCAAGGCCCTGACCCACTTATGCTCCTTGCCACTATATATTCGATTCTCTGCCAACTCAGCCCATTCTTTGTTGGTCCGCTTCAGCGAGGGTGCTCCCGCCTAGATTCACTACTTTAGCCAATTCTTGTTAGTTCCCGATCTTGTCCTCCTCTATTGTGTGGTCTAATTCACTATCGAGGCTTGATTCTCCCCGACTTTTTGCTGTGGCCCTGCCTATCTCCGCCACGACCTCCATATTAGTGGCATGTGGTTAATCATTTGGGAAGCTCCTGTTTGGCCTTCAATGGCCTGTACCCTGTACCAATGTTGTGCTTTCATTGGCCTCATAAACGGTCCATTGTCTTTGAAGTTTAAGCCTTAATTAACCCAGTCTAACCCTATCTGTTTCTGCGTTTTAACTTCTCTATGCCCATTATTGACCTCTCCTACTTCTAACGTTCCGTTGGAGCTCTTCTGCGTGTTTGCGCCCTTGCGTGCGTATGTGTTCCGAATAAAGGTTCAGCGTCTGAGTCCAAGGCATAATCACCAACGTCACTCTTGGTAAGGGTTATCCTGGGAGCTTTCCCATGATGTGCATTTTCACATAAAAGTAGCACGAAAATATCCTAAAAAATAAAGTACAAAAGGAGTTAAAAGATGATCGCTTTTCAAATTCCGTTCTTGCAAAAACATAAAGAAATAGGTAGGAAAACCAAGCACGTAAAAGAAATAAAACGGGAAATCGACACTTAAAGTCATATGAAAACTTTAAAATAAGGAACATCTAAGGATAATATGTTTCTGTTTTGCATTTGGTGACATTTTGGAAATATCAGGACATCAGCTGGCTTCGAAATGGCAACAATATCGTGACACTGACAGAGCACTAGAGATCCTTCTGTGGTAAAAGTTAACAGCACAAAGTCTAATGGTATTCATTTTAGAAATATCTGCAAATATAAGAGGAAAAGATAACAATACAAGGCAAGCCTGACTAGTAGGAACCACGACATTTTTTTATAACTAAGATACACTACATTTGCAGTATTTATTCAATGAGAGAGTCGTATATCAGTGGGAGTCAATCGAAACATTAATTTCATAAACTCCTTAAAAAATGTTCTAATATACCCAATTGGGATTCATGGCTATTCTCTTGCTTCTAACCTATACTTAAAATCATACACACAGGTATGTAAAATAGATATTTCAAAAATAAAAAAAAAAACACCAAGTGTGGCATCTTATGGGTAGCCTGTTTATCGGATTATGTTGCGGATACTTGGAACCAGAGACAAGAAGGTCGCTGGATTTGAGTATCTCGACTATCTACTCCAAGATGTCGTGTGGCCACAGATGCCTCCAAGTTGATATTTCGTCCTTGCTACTCAGTTTCCTGATACCACCATAGAATCCACCTGCTTCATTCCCTTCTTCTCTATGGTCTTTTCGGCTGATAGCAGTTCGCCGCCACCGTGAACCAGGTGCATACTGGTTAAACTCCAAGATCACAGTATCTGCAAACATCGTTACATGAAATTCCATTTTTTTTCTTGAGAAAAACAGAGAAGCATTAAGTGTGTTGCAGAATATGTTCCCTAAGGTAAGAAGCAGTAAAACATATTATCAGGAATCATATAAGTGGAATTCCAAACGGTTATAGGAGCAAACATGTCTGAGAACATATACAAGATTCAACATCTTAATGTTCTAAATATTCGCTACAATATATTTGGCATTGTTATGGGTAATACATGATTTTATTTATGCATCTTTGCCACAGATGATTGTACATCCAATCAGTTGCAAATTTTTTTTTCCTAATCTTCTAATTTTTAAAATTCCAATGTACAGATATGATGTATGGAGTTTGCGTTTGTTAGCAAAGATCAGCTTTTGAGTAGCCAAAATCATCTGCATGACAAGGTCCTTTCACTGATTGAAAAACTAATGGTAGAAATTGCATAAAATCTTGTGGGCTCAGAAAACTTTCTTTTTCAATAACAAGTACAAAGGGTTGATGTATAGGTTTTGATCATCCTGAACACATCTTCACCTCAAGATTGGAGTTGCACCAACTTTGGTTGTGAAATCCCAACTTGATGCAATAAACTGGCAAAGCAGGATCAGTATGCAACTCTTCCAGTTAGAACTAAAAAAAACGATATCTTCTCACCATTTAGATGGCAACAACAATTGCGATCAGTGCTACCACATGAATCCAAATGACCAACAACACCATACCACCAGCCTGCAATAATAGAATAAGGAAAGATGATCAAGTTGTGAATAAGCAAAGACAATAAAATTTTTCAGGTGTGAAGTTGTCAATTCACGATCTTGAAGACACAAATAGGAATCAGCTTGCAGATCAGTGACAGACCACCAAACTCGGCAAAAGTATACTGAAGACCAGTGAACAGAAATTGACAGCCAATATTAATTAAAAGCCAAGACAATATCAGGGCCTATTAAATCAGAAAGGCCATTTTTTCTAATGGGCCGTAGAACAGAAGGTACCCTTCATATGAAACAGAAACCAGTAATGGCACGAAGAACGTGCAGCCAATTGCTTTCACAGAAGCTGTCACTAGAGTCCCCTATCACATGGGACTCCCATATGATGAAAGTATGACCTAGAGGGAAGCGTTTGTTTCAATGATCACTACACAAACTCCTTTTTATACCTGAACGAAGTCAAAACTAGAGGGAAAGGATGAGTTGTATCTCGTGCATATCTCCAAACACAATTTTCATACTTGTTGACTTTGCAGGAAGAAACCAGGAATTAAATTTACGCCTGGACTACACGCAGATAGCCACACCAATAAAAACTTCCAAATAGCCTGTTCAGTAGTTCATAATAAAAGAACAAGATATGTACCATATGGGAATTCTTTATTCCTTCTCCACTGAATTTCTATGTGATCACCAGGCCGCAGATCATTCAGACAATCAGAGACATGGAGATCTCGAGCAGGAGTGTCAACAGGAGCTGCTCTCAATCTCTCCCATGGGATTCCTTCCTCAATAACAATCGTCCGACGGCCATGTGGTGGGTACCTACAAAAAGAAATTTGAAACACATGAAGACATCCTTTGATATTTCTTCACTCACCACTGGACCTCTCCAATGGAGTGAATTTAATCATCTATGCCATGTCAACGTCTGGAAGAACACTTCAGCTGAATAGAAATGGCTGGACAAAGGTGCAGGACACGGCTTGGATGTAGAGAGACTCTATTTTGGTAATTTTTGTTTAGCCATTTATATTTTATGAATATAAATAATGAATATGTGTGAATGTGTTTGTGTGTGTGTGTGTGTGTCTTTGTGTATGTATGTATAGACATGAGCACATGGTTGTATCCCCTGCACCCAAGTACCTATGTGCCCGCACCCACACCCATGTGACATAGTTATTCATTTATTAAAAAATTCACTTTGGGAGTCAGGACCAACTTATCACTTGCAAATATTTCAAAGCTAGATAACACGGAATGGTTTCTTAAACGATCGATCTTATGCACCACAGTAGCTTAAACATATGGGATCAACCTTCAACTATTAATCTATCTTAAGTGAAATTATCACCTCTCATAACTGCTCATGAAGATGATGGGTATGACAAGAAATCCCCCAGAGAGTCAGAAACAAGGAGATTCATTATATTTGGGGATTCGGTGGAAAATTACCTTGCCTGGAACGTGTCAGTCTGGCAATCATAACTAAGTTCAGCATCATAGCATGACAACATAAATCCAACATGTCCATGCTGTAGGCAAACAAAGAAAGGTGGTAAGCAAGCCAGTTTTTTATCTCTTTACGATCACCCCAATAAAAGGCATATTTCAAAGACCAAATAATTATGCCAAAAACAGAACTCCAACCAACTACTTAATAGATCTCCAACAAAATGCATCACTTTTATGAGTAAAGTACATCAATAAACAGAACTCTTTTATATGGGTCTGAAGAAAAAACTTTTCAAATTTCCAAAATTCTGGAACATGGAACTAAGAAAAGTACAAAAAGAAAGGATGTAGCACCAAGTAACGAGCAAGTCACCAGAACAATTTCCATTATATGATGATTGATGACCTTGAAATTATTTAGAAAGGAAAGAAAATTAGAGATCGTTCCCTATCCCATAACAAGGTAGGGAAACGAACTCTCATCCACAGATAGGATCACAAGAACAAAAAGAGAAAACTTAGACAAGATTAAATCGAGATCAGAATTTTCAAAGGGAGGATCTTACCTCGCGATTATAGACCTGCGCAGGGAACCAAAATTTCCCACTTTCAAGGGACAAATACCAGGACATAGTTGAGTCCACCGGCAAAGAGGTCATCGGCTTGCCACTGCCACCATCAATTTTTGACTTCAACCAAGATAAAGGCAAAATACAGGAAAAACTCCCCATCAATCCCTTGGATTTCCCTTCATCAGAAGCGACTGGCTTCTTCCTTGCTGCAACATAATGCTGCCATTCGTTGAATGCAGCCTGACCAAGTACCCGACTCCACTTCTCATTTAGATGTCTCTCCCACAGATGGTCACTCCAGCATCTGTCCCTCATGGAACTGCAAACTATGGCCATATTACAAAGCCCAGCAGGCGGCAGTCTGCCAAGAATTGTCTCCAAGACCAACTCCGGCAGATCGAGTAATGACACCCTCTCTGCTGGCTTCTCCACGCTCTCAGGCCTCGACGAGATCTTCATCTTCATTGTTATCTTTGACAGAAATTTGAAGTCAAAAGCACCAGTGTTTCTCAACCACTGACAGCACAAGCGTAAAAGCCCTTGCCAGAGGAGCACCAGAAAAGGCTTCATCACCTTGCTGGTACGAACATGAAAATGTAGGAATTGTAGAGATAGGGTCTCGAAGAGGAATAGGAAAGAGAGGCAAGATATCAAGAAGAAAAGCATCACTTAAAGAGATTGTCCAAAGATGCTAGACAACTTTGATAATGGGTAGTCTAGAAAACTGAGGAAAAGCTCTATCAGAACAATCGAATTTCAGGAAATTCACTGTAGATCTGGATCTTGGTATGTGAAATATAATGACAGGTTGAAAGATGATGCCGTTTGAACAAGCAAACAGCACCAACACCGTCCTTTCTTTTCTTTTCCTCACTGCATCTATTTTACAAACCCTTGACCTAGAGTGAGCCTACTCCTAGGAAACAGAAAAGATATTTAGATTGCTTTTACACTTAACAAAGAATTCCGAAAGACACAAATCCCATTAAACAATGGACGGGGAAGGCTTGAACTACAAAACACCACAGCTTCAACATGACGCTCGTCACAACTGGTACAGGCAGATACCAATTTTGCTGGACCTTCGGGATCCTGGCTTGAAAGGACAAAAGGATTTGAAGGCCCAAAGTCTCTTTTAAAAGCGTAGCAAGCTGAGCTGCGACGGACAGGGTTTGACACAGAACTAGATATAGACACAACCACTTCATAAAACAACTGTTCTTCTGTCAAGAAAGGAGGAGAGGTAGACAGACTGGTCTTTCTCTGTCGAGAAAGGAGGAGAGTTAGACAGAGTTCCGAATCTCTCAAGGAAGAGGCCGAGATTTGTGTGTCTTTGCGTGCGAGCGGTGTGTGAAGAGGCGGAGAAAGGAGTGGTACACCTATATCCTGAAAGAACTTGAGTGATGCCCCTCCGATTCAACAGAAGGACAGAAGTCTTGTTGGTCGGATTTGTATCAGGATTAGGTGAAAGACCATTGCAGAAGGAGGAAAGGCGAAACCTGTGATGAAGAACGAAAGAAGCGGGCCCCACTTATCCCTCACTCCTCTCAGCTGATCTTCATCACAGTCAAAACAATGGTACCTCTTCCAGTCTTCCTCTCCCTTCCCTCTCTTAACACTTCCTCCACTCCCTGCCTCTGTAACAGCTCTTCCCCTCCGCTGCCCGGACTCTCTCTCTCTCTCTCTCTTTTCCTCCAAGAGATCACCTCAACTGCAGCACTCTGGCTATATTTGTAGAGAGAGAGCAGAGGTGAATCCAGTGCGCAGAGAACGTGGGTCAAGAGCAAACCACGAGACTGGGCTGATGTCCAACCAATACCACCAAACTTCTCCAGCAACAGAAACATGCTTGACAGTCGGCATCCTGCGGTCTCAGGTAAGAAATTATTTTCTTTGCCTTCCTCACCCCTCTTAGCCGTCCAATAGGAACCATGATTGAATGGTATCTGCTAAAAGGCTCTGTCTCATGCGTCAGTTATTCTATTTTCTGCACGTCACTTTGGAGTTGTTCCTATCTCTTTATCAGGAATTGCGTTTTTCCCTTTCCCCTTCGGTCAGATTGCAGATCTTTTAAGTGGGGACAAGCAATCCGAACTCGGTCGGATCAAAAGCTTAGCTTGGCATTTGATTATACTTATATTTGAGATCCACACGTATGATGTAGAGCTGAAGAACCACATTTGTAATCTTGGCTTATCATTTTGCATTGAGAAAATATCCGAGTTAAATTTAGAAAAGGATGTTTTGATCTTAAATCCTTTGATATCAAATCTTGGAGATTTCAAATCAAGGGCAATCAAATACCCTCTAAATAACTCAGACTGAATTACTGGAAATCAATTCAGATTTCACCATGGTAAGATATAAAGTTCACGTGTAATATGGTCAGATCCTGATTAGATCACGAATTCCGATTCATATTTTGGTCCTATACAGAGTCCACGTTTGAGCGAGATGGAACTCGTCTTCCTTAGAAGGACGTAATTCAACGGATCCAAATTTTCAATTCGGTAATCAGCTCTTACCGACCCGTTGACATATCTAAGAGTGAGGTGCAAAGGTAAACCTAAGGCAACAATAAGTTCAATTGCAGTACAACAAACATGGTTCAAAGAACAGAAAAAAAAAATTATATAGGAGCCATGTATATAAAATCTTTAGAATAATATAGGAGGCCAAGGGTGTTGAAGATAACTCTGTACTTTTGGACAAACACTAAAAGCGGCACGACTCCTGATTACGTGTTTTGTTTAATTGCTTTTAGGTTGAAAAAGGACAAACCAATGTTGTTAATGTCGCTTCCTCCTTACCAAAATGTATCGGATGATAGATATTATATCGTCCTCCTGCTGACGTAAGAAAATGGGCACGCTCGGTTTACATTAAAAAAGAAAATCAATTAAAACAATTTAAGTTTTTAATAAATTGAAAAATGGGGTGATACGTACCAATAAGTAATGACATATATGACTTACTTTTTACTCTTCCCTGTTTTTGGCATGCTAAGCAGCGTTTGACAAATAAAAATTTCAGAAACATGATTCTAATTGAATAACGGGAAGAAAATTATATGTTCTTTGTATTCATATGTGTTGTCAGCTCCTAAAACTTTCGATCATTGCCTTCATCTATGACCTTCTGTGAGGAAGAAGAGAAGGAAGAATCCATATTCCTATTTCTCCCAGTTATAGTATCCATTTCATGGTAGAAACCAAGTCGAAGAAGGATTTTGAAGGTGGGTTTCCAAGATAACTTGGCGATAGAACTTGAAATGGAATTTGAAACCTATATTTTGAAAATCATTTAAAAAAGTGATTTAAAATCATGATGCAGGTTTGAAAGTGTATCCTAAAACGTATCAAAGTGCTCGACCTTCTTCCTATAGCATTTCAATACAACACAAGACCGTGTACAACATGTGTGGAGAACATTCGTGTCGACCAATGAGCGAGAATTGCAAACAAGAAGTATGTGTAATGCATGACAAACCATTTCACACATATAAACATGAAAGTAAACTCTATGCATTGTCGTTTGTCGGATTTGGGAACACCTAATGGCGTGGAAGGGTTGTTATCTCGCTCAGTTGCGTTTGATTCCCCATGGATCCGAGGGAATCTCAAATCCATGGTAGCTGAAAATGTCAGTAAACTTGCCTCTATTGACTTGATATGACCAGTACCATGTGGCAAGCAGTAAGACTTGGCATAAAAATTAAATGTGAATAACTGATCTTTTGCATGAGAGTCATTTTGTAGCCCTGGTTTGAACCCTCTGAAGTTTCATTTGGATGCATTCAGAATCATTTCATCATGACAAAATGCGTCCAATTTTCAGTTTTTGAATGGTACAAAAATTGGAGAAAATAGTAAGCTGAACCCAACTAATTCTCACTGTTGGCGCCTCTCCCGAAATTCTTTTGGAACTCATGGTTTGAGTTGGACATGACTTGCTTTGACTTTAGGCTTCATTCGCTTGCGTTCGCCTGCTAGACGAAAGAGTTGATGAATTTTATCGGTGCTATTTCATTTTCAATAGATAATGCACTTTTTATTTTCTTGTGACAAGTTCCTCTTTCTAAAACTTAAAGGCTTGGGTTCAGTAACTTAAGTTATTTCCATGTTTTCTGCATCTATTTAAATCTGTGCCATCTGTCTTTTGATGTTGTTTCTATCTATTTCTTGTGTATAAACTTTTTGGTTTTCATTGTCGATAATGCAATTTATATTTGGGAATTATTTCTTTCTCATGTGTGTGCGCGCGCGCCAATAAGCATAGTGCAGGTTTAAATTTTGAAGGTGTCATCCAAAGATGCCTCTTAAAATGTACATAAATATTTTCTTAAACACTTAAACATTGTGATATTGTTGCATTAATATCATTACATTTATTTTATGGGAACATTTCAATGTGTCACGCTACTTTGCAAAAATTATTAGCTGGTTATAAGATTGTGTTAGTATTATGGCATTTTTAAAAAAAATTGATATTTATGACTATGGTTGCAGCAAGGTATTCACAAATATTTCATTCAGGCTACTAAATATATTGCTATAGTGAGTTCAGTAAATTTATTTAGGTTGTTCTTAATGTGTAATGAGCTCAACTTGAAGATCTCCTTGTCCTGGCTAAGCTTGAATAGGATAAGCTTTTTACGTTAAAGTATGCATCGAGTATAATCAATAGCAACCTATTGGAAGGATTGCTTATTGGGAATGACTTGTAAAGCAATCTTTGGTGGTTGAATCTTCCTTAACACGTAGTTATTGATCATTTTATCTTCATTTGAAGTAATTATTGAAGGTCCTCTCTTTTCTTCAACACTACTATTTTGTTGGAGTGAGCTAGCCTTATTGTTGATAGTGCTTGTCTATAGGCACAAAGTCATCCTTGTTTGACACTTTGGACACTAACGATGAAACTGATGCTTTTGGACACCATCT
Source organism: Nymphaea thermarum (assembly GCA_011799765.1). Taxonomy (NCBI): domain Eukaryota; kingdom Viridiplantae; phylum Streptophyta; class Magnoliopsida; order Nymphaeales; family Nymphaeaceae; genus Nymphaea; species Nymphaea thermarum. The sequence goes on from JAANDH010000068.1 coordinate 221,866, forward strand.
TGTTTTCATTTTTGTGAAGATAATAAATGGGAGAAGGCTAATGAGACACCTATTT
>JAANDH010000068.1:222020-257921 GCA_011799765.1 Nymphaea thermarum
ATATATATATATATATATATATATATATATATATATATATATATATATATATATATATATATATATATATATATATATATATATATATATATATATATATATATATATATATATATATGAAAATTGGATAGTGACTCCGGCTTTTTAGAGTCACTCAACCATCTCACTGGGACTATTCAATCCAACATCATCGACGGTTAAGGGAAAAACAATGAAAAAATGGTGGTGAGTATTTTTATTATCTAGTATTAGTTTAAACATTTTTCTCTATATTTTTTTCTCAACCATCGATCTGATTCAGACGGACGGCCTTGGTTAGATGGCGGGGTGACTCCAAAAAACTAGTTACAATTCACTCAATATATATATATATATATATGAATGGTGATGTGGCTTTTATGTATACATCTATATATATCAAATCTGAGCCATCCATTTGGATGGCTCAGATTTGTTGTCCTCCATATCTCTCTGTCTATCTCTCTTCTCTTTCTCACTCTCCTCTCTCACACGTTCTGAAGGGAGGAGCCCCGCCAGCTCCTCCCTGGGTAGAAGAAGAGCCTCTACCCACGATGGGTAGAGGCAAGGGGGAGCCCCTGCAGTTGCTGGCATGACAAACGCCGCCTGAGGCTCTTCCCATGCACCACGGGTAGAGGAATGGGGGAGCCCCAGCAGCTCCCCCCTGCCGTCGTCGGCAGTGGTTCATAGTGTACATGAACATATAAGGTGTACACCACAAGTACACATACGAGCCACCAACAAAAGATATATATGTGGGAGAGAGTGTGTGCGTGTGGGCATGCATGTAAGTACATACACACTCAAATATAACAGTAAGTACATTTGCATATTAATATACTTTTACCGTTCCCCAAACTTGTGGTGTCACAACTGAAAGTTTATTAAACGAATAAAACTTAGGTGACACAAGGGCTTTGGGAAAGAAGTTTGCTAATATACTTTCACTGATACTTCTAGAAATTTTTCACAAACAGTGGCAATCCATTTCATTATGCTTGGTTTTCTCATGGAACGTAAGTTCGCTGGTTGTATAAATTGTGCTTTTATTGTCACAACAAAGTTTTTGTTCACTTTTGAGGATATTTGCCCATGTCATTTAGATGATCTTCATGCAAACAAGCTCTGTGATTGTGGTTTCCAACTTCCCGTACCATGGTACTTAACGCTTTCCTACCTTTTACATATGTAAAATGCTAAAATAATCACTTAAAAAGTACATCAATCTTGCATATAGAGGACAGTTTATCATAGGGGTCACCGCCCTAGTCACCATGAGTAGAAAACATAGTCACAAAAGACACATTTTTTGGGAAAAAAAAACTTGAAAAAAAGCAGGATAAATAAAATTGCTGTTTAAAACTAAAAAAAATATCATTTTTTTCCATTTTTTAATTTTTTTAATGCCAAAAGGGCTTTTTTCATTTTATATTTTTTATTTGTTACATGTCTACTTATTTTTTGATGTTTGTGTTATTAGTTTCTCACTTATTTTATTTTTCCCTTATTTTTAGTTGTTTAATTTTTAAAAATTTACCAGTTTTTCCTTTTTTTTTCAAGTTTGTCATATTATACCCAAGAAAAACCTCACTGATTAAAACTCTCAAATGTTATTTGTGATTATGACTATAAACAACTAATTTGCAAAGATAAAGATGGTAAATACTTTCTTGTTTGTTGTACACATGACATATCTAACAATTATTATCATATCTCTCATGTGGACTGAAATTTAATTTGATGAAATTGGCTATTATTATGTATATTATGGATAATGTCCCTTCTAGTAATGGACAATTGATACGGCTTCAACAAGTTGGAAGGGCTAGGACTAGGAGTCTCCGAAGGTTCTCTATCACCAATTTTTGTACTGTGGCCTTTGTTGGCTTTCTTGCCATTCGAGAGCCCCGATCTTGCAATCATATGAGTTACAAATTGAATCTGTGATAGAAAGTATCCTTAGAGGAGTAGGCAACTTCAATAGGTAGAAAATAAGTAAGAATTGGACATTTCAAATTCCCTTTTAGAAAATTTTTGGTTTATAATTATTCAATCTATATCACTTTATGTGGTTATCCTGTAACTAAGATAGGGTAGAAAAAAACTATTCCTGCAGGAGTATTTTTAGCAAAAGTGTCAATTAACAAAATTTGTACTTTTTGTCACAAATGTTTTGTCCTATATTATATTTTAAGTTATGCTCTTTGACTGGCACAAATGGCAGCTCGTCTTCTCTTTTTTAGGCTAATATGGGAGTCAACTCCTTGTAAATAGGGCTCTTTTGACAGCCTTTTTTTTATATTAAAATATATTCATTTTGTTTTCACTTTGTGTGAATTGTTCTCTCTTTTGTGTGAAGTTTATGATCGAACTTATTATGTCAAGTGTTTCTGTTTTTTCTCTTAAATGTGAGCTTGTGGGTGAAGGTGCTTCACTCAATCTTTGGATATCAAAGATCAGTTGTTGGAACTGTTTGGGGATAAAATCCTAGGTTTGTGTTAACACCCCAAATTTTTCCATGCAATTGCTGGAATCAATTCCTAAATTTTACAAAAATAATTTCACAAAATAACTGTGAAAAACTTCAATTTCAAGTGAACTTTGAAATCTAAACACAATTCAGGTCCAATTGATGAATTTGACTCATAGCACAAATCCTAATGCAAGATTACAAGTCCAAATCCTAATCCAGTACACAATACTGGATTCAAATTAGGATTTATATGTCAAATCCAATTGCAATTGTCATTTGGAATCCATATCCAATTATAAATCCAAATTTAGATTTAAATCCAAAAATTAGATCAAATTAGGGATTCAAAACACTAGGTGGGACCCACCTAACTGTGTGGACAAGGGCCCACCCAGGGTGCCACACGCCCCCCTTTTTCATAAAAAAATATCTACTTTTATTAAACCTAATCATTTTTAATGTAAAGTAGATAAGATAATCCTGAGGCAGCAATACTACAGTCAGCAGAAAATAAACACATGGCAATATTCAACAGCACAACACTTTCTCAAAGTCGTCCCAAAGCAAACTTTAATTCAATCCTTCCAAAACTAATACAAACAACTCTTTCCTCTCCACCGATCAAGTTGTCACTAACCTGAATGCTGCTTATATGGTAGCAGCAACCACATGAGTATCAACCGCAACCAAATAATGGACATTCAACAGTAATTTATTCAAAACTATTGCAGTGTCCCAGGCAAAACAGTCAAGCATCATAAAATGGATGAAACTACCATAACCTTCAGTGCAGCTGATGCAACCCAACAGCCTCACAATCAAAAAACAAAAAAACTGCTACAACCTTCCAGAGTAATCAAAACAAAAGTTCGATTCAATGAAACTGTCATGGACAGCAAAACAATGAATTGCAAACAAACCCAACAAAAGAAAGCAATACCACTAATACCTCATGTCAGCTAGCAAGGTTCAGAAACCAGCCACGCAGGACATAAAAATGAGCACGATACATCAGCCAACATCAACCCATACACATGCCTTCAACACCTAATACAAAACTTCATCTTCTAGCTCTGACACCATGTTAAGTTCAACAAACACAAACATAGAAGACAACAAGATTCAATGTTATTTCATTCCGCACGAGAGTACATCAGTGGCAGATCCCTTCACGTCATCCGCTTCATATAAAGAAAAAAAAAACAGCAATAGGGAATAAAACCCTAACTAGTACTCTACTAAAGTTAGTAAAATACAAAACTGCCTTATTTAATAAAAAACTGACATTGTTACACATCAAAAATTTAGTCATGTATTAAATAGATGATTGTAATGGTTCCTAGCCTTTTTAGGTTTGGAACTGAAACTGCTGGGGGGCAAGTTGGGATCCGTCGAACCAGGAGCCCAAGCCTAGAAGTGGTCAGGTTGTTACAATGATATTAGAGCCCGTTCAAAACTCGGACCTAGGGTCCCATATGTGTAGATGCATGTGCCTTAACGAGGGGTGGATTGTAACACCCCAAAAATTTAATCCATATTGAAGATTGTGAAGGATTTTCAAGGGCTTATAAAGGGGGTTTAAAAAAAAAAACTTATTGCCATTGCTATGAAATTTGATTCTCAAAATGCTGAGAGCAATTGACAAGTATTGAGAGAGGAGGTAGATGAAACACATATTTTCTTGGTTCCATCTCATATTGTTCAGGTGCACCCATGGCTATGGCGAAAATCCAAATATTCATGCTGCTTAGTGCCCTTCTCTTGCTTTTATCAGCATTTTGGAATGAAGGTCGAATGAATGGTTGAACCGCTATTGAAGAAGATGACATTTTTTCTTGGTTTCATCTCATATTGTTGAGACACACCAATGGTTGTGGCCAAAACCCATGGATTCTTGCTGCCCAGTGCCCTTCTTTTGCTTTTATCAGTATGCTTGGTTAGAGGAGGAGAAGGAGGAAGAAGAGGAGGAAATGAAACACTTGGGTTGAATCACAAGCTGGTGGATCTATCTCGTTTTATTGAATTTGGGAAGAGGGGATTTGGCCGTGATGGACCAATGGGAGAGTGCTTTTGGGAGGAGGAGGAGCTGTAGATGGATTTGGAGATCAAATGTTAGTTGTTCTTTCTTCTACCTCCTATCAACAGCCAAAAGGAGTCATTTATAAATTTCTTTCAAGTGATTGGATCTTCAAGCCCCAGCTTGGAAAAACTTAAATACTTTTGTCTCTCACTTATCTCAATTTGTCTATGCCTATCTTATAATGTTTCTATTTGTTACCTTATTTGTTTTCCTAACTTCTTCTTAAGAGGTTGTAATGTTATTAGGAGTCCTCTCTCCCTCCCTAAACTAAAACTACCTATTAGTGTCATCTTCCAAATTTGAAGACTATCCAATAACATCAATTACCATTCAGGAAGAATTTCCTGCTTCAAACTAAATGGCACACAAGAATGATATAAACTGTGTTCAAGTGAATGCTTCTTTTATCTAGATGATAGATACAGTTATCCTCGCATGAAGTTTTACTTCAAGGATATACATGCATGTGCATGTGTGTGCATCAGTCTTGCGCATGTGGGTATTCAAATATTTAAAAACTGATAGGCAACACACGTATGAAGCGACTTTTCACTGTTTTCATCTCACCTCATCTGCATGCTAATAACCTCACTCCCCTTAGCATCTACAAAACGAGTCCATCGCTTGAGCTGTTGAATTCTCCCCAAAAGTGGATGTAGACAAGAGTTTAATGCATATTGACGAGATGGGGACACATGAAAGGCAAATGGTGCAAAAGTTGGAACTGTGACAGAGACTGCAATATGCAAGTAAATGGGTTCAGGACCTGAAAGTAGATCACTTTCCAATTCAAACCATCTCTCTGCAGATAATGCTGGTGAATTAACCAAACCCTCCAGAGACAAAGAGGTTGTTCCAATTATTTTTAGCTGCCTGCTCAGGGGTAAATTCGAAGATGTACAAGATACGAGCTCAAACACAAGTTCTCCTTTAGGTTCAAACTGGAAAGAAACCGTGTGCTTCTTGCCAATCACTCCTTGTCCTATTAAGTTCATAAGAATTTAATATCAAGTCTTTAAATGTCAAAATTTTTGTTCTAATTTCATATGTGTTCGTGTCCCCAAAAATTTTTGGTTTTGGAGTGCTCTAAAAAATGAGTTTTTATTTTGAAAATGAGAGAGAAAAGGACTCGCCCTTCAGTACGAGGATCGACCGTTCTAGGTCGCTTTACTGAGGGCAATCAATCCAAGGACTATGTTTATTATTGATGCATTTCATTTTTGCTTAAACATCTCTTCATTTTATATGTGGTGTAGAAAAATATTGAATAATTTGATGTTTCAAACTTTTGAAAAGGTTCTTGAAGAATTATTTAAGAATGTGAAACATTTTGGGAAAAACTAGAATTAGAAAATGAAGAGAAATATCATTTGGAAAGCTTGGAAAATCATTTTGATGTCACTTTAGTGTTCTCTTAAGACTTCAAGTAGGTTTGAGATTTTGCTCTAATTTGTTTACTACCTAGTTAGAGCTTCATCTCATTTTGCTTAAATTCTTTTGGAGAGGTGCTTGTGATCATAAGTTTAAGTGATTGTTAATGCATGAATGCATTGATCCTATATGATTAGAGGAGAATAAAGCATTTTTACCATAACATTCATCTAAAAGCATTCCTACCATAACATATATCTAAGATTTTTGTTTTCATGATTATCATACATAAGAAGGAAAAAATTCTTTGAAAATGGATTGGGGTTATAGACTATCAAGCATGAATCCAACATTGGGTCATTGCTTGATTTTTGGTCTGAGTGAAGTCCGTAATAAAAAGATTTTGGAGGAAAAATATATTCAAAAGAATAAAAGATAAAATACTCGCAAAGAAATTTAGAGAGAGAGAGAGAAAGAGGTAGAAAAATATGCACATATACGTGTACATACCATCACATATGTACATATATGAAAATTTGCAAAAATGATATTGATTTGAATAGAAAGAGATATTTTTAGAGGAAAAGAAATAGGAAAATTTATATGCATACACATATATATCGATATACAAATATATATATATATATATATATATATATATATATATATATATATATATATATATATATATATATATATATATATATATATATATATATATATATATATATATATATATATATATATATATATATATATATATATATAAGAAATTTGTAGGAGAAGACATTTAACTTGAAGAGAGAAATAAACGATTTAAGAGAGAGAAAATAGAACACATGTATATACGCATTCATATGTATATGAAAATTGGTAAAATAGAATATAGAAACATAGAAAGAGAAGGATGAAGGGAATCATCATGTGCACATATATGTATATAACATGTATATACATATGTGTCTTCATGAGATTAGAAATCAAAAAATAGCTTAAAATAACCGACTTCAAGTTTGATGTAGGCCGAAAGGGGATCTTGGACTCATGCAAGAGCTTAAGCTAAGTCTCCAAAGCCACATTAAAAAGGGTTCTTCCGAAAATATTTGGGAAAGCATGATTTCAAATGTTTTTATATATGAACATAAAACATAACCATTTCATTAGTCACATGGGAATATGTTTCTTCCACCGTTAGATATCGAAGAAAATCAAACCATACGATAAGACACTCATTAAGGTTCTTAATAGGATGATTAAAAAAGAAATTAACACAAAATGATATGAAAATCCATATTAACATGTACATATTTGTGAGGGTTTTTCCCAGGTTGGACAAGCCTCAACCTCAAAAATTAACATAAGAATAAAGACACATTCCCAAACCGCACTCTCATTCTCACCGTGCATTCACATATGAATAGAAAAAATTAAGCAACTATGCATGAAAAATATTCCCAAAACAAAGTAACATTCAAGTAATAGAGAGAACATGTTCAATCATAGAATGCATTATCATCTCATCTTTTCATGCTCTCGGTGCACTCGAGCATAGCTTCTTGAGTCTAAAATAGAGATTCAGAATAATCTCGTATGGTCATGGGGAGATGAAGAGGAGAAGAAATAAGAGAACCAAAACAAGGCTATATTCAAGAAAATATAGAACATGATGCAATCATAAGATGAAATATCATCTCATCTTCTCATACTCCCGGTGCACTCAAGAATCGCTTCTTTACTCTGAAATGAGATTTTAGAGTTATCTCGTGTGGCCATGAGGAGATGAAGAAGAGAGGTAAATAAGGTAACCGCAACATGCGCTCGGTGCACTCAAGAATAGCTTCTTGACTCTACAATAGAGATTCTAGGGATATCTTATATAGCCATGGGGAGATGAAGAAGGGAAGAAATAAAGAAAAGAATGGAGTGGGATGTTCATTACATACCTCTAATAGAAAAAAATAATGATCGCTCTTGCTTTGAATGATCCTAGGTTCACCTTGAATGAAGCTCCAAGATGATGAAGAGGAGGTCTCCAAGAGATCTTTTGTGCTCCCTTAAAGAGTTGTAGCTTGATGAAGCTTGCTTCCAAAGTTGGAGAAGAAGAAAAAAAATGAGAAGGAAAGAAGAAGAAGGAAATAGAGGAAAAGAGCTAAAGACTCTAAGTCCTCAAGTGAGAATGCACTAGAGCTTCTCCAAGGGCTAGTTCATGCGCAAGAGGGAGGATAATGAGGGTTTTTATAGAGAATTTTGGAGTCAAAACTCAAAATTTGAATTTTTTTGAATTTGTCAAGATTTTCATGCGAATTTAAAATAATTTTTAATTATTTTTAATTTTTTAAATAAAAAAATAGGTTTTGAGTGAGTATGATTGGCCATTAGACCTGCAACCCTTTTTGAGGTGTAGACAGGGCAAATGCCCACTTAAAATGCTCAAAATCAACCCCTAATGGTCAATTTTTGAAGAAAAATTAGGCTTGCGTCTTGGCATCTTGTGCCAATGAAAAAACATGCGTGTGCGACCGCAACCACACATGCGATCACGCTTTGCGCGTCACGCATGGGCAGTCGTGCGATCGCAGGTGTTGTTGCTCGACGTGCGGTTGCGCGACTGTGCATCGCTTGATGCGTGAATCTCCCCCCCCCCCCCTTTTTAAATTTAAGTGATAAAAAAATAAAAACTATTATTTTGTTATTAAAAAAATGGTTTTTTTTGTTACAAATGGGTGGTCGACTTCATTTTAAATCTGACTCCGAACTTTTTTTAAATCCGATTCAGGTTCAATTGATTGTCGATCGTTATAGCACACGACTTAGGCTTAAAAACATGTTTTGGCATGAGAATGATACCTTAAAAAAAAGGGAGCGTCCTGGCACGCACGATGCTCAAAATTTTGTCGTTTGGAACTCAATTCTCTTTTGTGTTTGAAATGCTTGATTGGGATCTGAACTGTGGTTTTGGATCTAATTTAGATTCAAAAATTGGATTTTGGATTTAGATCTCACATCTAAAGTTGAGTTTTGTGTTTCAGTAACAAAAACATAGTCTTTTTGCAAAAAAATTGGGGTGAGTACAGATGCCCCTCTTTGTTACTAAGCCAATGCTAGCCGTGCTTAGTAACAAAGATAAGCACCCCAGATTTTTCAAACAAAACATGTGGAGAGTGATGTTTCAGGCTTACCCCCCCCCCCCCCAACCAGAATGGGTTGTTTGAGCTTAAATTGCAAGTTTAACCCCTTACCTACACTGGTTTGCCAATATTGAATTCAGGTTTAACCACCTTGAAATGGGTTGTCTTGGCTTGCGTTGTAGGTTTAATCCCTTACCTACGTGGGTTGCTCTCACGTTGCATGTTTAACCCTTTACATGCATGGATCCCTCTTAAATCTTGATTGATAATAATAAACAAAATGCCCCAGTGTAATTGTCATGTCTTACAACTGGGAAGAATCTGGATTGAATGGTAGATTGAATGTGAAAACATAAATATTTGACATTGATTGGAACATGAATACAAGAGGACTATGCATATAATTTCTTGAAGTGAAGAGCATTGACAGGATGGGGAAGTTCCACCCCATCAGCATCAATCAATCGGTATGAATTACAGGGCAAAGCTTCCTTAATAATGTATGGGCCTTCCCAATTCGGTGCCCACTTACCTCGCAGCTGTCCTCTGAGGTACATCACAGATAATGGTATATGCAAATAAAAGGAATTGATTATTTTGACATGTTCAACATAGTGATGAAATTGACTATGATTCAGATTGTGCTTGTTATTTCCATCTCATAAGTAGAAAATTTGCCAACTTGATGTTAATAATGCATTCTTGCATAGTACCTTGGATGAATAGGTCTAGTGGAACAACCGCCAAATCTTCAGGATGCATGAAAACTAGATCATGTTTGTTGTCTTCACAAGACTTCATATGGATTTAAATAGGCACCTAGACCCTGATATTAGAAGTTGAGCAAATCCACTTCGGATAGGTTTTAAAGTTTCTACTATTGATACTTTTTTGTTTGTACTTAAGATAGAACTAACTTGTCAACATGTGATGGTTTATGTTGATGATATTGTTGTCCTAGCTAATTCATGGATCCAAATTTCAACCCTTCTTCAGTGCCTTCAAGCTAACTTCTCTTAAAAAATTTGGGTGACTTAAAATTCTTTATTGGTACGAAATTTGTTTCTAACTGTCATGGCATTATTTGGCCTCAACAAAAATATGTGTATGACATTTTAAGCTATAGTAACATGCTTGGTATAAGCCTATGTCTTCTTCTCTTTCTACTTCTACTATGCTCACTAAAGAAGGTACTCCTTTCTATGATGGTACTTTATATAGATAGACAATTGGAGTTCTTCAATACTTAACTATTACTTGTCCCGATTGTAAACAAAGTTTGCCAATACTTGTAAGCTCTGAATCTCATTGTTAAGTGCATACTTAGATATGTTAATAACACTCTTCCCTTTGGGTTACTGTTTCGACCTTCCTCAAACCTTCAATTTCATGCACACTCTAAAGCTAACTAGGGAGGGTGTTATAATACTTGTAAGTTCACTTGTTGATATGCTATTTTCCTTGGTCCAAATCTCATATCATGGATATCAAATAAACAAACAATTATCATCTACAGGGGCTGAATACCCTTGTATGGCTAATACAATTGTTGAAGTTTTATCGATTCATACTTATTAACAAATCTTGGATTTCATGGTCTCAAGTTTCAATGCTTTGGTGTGCAGATATTATCACAATATACATGTCAACTCACCCAATATTTCATCACAAAAGCAAATATATTGTGACAGATGTTCACTTGGTTAGTGGCCAAGTAGCTTCAGGGCAGTTGTGTATATGTCATCTTCCTAGTTCTATTAGTTTGTTGATCCTCTTACCAAAGCACTTCCACTTCAGTTTTTTTCTTCAAGCTTGAAGAAACCTGAGCATTCTCTCTAGATCCTTGAGTTTGAGGGGGATATTAGACATCACCAAACTTAGTGGAAGGATGAGGACTCAAAGAACTGTGTTTATAGTAGCAAACTTTGAGTGAAGTGCTCTCAAACTCTTAAGGTTACTAAAAATAAAGAGCCAAATGAGGCAGTTATGAAAACTAACGTACACTCTTCCAAGTGATGTCTAGCTATGCTGTTGTAACCTTATGTTGATATACTTGAATGTGAGCTCTGAAATGGTAAGAAGGACATAAGTTCTCTTTGTGTTCTATTTTGTTTCATGTATCAGAGTGTCTAGGGTCTGGAGCTGTAAGTTTCTTCAAATTCTTTTTAAATGGCTTCCACTTAGAATGCTCCCATGGGTCTCCACGCAAACCTTCGCCTCTCCTTACCCATATCCTTACAATTTATAATTGCAAACTTGTGACCATTAAGTTGAATCAAACCAACTTTCTTCTCTGAAAAACTCAACTGCTAAAATTCACTGAGAGCCAAGATAAGACTGATCTTATTGATGAATAAATGGCTATGCTTGAACCCACGTTAAATGATACCAAGGAAGATGGCACGAGAACAAGTGAATCCAACCTATCAGGCATAGAAAAAACTAGATTGGTTATTACAGGTGGATCACTGGCACCCTTGCAGAAGAAGTCATGGTTCTCGTTCTTAGACTTCAGACATCCAAAAAGGTATGACACATTTTTCTCATACATGTCAAGAGAGAGAACATCTTATTATGCAAAAACTTAAAACACATACTAATGGCATACGATTGCAATTAGTCGTGACCTTTCAAACAAGCCACGGAACTAGAACAGGAAGGCACTTGAGACTTGTTGTAGAACTTTCACTTGAACCGGCGAAGGCAAAAGATTTATCTATTGTTGATTACATTTGTAGGTTAAGAATATGTGTAATGAGCTTGCAGGCGTAGGCAAGCCTATAGAAGACCATTCAAAAGTATTTTGCCTTCTTAGTGGATTGGGCAGGAGTACAAGTCCTTTACCACTACTATGTTGAAACCTCCAAAGCCTCCTTATGTAGAGGTGATAGCTTTGATCTAGAGCCATGAAACTGTGTGAAGTATGCATCATGAGGAAACAAATCAGTAGGTTGCCTTTTACAATAAAAAATAGTCGAGCCCTAAGTTGAAACCAAACAAAATCAATATTTAATTCAAAGGGATGAGAGTTCACTCAAGCCACACAAACTGGACGACAATCTAATTCAATAAAAACAAGACTAGTGAACAAGTAGAGAATCAAAACAAAGTCAAAGGTGTTGGCTGCAAAATTTGTCATAACATAAATCATAGTGCTGCTAATTTGTTGGCACTGGTTCAATCATGCTTTCAAAGGCAGGAGGTTTTATAAACCTTGGAAGCTATGAAGGTAACTGATGGACATAATGAAAAGTGGTTTTCATATACAATCTTTACTCAATATCATGACAATGATCAAATTATGGTGAAAAATTAAATATTACTCACATTGAAAGTACTGATATACAAAATGGGGGAGAGACATCTTGCTTATATTAATGTTCTTGTAGTACCTCAAATTAAGAAAATTTAGTTTCAGTTGACCAATTGACTTCTAAATATTCATATGTTTTTCAATTTTCTGCTGATGGTTTTTTTTTTTGTTAAGGACAAGAGGAACAATTAGCTGATACCATCGGGCAGTAGAATGAGGGATCTTTATGCTTTTTAAGGAGCCACTAAGGATCGGTAGTAGGTGATCTTCTTTTCTAGTATATTTTGATCAATCAATAAATAGACATGGCATCAGTGTTTGGGCTGTCCTCATTATCAGATAGTTGATTTTTTTCTTAGCAAAAAATAATATTGATGTGAGTGGTCCTCATTCAAGGAAGTCGATTTGCTCCAGTTGTCAAGTTTCCATGATGGGTAGGCTTCCATTTCCTGCAGTTGAAGATTATTCTAAAATTTTTCTTGAGCATGTTCACTACAATTTATGGAGACCAGCTCTCATCATGTCTACAAAAAATTAAATTTGTGTATGTGTTGATAAGGCTACATGATTTATTTTGGCTATGTCCTCTAAAGCACAAATTTGAACTTTGTCAAGTGATTATGGATTTCCATAAATTAGTTGAATGACAATTTGAAAGGAAGTTGAAATTTTTTGAAATAGATGAAGGTGGTGAATTTAATAGTTGGGTGTTAGCAAATTACTTGAGAAGCAATGACATTCAACAAATGAAGTCATGCCCAAGATGCCTCCTCAAAATAGTCTGGCCGAATGGCATCATCGATCCATCATTGAATTGGATCTTCCAATGATATTTCATGCCCATATACCTGTGAAATATTGGGTTTATGATTTCTTAACTGTTGTATGGTTGATTAATCAGTTGTCTACTCCCACTCTGAAAATTTAAGTCACTATTTGAATGTGTTTCTGGAAATAAACCAGATTATTCATGCTTTTGTATTTTTTGGGAGTCAGTGTTTTTCCTATTTAAGAGATTACACCAAACATAAATTTGAACCAAGGTCTTTACCTTGTTTGTTTTTTTGGATATTGTTCCATTCACAAAGGCTATTGATGCTTGTATCCTCCTACTAGTCATGTGTATATCTTACGACATGTGGTATTCAATGAAGCTTATTTTCCTTTCCATAAGCCTGGAATATTGTTCTCGAAGGCTGAACCTCAACTTGAACCTGGTACCTTTAATGATTGGACTAAGCTTCTTCAAGAAACTAACCATCTTGTTGGTCACAATGACAATCATGAGTCTCTTTCCACTTGTATGCATAATGAAAATCTCCCACCTCAAGAATTGCCACCTCCTTCTTTAGCTAAATTACTTTCTACTTCAGTTGAACCATTGACTACATACATAAGTGATGAAACAAATCTCACATCTCTTATACCACCTCAACTAGTGTTCACACTATTGCATTGACCAACAATTGGGACATGAAACAGCTTGGTGTCAAGAATGTGTTTTTCTATGGCAACTTGAATCCGTCTTCATTAAGTAGCCATTGGGGTTTGCTGATCCTTCAAAACTAATGCATGTGTACGAACTTCACCAGGCTTTTTCAAGTACCTCAAGCTCGGCACGAATGGTTTGTCACTTCTTGTTAACAGCGATTTTATTCCAGCATCTTTGAGTCTTCATTGTTCATTTATCACAAAGTTCAAGATACTATTTTTCTACTTCTTTATGTTGATGGCATTATATTAACAGGCTGCAATAGTACCTTTCTTCAAGAGCTTGTCAAAGAGTTGGGTACCATGAAAGGACTTGTATCATTTCATCATTTTCTTGGTATTGAAGTCATCAAAAAACCATTTTTGGGCTTTTCTTAAATCAAAAGTAGCATGTTGACAGTCTACTCGAGCATGCAAAGATGCTTGCATATAAATCTGCTATCACACCCTTGGTTCAAAACAATAAAGCCCCTAGTGATGTTCCTCCCTTTGCTGATCCTACATTATTCTAGAGTCTATATGGAAGGCTCCAATATTTAACTTTCACAAGGCCAGACATATCCTTCAGTGTTAACTATGTCAGTCAATATATGCATATGCCTACAAATAGTCACTTTCAACTTGTTTAGTATATTCTCTGGTACATTTGTGTGACTATTTCTGATGGTGTACTATTTTTCCTCTACAAGTTTTTCGGTTTCATGCATTCCTAGATTCGGATTGGGCAGATTTTCATGACACTTGGTGCTCTATTATAGGCTATTGTACCTTCATTGGCACGAATTGTATTCTTAGACAGTTAAGAAACAACTTGCAGTTGCTCGATTTACTGTAGAAGCTAAACATAGATCTGTGGAATCTACAACAACTGAACTTACATGGATTACATATATTCTGAAAGATCTTGATATCTATTTGGCTCAAGCTCAAGTTTTATACTGTGATAATATGTTTTCCTTGCAGGTCTCTATTAAACCTATTTTTCATTTACACATGAAGTATGTTGAATTAGATTACCATTTTCTTGATGAAAACGTAGCTCTAGTGTAGCTTATCACACAATTTGCGCCTTATTCACAATTATTTTCATGAAGGGCCTCTTGAGATGAAACGGTAACAAAGAATGTTAACCACTTGGTTACAATGGCAATCAATCAACATGCATCCAGGTTGTCCAACAAGATTGTGTCATGTCGGTTAAAGATGAGGATAATGATAAAGGCTCTCAACAACCTAACAAGGAAAAATTATCTAAAAGCGTTAGAGATATCGATGATCTTAGTGAACATATCTTTATAGCTCATAAGAGCAATCACTATGGCAATGTATTCTCTCCTAAAATTGAGGAGAAGATCAAGATGTAATATTTTAAATAATAAAGAATATATCCACCATCATCATCATGGTGGAATAGTCGACGTAGCTGATCATTTCACTGAACTACGTAAATTTTTCTTGTTCTCTTTGAGTTCTTGTTTCAACATCCCCATATGTTGTTGAGTAAGTGAGAATCATGGATGTAGGAGGTCTCTCTAAACCACAATAAAGTGCTTGTTTTACTATTTCTTCTCCCTTTTACTATGTGACACAGGTATTTAAAATTGCCCCACATACCCACTCTGGTATGCAGGTATGGCTGACCTTTGGGTACAGGTTGGATCGGGTTTAGGTCAGACATGATCCAAACCAAAAAATTTGTTCATTTTTATTAACAAACAAAAGATGAGCTCTGTAATAGAGCTTGACTCACCTGCATTTTCTGCAGCAGATCTCTACCTCAACAATGACTGGCGGCGATGATGACGTCTGGCAACCCACGGCGACGTCCAATGGTGTCTGGCAGCATCTGGTAGCAGCCTGGTAGGTATTTTTCTTTTCAATATTACAACTTAGTGTTTCATTTTCTTGATTTGTCGTTCTTCTTATTTGGGGATGCTTTTGTTTGAAGATTGAATGGTCAAACTGTCGATCTTTTCATTTTTTTTCATATTTTGTTTGATTTATGTGCTTAATGTTTATCTATTGCTGGCTATTTTCGTTGTCTTTCTGTCATCTCACCTACCATTTATTTGTTGTTGTGCTGGCTATCAGGCTGGTGTTGAAAATTATCTTCAAATTTCATCAACCAAACTGTTGTTGACGAGTGTTGATCAGCCAAGCTTAGGCGCAAGCCTAAATGCCAGCAACTTATTGACATATTCTTATTATTGCGTATTGTTTAATTCCTTCAATTTTTTGTTCATTATATGTTTTTTGTTTTGCATCTTTTTATTATTTTTAATGTAGTATGGTGAACAAAGAAAAAGAAGTCTCTCAAGATACTACTTACAAGTTCAAGTTGTGGATCAGCTACATCTACTGCACATGAAGACCAACCATTATGGTCATACATTAAAAAGAAAAAAGGAAAGCTCCTAAAGGTGGTGGAAATGTTGTTTTTATTTGTTCTTTTTGTGGAAAAGAGTTCAATGGATCATATACAAGAGTGAAAGTGCATATGTTAAAAATCAAAGCATAGGGAATTCAAGTACGTAAAGATATCACAAATGGGAGTTTGGATCAGTTGAAGAAAGAACAAGAATTCTTTGAGAAAAGAAAAGCCATATCATCTAGTTTTATTGACATTGATTTAATTTTACATGATGACGTTAAGGATGATCCAAAAAAAGAAAGTTGTTGATGCTAATTAGAAATCAATTAAGTAGTCATTTAGTTTACAAGGACGGTGAGAATTAGAGCTAAAAGTGGCAAAAATTTTCTATCCTATTTTCATACCATTTAATGTTGCTACAAATCCACATTGAAGAGATTTAGTTACATATATTGCAAACTATAACTTGTCTGGGTATGTTCCCCCCAGTTCTGAAAGGCTTCTCACAGTACTACTAGAACAACAAAAGACTCAAGTGAACAAATTGCTAGAGTATCAAAAGTTAATTTGGGAGCAACATGGAGTTTCTATTGTTTCTATGGTTGAACAATTTTGCAAAGGTGCCCTCTTATTAATTTTATTGCAACTTCAGCAAATGGACCAATTTTCTTGAAAGCAATAGATGCATCTAGAGAATACAAAAGTACTGATTATTTGAAATAATTGTTCAAGGAAATAATTGAAGAAGTGAGGAAAAATAAGGTTGTTCAAATAAGTACAAACAATGCACCTGTATGCAGAGCAACTCGTATTACCATAGAACATGATTACCCTCATCTCATTTGAACTCCTTGTGCAGTCCATAGTTTAAATTTGTCTCTAAAGAGTAAATGAAATCCACCAAGTAAAGAGCAAAATCCTCATGCTTATGACATATGTCATGGATTGAAGACTTGGAAAAGAATGTGAGGAACATCAGAAATTTCACAATAAATCATCAACATACACTTTCCATTCATAACAATCATTCTGATTTAAAATTGTTAAGAGTTGCACAGACATGTGTTGCATCTTTAATTGTTATGGTCAAAAGGATGAAAGAGGTTAAAAGTGCATTAATCAGCATCGTGACTGATGATGATTGGAATTTCTATCATGTTGATCATGATGACAAAGTTCAAGCAATCAAAAGAATGATTATTGATGACAGGATAGAATCTTTTATTTTCTTGCATTCACAAAGTACCTATCTAGGAGATATTGAGAGTTCTTAATTGTAATATTTCAACATTGCATTGTGTTTATGAGATGTGGGATACTATGATTGAAAAAATCCAAGAGGTCCTTTTTAAGCATGAGAAAAAAAATTATTGCACATGAAGATTCAGCATTTTTTATCATGTGCATAAAATATTGATTGCAAGATGGGATAAAAATAGCATTCCTCTTCAATGCATGACACATTCATTGAATCATAAATATTGTGGGAAAAGGTAGCTTGCACAAGGTATTGGAAGAACCCCACTACATAAAGATGTAGAATTATCAAAAATAGTTTGGCATGTCTTAATAGGATTTTTATTGGTCTAAATCAAAATCACCAAGCTTATGATGAGTTTGTAAAGTTTTCTACAAGAATTGGAGAAGATCTATGTCCAACTGTAAATAAAGATGATTATCCACATATTTCTTGGTGGATTAAACATGGACATGCTTACCATACTCTTCAATACCTTGCTTTCAGATTGCTAGTTCAACCTACTACATCTTCATGCTGTGAGAGAAATTAGAGTACATATTTACAAATCCACACTATAAAACGAAATAATGCCACAAGCAAATGTATAGAATATTTGGTTTATGTGCATTCTAACCTTTGGCTTCTTGAATCGTATTCCTCATCAGGATTTCTGCTCGGCTCAGACCTGGTGATGTCATCGAAGATTTTCTTACAAAGAATGGTGTCAACGTTGGAGACTTTTTTTAAATATTGTCATCTAGAGAATTTGGTGGATTTGAAACCAGATTAAGCATAATGACAAGAAGGACAGGACTAAGATGGCCAAATGGAAGTCTGGCATCAATGTAAAGAAGTCTTTCTCATGCAGCCCTGGTCTCAAGAAGCTTTTAAATCGATAAAGCTTTGGTTGAAGTCCAAAGTGTTTTCTCCCTTCTGGCTGGTCAAGAACCATCAAGGATGGATTACTGAGATTGTTTCTAAAAAGGTTGATGATATCAGAACTTGTGCTGGCTTTCTATGGCAAGAAGGTTTGCTGGTTAAACAATACTTTATGACTAATCAGGTGCATTGTTATGGCTTGTACCTTGAATCAAGGATGCTTCATTTTTCTCTTTTGTTTTAATCAGAATGGTTCTTTTCAGATTTTGATCAAATCCAATAATGATAGTTGGAAACGTTGGTTTCTTTTTGAGATAGCTAGATCGGACTGTTAGGGCTCTTTGAATCCCAATATTTTCTTTAAATTCCCTGTTGTTTCTCTTGATTTTTTTTGTTTGACGTAATCACATAATTTTGCTTTGAGGCTGGTTTTTCTTTTCTTTTCTTTTCTTGTCTTTTCTTGTGCCATTCTTTTATTCTTTCAATAAACGGAGGGGGTGATGCCCTCAGCCCCAATTTCTAATGTATTGAACCTAGCTGCCCTTCTTGGTTTCTGATACGGGTCTACCTAGAAGCGTGTTTGAACACGGTGAGAGTAGTCGAGCCAGGGCTGAAGGACTGGAACTACAGGATGAGCAAGGCACTGTGACAGCAAGGGAGGCTAAATCAGGACTTAGTGCACGATCTGTGGGTGGCGAGGGTGGAGATGCAAAGGCTCTAGGTCTTGATACATCCAGAGAAGACCAGCACTTGGGAGCGGATTCAACCAAGGAAGGCCAAATTGAAAGTCTTAGCTCCAGTTTAGGACTAGTCCATCCTAGTGTCGGTCTTGATCTAAGTCGTAGTGGTGGTCTAGAATGAACCTAGGTAGGGAGCCTCGGCTGAGCATGGTCTTAGCTCAAGTAGGCCGAGCTGGCTTATGGGGAAAATCTGAAGTCTGGGTGGCAACCCAGACAAGTCCCCCACCTTGCGCCCATCAAGCGCAAGGGTTCATTTCATTAGATAGGGGCAATACACCCTATTTCATATTCATTTGCGAGTGGACCGAGTCACTTAAGTTAGTATTTAAACTTCGTTTCTACTTCAAGTTGAGTGGACCGAGTCACTTAGGTTAGTATTTAAACTTCGTGTAATTTGGATTTCACATGCAATTTTGGGAAAAGAAATTCATTTGAGCTTGAGCACTCCCTCTTTTCGTGTCTCTCACTCTCTCGTGCCTCTCTCTTTCTCTTCTCAATGCCCTCCAAATCACCGGCGGCGGCTGGTCCCCCTTCTCCCACATGCAAGCCTCTCTAAACCGATGGTCTTTTCCTCCTTCTCCTCCCCTTTCTTGGTCTCTTCCTTGACCCCTCGACCGAAGGCTTGGTGGCTGAAGATTTCCCAAGGTGTGGCTCGGCCCTTGCGACTTCAACAGCCCACGATTTTCCCACTCCAACTCCGGTGAACAACGGTACAACTTCCATACACCACAAGTGGAAGTTAGAGGCCAGCTTCGTCCAAGGGAAGGCTACACCTCCTCACGGTGGGCAGCATACGACATCAGCAGCAACAGCAAGGTTAGTACCTTGGAATTTAAGGGTTGATATTGTGTAACATCATTGGACCAATTTGGGTTAAGGTTCGGCCAAAGGAGTGGCCTGATTCCCTCGAGTTACAGCCAAGAGTTTCAGTCAAATTCCACAGTGGAAACTTCTCCTAAACTGGTTCTTACGAGTCACAAAGGATTCCTTTTGTTTCTCGTACGATTCCTCAGAGTTTGAATTAGTTTTGCCAGAAATTCTTGAGCCAAAAAGGTTAAAAACCAACCTCGGGTTCAACCTGCAATTCCACTAGAAAATCAGAAAAAGAAAAGAAGAAAATCAGTGAATAGGGCAAAAAGAAAATAAAAGCCCAAGAAAAAAGAGAAAGAAAGAAGTGAATCCAGTGAGAATTGAGTGCACATCCGGCTGGAATAGTGCTGGCCGGAATTTCCGCAACTTCCGGCCACCGCTGGCATAATTCTGGCAATCTTCATTCCGTGGACACATTTGCATTCGTACTCCAGCCCAGAAGCATCAACATTTGGTGTGGGCATTCCTGGAATTTGCGCGGCAAGAGAAGAAAACGCATAAGGTTCTTCTTTCCAAGGGCCGGCGCACATTAGGGAATTCATTTGGTCCCAAGCCACATTTGGTGAGAGGTAAATCTCTTCTTTAACCGTCTCCTTTTCCAGCTCTTCATTTGGGACATGTAGCCAGCATCCAAGAGGGTGGGCCAAGGCCTACCTCACGCCAAGGACTCCCACATTTGGTAGGAGTCTTCATCCGCGTGCCACCTCGCCACATTTGGTGAGAGGCGGGCTGCGTGCCTTCCATTGCTCCACATTTGTTGGAGCCGTTTACCCTTAGCTCACTCTCTTCCTTTTATTTAGGACTCTCTAGCTCGAGCCATCTAACCCATTCCAACCTACATTTTCTCCTAAGCCGACCCCACTAGACGCCCAAGCAAGTGCCACGTGAGGTTAGTCCCCATTTGGCCTCAATCTTCACTCATGCGATACCATTTGGTATCTCAGCCGTCATTGGGCCTGAACCCAGCTCATTCACACGAGCTCATCAATCATTGCCAACCCTCTCTCTAATTCCAAAATAACCCTTAAGCTAATCACCTAGCCTACCCATACCGGAACCACATCCACTAAACCTAAACCTAGTCAACTAGACCCGAGTTACTTAAATCTAGTTAAATCTAACCAAGCTCATTGGAACTAAACCTACCCAAGTCGGCCACACCATAGGTTTAGTCCGAGCTCTAGACCGAGCTCAACATCACTACCGTAGCTAGGTTTATTCCAAGCTCTAGATCGAGCTTGTTCACCTGCAACGGCGTCTTAGCTTCCATAGGGGAGCTGCCTTCAACCGGCGTCCAATCTTCTGACAGGCGATCTTCCGCGCACTTCAGAACCGCCGGCAGCGGATTATTACAGCAGCACCGATTGACCTTCTCCAAGATCAGTTTTCTCACCTCCTGTTGTTGTAATACCGGGGAATTGGTATTCATCCTGTGGTCTCTTTTGCTGGTACACCAAGCTAGCCTTGGTAGGGTACGTGCTCTCTAGTTCCCTACAGATCCGCTTTAAAGGAGTGATTCTTCGTCTTCGTTTAGTGTCTGCATTTCGGTTTTAGTGTTCTTGTAGTTTTCTAGTGGCCATTAGCCTAAGACCTGGCTGCCAGACATTAGTTTTTTCATTGGTTTTATTTCTAGTGATTGATGCATCTTTCTATTCCAAGTAGAGCAGTTTGATTCATTTGTGTTTGTTTTGCCTCACACACATTAGAATACTTTGTAGTAGGATTCAGCCTCGTGATTTGGTTTTACACGCACCTGTATCCACTTACCTAGGGAAGTTTAGTGCCAAGATATCAGTCCGACCGGGTAGAGTCATTGTCTTATTGCCTTCTCTTGGTCTGTTTTAGGCGCCCTCAAGAGATCTTGGGGATAGGATCGGCTGTAGGAAAGTGTCTTGCCCTACTCTGGAGTAAGGTCCTATCGATTTGGTATCAGAGCCTTCTTGAGAGGCTGCCGTACTCGGTTTTCATATCCCAGCAGTGTTAGTTTGGTTTGTTGGTGGCAAAGCAGAATTTCATATTGGTTTTCAGTCAGTATTAGTAGCAGTGGGCCTTGATTCAAGGAAGTTGGTGTTTTAGTTGTCTTAGCTAATTAACAGTAGGTAGGAAGCCCTGTTGTTTTTGGAGTAGCAGCTGTCTTGGTAAACTGTGAACAGTTCAGCCCAATCAAACGAGGAAATCAGGCAAATTTCTGGTCATCAGTGAACGAGCTCCCTACCCACCTGATCATAAATATTTTGGACACCTTCTATCCAAATTTCGTGTTAAACGGAGTCCGTTTGGTGTGGCAAAGGCAAAAACTGGCTTACAGTTTCTGAAATACGTTTAGTAGTTCCATTTTGTGTTTACAGTATTTGGTTTGAATTAAGCACCTTGCTTTCAGTTTTCAAGAATTTAGTTTAGTAGAGTTCTTTCTAGGATTACTTGAATTGTTATTGTTCGTGTTTGTGGGAAATCTATCCCACATGACAAGAAGAGGTAAGCAACTCATGGTTGTTGAGGTGACCGAACTTGAAGAACATAGTTCGAGTCATGAGGAGTCATCCACATTGGAAACAGAGAGTCATGCTATAGGAAGAATGGTCCACATTGAGAATGAGGTGTTCCGAATGCGCCGTGAGATGGAAGAATACAAAAAAAAGCTAGACAAGCTCGATGAGATAGAAGTCCTTAAGGAGATGATGAAGACCATGTCTATCAACCTTGAAGCTTGTAGGCAAAAAGTGTATGAACACCCAACCAATCCTGACAAGGGAAAAGGCATTTTAGGAGGAAACCCTAGACTTGAACCAAGCACCCAACCAACAGACAGGGGTGCTAGTAGTGCCGGAGCCAGAACACATGAGGGCCAGCCAAGTAGGGCAAAATATGAGAACCGAGAGCTTCAACGAGCTCAAGGATAACCTCACAGGAAACTGTTCAGACCCCCACCCATGGGTCAAGATATCAAGAACCAATGAAGGATTGAAGAAGAAGAATGAGAAGATTATAGGGAGTACAGGGAAAGGCGGAATAGACAACAATATATTCTAAGGGCCCCATCGGTGAAGATAGATTTTTCTCGCTTCAATGGCAGGAAAGCAAAGGATTGGATCTTTCAAGTGGAGGAATATTTCATGTGCTAGATGATTCCAGAGCACGAGTGGATTCAAACCGCATCCTTACATTTTGAGGGTGAAGCTAGGAGATGGTGGAGATGGCAAAAACAGAACCAACCAGTCAATGATTGGGAAGAGTTTAAGGAGTCCGTGCAGTATAGGTTTGGTGAGTCCATGTATGTGGACTATGACATAGAGCTAAAAAACCTCAGGCAAACCCCGTTTGTGCAAGATTATCAAGGGCAATTTGAGAACCTTGCCAGTATGGTATCTTGGACCCCCAAGTCTCTCATAGCAGCATTCATAAGTGGTTTAAAAGAGGAAATTCAAATCAGTATGCATACTGAGAAATACACAAACTTGGTTGAATGTTTCGCCTAAGCCCGTACAATTGAAGAGAAGAAGAAAAAGAAGATGGCTTTGAAGAAAATCACACGATATCCTGAACCAAGTAGGCCATGGTCTAACCCACCTAGGAATTTCCCACCACTAATTAGAAGGGATGAACCTCGACCACCATACCGTGACCGAATCCCTACTACGTACATTAGTAGGCAAGACCAAGAGGAAATGATTGCAGAAGGACTATGCTTCTATTGCAAGGACAAATATGAGAAGGGTCATAAGTGTAAAAAGCTTCGACTTTTTGAAGTTATTGAGCATAGTTCAGATGAGGAGGAGCAGCCTCCTATGACAACAGAGAGCACTATCCCACAAGTGCAAGAAGAGGACCCTAAGCTAATAACCAACATAGACAGTGTATGTCACCTATTGGCTGATCTTGATAGGCCCAATGCCATGAGAGTTTTGGGAAAACTGGGTGAAAAGCGAGTACTAGTGTTATTGGACTCTGGAGCCACCCATAACTTTGTAAGTGAACAAGTGGCTAAGGAGAACAACTGCGAAAAGGAGACCCAACCTCCATTGAAGGTACTCGTTGCTAATGGTGCTAGCCTGTCCTACAACAACAAGTGCAAAGACGTGGAACTTCTTCTACAAAAGGTTCCTTTCAAAGTGGACTTGCTAGTAGTACCCTTGGGTAGCGTAGATGTAGTTCTAGGAGTACAATGGTTAGAAACTTTATGAACCATTTCATGGGATTTCGGAATGATGACCATGAGTTTTCCTAAGGAGGGTGGCAAAGGCTAAGTGACCCTCAAGGCTGTGAATTCAACAGTAGAACCTAAAGCAGCCATTAGGGCCCTGACAGTACAACAACTAGCGGTATGGCTAATGTCAGTGGCAAAAGATGTGGCAGAAGTGGAGCAAGATGAAGAGGTGATACCGAGTGAAATTCAGTCCTACAACACCAGCCTACATTTCAGAACAAGCATGACACCATATGAAGCACTTTATGGATATCCACCTCCAGCTATTCCCTGCTACGAAGGCAATACTGCTAGAGATGATGAGGTGGATTGAGTCTTGCGCAATCGTGATGAGGTATTAGCAGCGCTGAAACGCAATATCAAGAGGGCACAAGAAAGGATGAAGAAAGCACATGACAAGGGTAGAGAGGACAGAGAATTTGAAGTGGGAAATATGGTATGGTTGAAAAGGTTACCTATGAGACAAAAATCACTACTCGAGCAGCCATATTCTAAACGGGCCTTATCATGTGTTGCAGAAGGTAGAAAAGGCAGCCTATCACATAGCATTACCACCTACCACAAATTTTCTTACCTTTCCCAGAGACACGAGCTTGGGAGCAAGCTCGATCCAAGGAGGGTGGATTTGATACGGGTCTACCTAGACCTCCTCCTAGAAGCTTGTTTGAACACGGCGAGAGCAGTTGAGCCTGGGTTGAAGGACTGGAACTACAGGATGAGCAAGGCACTGTGACAGAAAGGGAGGCTAAATCAGGACTTAGTGCACGAGTAGTGGGTGGCGAGGGCGGACATGCAAAGGCTCTAGGTCCGGATACATCCAGAGAAGACCAGCACTTGGGAGCGGATTCAACCAAGGAAGGCCAAATTGAAAGTCTTAGCTCCGGTTTAGGACTAGTCCATCCTAGTGTCGGTCTTGATCCAAGTCCTAGTGGTGGTCTAGAATGAACCTAGGTAGGGAGTCTCGGCTGAGCATGGTCTTAGCTCAAGTAGGTCAAGCTAGCTTATGGGGAAAATCCGAAGTCTGTGAGGCAACCCAGACGAGTCCCCCACCCTGCGCCCACCAAGTGCAATGGTTCATTTCATTAGATAGGGGCAATACGCCCAATTCCATATTCATTTGCTTATGCATTTTACTTCAAGTTGAGTGGACCGAGATGGTTTGTATCTCCAGTCATTTGCTTTGTGGTAAAGTGAACCGGTTCGATCCATCTGTGAACCGAGTCACTTAGGTTAGTATTTATACTTTGTGTAATTTGGATTTCACATGCAATTTTGGGAAAAGAATTTCATTTGAGCTTTAGCTCTCTCTCTCTCTCTTCACGTCTCTCTCTCTCTCTCTCTCTTCTCAATCCCCTTCAAATCACCGGCGGCGGCTGGTCCCCCTTCTCCCTCAAGCAAGCCTCTCTAAACCGATGGTTTTTAGATGAATTGCAGCCGGGCCAAATCAATGAACGACAACTTTATAGAAAGGGGTTGGAATAACCCAAAGAGGCAGACGCTCCTTCCCCATTCCTTTTGTCTCCAAGGTCTTGGGCTACTTCGAGACATGGCGGAACTTACAATTACTCCCTTCCCTTTAGCTCAAAGGTATCATATGCCACTGTTTGCAGTCCAAAAAAGTAGTGTCAATGAAAATTAAATTGCTGACTGGACTTTCACAATGTTTATTAGTAGAAAACGGGAAATAAGTGGTCAGAGAAATTTGGTTGTACACACATTCAAGAGTGTGATGGGTTACCTAGAAAGTTAAACCTCTCTATGTATAGATGGAAAATATTGAACCTGTGTCACGAGAATAGACCCATTAACTATGTCACCATTCTCCTTCTCCTCCCCTTTCTTGGTCTCTTCCTTGACTCCTCGACCGAAGGCTTGGTGGCGGAAGATTTCCCAAGGTGTGCCTCGGCCCTTGCGACTTCAACAGCCCACGATTTCCCCACTCCAACTCCGTCGAACAATTGTACAACTTCCATACACCACAAGTGGAAGTTAGAGGCCAGCTTCGTCCAAGGGAAGGCTGCACCTCCTCACGGTGGGCAGCATACAACATCAGCAGCAATAGTAAGGTTAGTACGTCGGAATTTAAGGGTTGATATTGTGTAACATCGTTGGACCAATTTGGGTTAAGGTTCGGGCAAAGGAGTGGCCTGATTCCCTCGAGTTACAGCCGAGAGTTCAATCAAATTCCACGGTGGACACTTATCCTAAACTGGTTCTTACGAGTCACAAAGGATTTCTTTTGTTTCTCGTACGATTCCTTAGAGTTTGAATTAGTTTTGCCAAAAATTCTTGAGCCAAAAGGGTTAGAAACCAACCTTGGGTTCAACCTGCAATTCCACCGGGAAATCAGAAAAAGAAAGGATGAAAAATCAGTGAATAGGGAAAAAGAAAAAAAATAGAAAAGAAAAGAAAAGAAAAACCCAAGAAAAAAGAGAAAGAAAGAAGTGAATCCTGTGAGAATTGACTGCACATTCGGCTGGAAAAGTGCTGGCCGGAATTTTTGCAACTTCCAGCCACCGCAGGCTTCCGGCAATCTTCAGTCTGTGGACACATTTGCCCTTCATCCAGCCAAGAAGCATCAACATTTGGTGTGGGCATTTCTGGAATTTGCATGGCAAAAGAAGAAAACGCATAAGGTTATCCTTTCCAAGGGCCGGTGCACATTTGGGAATTCATTTGGTCCCAAGCCACATTTGGTGAGAGGCAAATCTCTTCTTTAACCGTCTCCTTTTCCAGCTCTTCATTTGGGACACGTGGTCAACATCCAAGAGGGTGGGCCAAGGCCTCCCTCATGCCAAAGACTCCCACATTTGGTAGGAGTCCTCATCAGCGCCACCTCGTCACATTTGGTGAGAGACGGGCTTCCATTGCTCCACATTTGTTGGAGACATTTACCCTTAGCTCACTCTCTCCCTTTTATTTAGGACTCTCTAGCTCGAGCCACCTAACCCATTCCAGCCTACATTTGCTCCTGAGCCGACTCCACTAAGTGCCTTGTGAGGTTAGTCCACATTTGACCTCAATCTTCACTCGTGCAATCCCTTAGCCCCACATTTGGTATCTCAGCCATCATTGGACCTGAACCCAGCTCATTCACACGAGCTCATCAATCATTGCCAACCCTCTCTCTAATTCTAAAATAACCCTTAAGCTAATCACCTAGCCTACCCATACCCGAACCACATCCACTAAACCTAAACCTAGTCAACTAGACCCGAGTTACTTAAACCTAGTTAAATCTAACCATGCTCATTGGAACTAAACCTACCCAAGCCGGCCACACCATAGGTTTAGTCCGAGCTCAACATCACTACCGTAGCTAGGTTTATTCCAAGCTTTAGACCGAGCTTGTTCACCTGCAACGGCGTCCTAGCTTCCATAGGCGAGCAGCCTTCAACCGGCGTCCAATCTTCTGCGCACTTCAAACCGCCGGCAGCCGATTATTACAGCAGCACCAATTGACCTTCTCCAACATCGGTTTTCTCACCTCCTGTTGCTATAATACCCAGGAATTGGTATTCATCCCATGGTCTCTTTTGCTGGTACACCACGCTAGCCTTGGTAGGGTACGTGCTCTCTAGTTCCCTACAGATCCGCTTTAAAGGAGTGATTCTTCGTCTTCGTTTAGTGTCTGCATTTCGGTTTTAGTGTTCTTGTAGTTTTCTAGTGGCCATTAGCCTAAGACCTGGCTGCCAGACATTAGTTTTTTCATTGGTTTTATTTCTAGTGATTGATGCATCTTTCTATTCCAAGTAGAGCAGTTTGATTCATTTGTGTTTGTTTTGCCTCACACACATTAGAATACTTTGTAGTAGGATTCAGCCTCGTGATTTGGTTTTACACGCACCTGTATCCACTTACCTAGGGAAGTTTAGTGCCAAGATATCAGTCCGACCGGGTAGAGTCATTGTCTTATTGCCTTCTCTTGGTTTGTTTTAGGCGCCCTCAAAAGATCTTGGGGATAGGATCGGCTGTAGAAAAGCGTCTAGCCCTACTCCGGAGTAAGGTCCTATCAGTTTCCTTGCGTTAAGGACAATAAAGAAACTTACACTAACATGTCCTACATACTAACTTCTTCTTTTTTCAAATTTCAATGCTTGTAATTCAATTCGGGGATGTACCTCCGTAAGGTAAGAATTATCATATTTCATGTTATGTAGAAAATAAAAACTATTGTCTATTTATTCTGTTATATATTTACAATTCTGAAAAAAAAAATGAAGAACACCAGGCTGGGATTGATATTGCTCGCTGATAATCAAAAGCACTCTACCTCTTTTACATTGTTAACCAGGTGCTTCAGCTTTGAACCATCAACCAAAAACAACATTTTGTCAATTAACTTTAGGTTATTAATATTTCTGGCTTAAGTTAGGGCCAATATAACCAAAAAAAAAATACAATCGGTAAAAGCAATTCTAGTTTAGTTATTTGTATTAAGCTTTCATTCTATCCAATAATATTATTACATAATTAAAAATTATATCAAACAACTTGGTTCGTTGTTAATATTGAAACAATTATGCGATTAATTTTTTATTGATGATAAAAGATTATTCATGGAAAACCAAATTGTATCAACAAAGTTACATCATATTTTAAGGCTAAAATGGTAAATTTCTAATGTTTTAATAGCTAATTTACCAAATAATTTCATTAATATTTGTTATTACCATGGAAAAGCCTAAGTGTATTTTCATCTTCGCCAATAAGTTTATTCATAAAAGTTTCTCTAAATTTTTTATTTGTTTATATATTACACGTTCAGGTAATAGAGGAAGAAAAAGGGGCAGAAAAGAGGAGACTTTGATGAAAACGCCAGAGACTGAAAGGTGGAATCTTCCTGACAGCAGTAGATCAAAAGGACAATATCATGTTCCGGTCCAGCCTGCCCGTTGTAATTCGTGAATCTCCAAAGAGGAAGAGTCGAAGATCGTCTTTTCCGAAACATCCGACAAATTCGGAAAGAGTCCAAGTGGCTTGATTTTTAAATTTCAAATGAGAATGCCCACACTTTTCACGGCAATGTCGCCTATTTGGTAAATATGCCCATTCACCTATTCAGTTGATTCGAGGTTGTAAATTGCCCAAAAATATTTAAAGGATTATTTTTTAAAGTAATAGATGAATAAATACCTACACGAAAATTATTAGAATAACCAAAAATATTTAAAGGATTACTTTTGAAAGTAATAGATGAAGATACACACAGTTATTGGAATATTTTAAAAATCATTACGAGCTCAAACATAGCATGACTAGAATAAGCCACTGAATCGAAAAGGCCACAAGGGAACAAAGAATGTTTGCATTGTCTGGATGCCTGACACCGTGCTGCCATGTCTGATAAAGGGTGTCAAGTTCAAGCTTTCAAGAGTCCAAGTGCCAGAAACACGAATTGAGCAAATGTTTTGGAAATTGCTAGTAAAACAAGTAGATTTTGTATTATTTAGTTGGTAAGGTATTCAAAAGCTTGACAGCCTGCGAATTCATGTTATCATATCAAGGCAGCACTCTCGAAAGCATGCTATAGGCTCTGATATTTAGTAAATAATCCATACGAGTTGAAACAACTAGCACCTATAATTTTAATTCATTACCTTTATACCTTCATTGACAGCAAGTACATTTCAATATACTATATCGAACAACATAAAAACATCAATGACAATCAAGACCCTATGCTGGCTTCGCCTATTGGTTTCCCCATGTATCTGGCTCTGCTGTGGTGAACAAAATGAAAAATAAATAAAGAGCAACCGTACCTTATTTTGTTCCTCGAAATAACTTGTTTCACACCAGCAGTTTAAAGGAAACACAACATTTTAAGCACGAGACCGAAGTCGAATCAAATTCATTCTTAACTGAAGGACGTGCAAGCGCAAGTTTTCATGCACACACCTCATAAGATGTTAAATGAATATAAGTTTTAAGCCAGAGCAACTTAAGAGAGAAATTTGGAATCTGGATGCCATTGTAAGAGGCAAGTATTCGGAATCCCAAGATTCTCAATTGCTCCCCATCAACTCCCAGGAGCATCTGCCTCAGCCATTCGCCAATATTGCACACAAAGGAATGATCAAACCACTAAAGCTCGTTGGTTTAAATGCATTAAGCCAACTCACTGAACCATATCTCTCCAGCATTTATCTATAAAGAGTAGTCCCCATCCACCGGACAAAGCCCTTTCCCCTTTTCCTTTCTATAAAGGAATTGCTGGAAGTGATCACTATGCCAAAAGTATAATCTCTCCAGCCAGAGTTCCATGGAGTAAGGTACCAATATATCTCAAGCAATCAAGCTATCAAACTGGGCCACACCAGAAGCAAAAGCTTCCAATAGTCAGCTGTATAGGTCTTTAGGTGGTGGGATGGATGCCATGTTCCCTTTTCCCGAGGGCCTGAAGGTTGGAGGGGCGACTGACTAGTGGGATCAGCTTATTGATAAATCACCTTGACACACGCTCATCCCACCCCAATACTAAGGTGCCGTTTGATTGACAAAAGTTTCACGCTGCTTGCCACTCTCCGAGGCCAAGGACCAGGTCAAACCATCATTCCAGGATTTGTGGAGAAAACAAGCAATTCAGTACTCTCAAATACCCAAAATGTACTTCAAGATAATGAAAGGTACTCCTCATGAAGGCAGTTCACAAGTCTGGTACAAGGATATTTTTCCATTCTTTTTCTTCATTTTCAAGGAAGCACATTACTTCTTCAAGAAAGCTTTTTCTAGAGCTAGTGATTTAAGGATAATAGTTAATAGCCACAGGATTATGGATTGGCATAAGGCTAGATTCAAATTTTGGTGCACTCACAGCTAGACAAGACTTACATATTGTGCACTACTTCAGGCTACATATAAAAAGTACATTGTCATGTCATGCTGAGATTTACATCTCACCACACTCACTTATTACACAGGCAAGCTTTGGTCGGTTGTTGGGGCCCGTTGAGACGTTCTCAATCTTCCTGACAACCAACAAACCTTCTCCAAGCACTCTCTGAATTCCAAACAAATGATAAACTAATGAGCTTGTGCATGCAAAAAGGAACTATATAAAGAGAGGGAGAGAGAGAAAGAGAGAGAGAACCCCAAAAACAACATGCTTGTTGTCTAGCCAATCGCATTTAGCACATGTTATGAAAAACTGCAGAAGAGGATAACATTAATCAGCTTAATACATAAAGCAACACGCAAATGATGTATTCATAAAAAATAAACATGCTAACTTGGGAGTTGAGAAACATCTAAGGAAATAAGTCTTGCTACATCACCATTTGGAATATCAATGACCAACAATATGATTATGAAGTCCCGAGTCAATGTTTCAAAATATTGGTTTAATTATGATCTAACTTAAAGAAAGTTGAATATAGCCATATTAGGTATGCTTTTGGTTACTAAAGCACAAGCTGGGAAGAGTTACTTCTCGTTGTAAAATACAAAAAAGAATGTGAGGGTCCAAACAAACATAGACTATTTATTCAGCCAACTTGTCATACCCACAGGGAAGTTTTGGCTTGGGACATATGACATGGTTCCTGTTTCTCGATGCAGGCAGTTTGGCAAAAGTAAGCAAGGACTGGAGGAAAACATTCTAGCCAAGAAACAGCTACAGCAAGATTACATTGTATTTAGTCAAGTTGCCAACTGAATTTCCTCTATTCTTTGTGCCACATTTAAAGAACCTTCAATGACCAACAATATGATTATCAAGTCCCGAGCCAATGTTTCAAAATATTGGTTTAATTATGACCTAACTTAAAGAAAGATGAATATAGCCATATTAGGTATGCTTTTGGTTACTAAAGCACAAGCTGGGAAGAGTTACTTCTCGTTGTAAGATACAAAAAAGAATGTGAGGGTCCAAACAAACATAGAGACTATTTATTCAGCCAACTTGTCATACCCACAGGGAAGTTTTGGCTTGGGACATATGACATGGTTCCTGTTTCTCGATGCAGGCAGTTTGGCAAAAGTAAGCAAGGACTGCTGGAAAACATTCTAGCCAAGAAACAGCTACAGCAAGATTACATTGTATTTAGTCAAGTTGCCAACTGAATTTCCTCTATTCTTTGTGCCACATTTAAAGAACCTTCAATGACCAACAATATGATTATCCAAGTCCCGAGCCAATGTTTCAAAATATTGGTTTAATTATGACCTAACTTAAAGAAAGATGAATATAGTCATATTAGGTATGCTTTTTGGTTACTAAAGCACAAGCTGGGAAGAGTTACTTCTCGTTGTAAGATACAAAAAAGAATGTGAGGGTCCAAACAAACATAGAGACTATTTATTCAGCCAACTTGTCATACCCACAGAGAAGTTTTGGCTTGGGACGTATGACATGGTTCCTGTTTCTCGATGCAGGCAGTTTGGCAAAAGTAAGCAAGGACTGGGGGAAAACATTCTAGCCAAGAAACAGCTACAGCAAGATTACATTGTATTTAGTCAAGTTGCCAACTGAATTTCCTCTATTCTTTGTGCCACAATTAAAGAACCTTCAATGACCAACAATATGATTATCAAGTCCGAGTCAATGTTTCAAAATATTGGTTTAATTATGACCTAACTTAAAGAAAGATGAATATAGCCATATTAGGTATGCTTTTGATAAATAAAGCACAAGCTGGGAAGAGTTACTTCTCGTTGTAAGATACAAAAAAGAATGTGAGGGTCCAAACAAACATAGAGACTATTTATTCAGCCAACTTGTCATACCCACAGGGAAGTTTTGGCTTGGGACATATGACATGGTTCCTGTTTCTCGATGCAGGCAGTTTGACAAAAGTAAGCAAGGACTGGGGGAAAACATTCTAGCCAAGAAACAGCTACAGCAAGATTACATTGTATTTAGTCAAGTTGCCAACTGAATTTCCTCTATTCTTTGTGCCACATTTAAAGAACCTTCCATAATTCCATTTATGAGGCCCACCATTTAACTATAATCCCAAGTGGGCCTATCTAATGCTCACAACTGCCAATCAGGGATTCAGATTAAACATTATCACTTTCAACGTGTGAAACTTTGTACCTTTCTAGCATAGTTCTTTCAAGTTTGATAAGTGATCTTGTTTTCACTTTGCTGGAAAGGAAGGGACTACTATCATTTGATTGGCACTGACAGGGATTCTACCTTGTGTTACCAGACCACATTTGAAAATTCTTGGGGAGAGCGAGGGACATGTCAGGAAATTTCAGAAGCTTGAGGCCCTTTAAATATTATGACTAAGGTGGCGGAAATAAAAGTTCCTAAAATTTTTCTGTGTAAAGAACGACAAGTGTTCTATATCTTTTTTGTTTTCTTAGATACAACAGTTAGCAGTTGCCTGTCAAATATCCACATACCACAGGTAATTTAAATTAAATTTAAACTTTTAAACAACCACCAAGTTATAGCCATCAGAGACATACCTGGCATCCATTAGTGTTAGGACCACTGTTTGCCTGAAGGAAAGAAAAGGAAAAAGTTTAAATATTCGCAAAAACAAATGAAGGAAAAAAAAATTGAGTTTACAGAACTTTAGAAGTAGAACTCAATGTAATCAAAATTGCTAAGTTGTGGCTTCTCAAAATGCAAATGGATAAGATAAGACAGAATACAACAAATGAATTACTAAGACTAATAAAAAACATATAACTATCACTATTAACAAAGTGAAACACGCTGTAGTACACATCATCACCCGATTATAAACTGATATAAGCCTACAGCACTAGGAATACAATCAGATATGCATGTAGTGTTTATCATTTACAAAGAAATATAAAATGAAATTGCAAAATGATATATATGAATCAAATAATAAGATCAATCAGAAGTCCACAACGCAAAGATCACATTCATACATGTATATGATCAAACTGCGGAACAATGTAGAACAGGAACTGCTTCGAAGATGAAAAATGAAAGCTACACATAATATGCATCCCACAACTAGTCAATTGGTTAGTCTACCAGTTCCTGTCTTAACTACAAAGATAGCACTGACATTTCCACAAAAGACAAGGGATCAAAGAAGAAAGATATGCAGAAAATAAATGAACCATTACCTTGACTCCAAGACAAGCACATGAATTCTGATGACGAAAACCAACATAACAATTTATTTCATTGGAACCAATATAACAATTTAATGCATCAAAAGGTTTTTTTTCACACAAGATACTGCAAAAGAATATGAACATTTACAAATAGATGCAAGTGGCTCGCATCATGTCACTATACCATGTCCTTATGGCAGTCATGAGGTTGTTAGCCCTTCTTTTTCAGAAAATTAGCTAGTGTTCCATGACTATCCTCCTTTTAAGAGCATGTCTGGAATGCATCTTTATGTTCCAGAGACACCTGATATCATAGCTACCTTTGGTCCCCCTTAGATCCTTAATTTCTAGAGAGCTAGTTATTCCTTATCATTGTCTGTTTGCTTACCACCAGCATTATCAGCAATTGCCTAGAGGTTTATTCTTTTGTTCATCAGAAAACATTCAAATGGTTAGTTACCAAAGACCACTTCAAAATCTTAAATTTATTCCCACAGGCTGACGAGAAATGGTAATATGAAGAAAATCATGACGAGGAAACTGGCCTCCTAAAGGCGAATAAAAGATACCACCTAAGCTAAAAAATGATACATTAAGAAAAGGTAAACATTAAGATAAGATACATAAATACTGTAATGTAAAATGTATTAGGGCTTCTGGAGCACATTGAACATAAATTTTATAACCTGCTACATCAAAAGTACAGCCATGAATTATTTACTGGCCCTAAAATGGGCTCCAAAGAAAAAGGAACATACCATAGATAAAAGACCAGGGCCAGTATGCTTTGCGACAAAGTTTTCATCTTCAAATTTGCTGCCATAGATGGATACACATCCACTGCCATCACCCTGTAAAACAAGAAGTTGCAAATGAAAATGAATCATAAGATGTTATCAAAGAGATGGATAAAATAAAATCATTCTGACAACAGTTCAGAAACACTGAACTTAATGCTTGCATCAACAACCTTTCATCTAAATAATGGAAGCTTTTAAGAAAAAGCATGAAGGTTGAGGTGAAGTTCCTGTTAACAGGCTTCAACTGAACCACAGAATGGAATATTTCAGCTCCTTAAACATTATAGAAAATCAATTTTCAAAAGCTATAACTAAATTGCAACACATTAGCAAGCAAAAGAAGAACCCAATTGGAAGAAATTCTATCAGATGGATCACGGTCCTGAAGAGCACTAAAATTACAATGACACCTCGATACAAGGACGAGTAATGACCTTCACAAAATCACCTGCTTGGATCATAAAATCCTTGATAACCCTATGAAATTGGCAGCCTTTATAACCTACTGGGATCCCTGCTTTTCTGAAAGGCAACAGAAACACAAAAATAATTGCTTACTATGGCCAAATTATTGAACACAAGAAATCATCAGAAATGCATTTTGCATCACAAAGCTCCCTATACTATGAATCCACATCACAGTCAACTTTATGCAGTAAAACCTAATGGGAAAAGCACAATACTGCCTCGAATCACAGGCAATGTGTGGTTTTCTGTCTTGATAAGGTCAAGTTCCCTTTTTTCTCCATCATGTTATCTAGTAAAATAGTGTCAACTGTCAAGTTATTAAGAGCTCGTCTCTTTAAAGAAATGAAGACAACTATCACTATCACAATATGTCTCCACTCTCCAATAACGATGTTCACTAGCTTT
>JAANDH010000068.1:258021-358119 GCA_011799765.1 Nymphaea thermarum
ATATATATATATATATATATATATATATATATATATATATATATATATATATATATATATATATATATATATATAAATTACAAACAGAATAACATATTCATTAATCATGATCCAAAACACAGTATGGAAGAAATTAACATACAAATATATCAGCTTTTTTTATTCTCCTCAGTCGCATCATCAAGATTAGAAGGAGCAACAGGTCACGCCATGGTTAAAGAGGAAATGTAAACAGAACATGCTAAATAAGTCAAACTGTAAAACAGTAAAAGTCGGTACAGGCTGCAGCCAAAAAATACTGATTTAAACATTTTAATGTTAAAAAATTAAAACATAACAGTTAGAACAGAAAAATAGCATTTCCTCTTTAACCATAACAATTAGAACAGTTTTGATTTTAACGTTAGAATGGTTTAAAACGTTAAAATCTTAAAAGCATTAAAATCAAAACTGGACAACTTTGGACTCGGTCAAAGTTGACCGAGTCCGAAAATGAACAAGAATGATCCGGGTACATTGACCGTACCTGGTGCTGTGTTGACCGCACCTTTGCCGCACCCAGGGCCATACCCGTCCCGGTACATAGCCTATTAGGTTTTCATGCTCAATAGAGAAACCAATTTTAGCCCTGAGGAGCGCTGGGTCTACCCATTGATTCTTTGGAAAAAAGGCATTTATTTAGCTACTGACATGATGGGGTTGCACAAGCGGCACTACCAAATTTTTCCATCAATGCCATGCAAAGCCAGATTAACATGCCCAAGTTGCATTGGAAAGTTAACATGTTGTAGATCTCACTGTTTAATAAATTACAAACTCCTTTGTTGAAGAAGGAACTATTTGCGGTGCAACGTTTGTCCAGTTACTTGGTCCAAGCAAAACAGGGAATATCTGCTACTAACCTGTATTCACCAGTGCAGAATTGCCTGCAAACATCATAGAAATAATGCATAAGGTATTCATTTTAAGGCTCTAAACTGAAAAAAAAAAATCTAAAAGCATGCGAGAATACATAATTCAGGAGATAGGCTTCTTAAAACAAATTGAAGAAGAAAAAGCACTATCGAGATCCTGAGAAAATAAGTTTATAGGGGTCCATTGCTAGATAATATACTGTTTGTGCGCTCGAATGTGTACGAATATGTCTATCTGCATCACAGCTTACATCATCAATATAATCATTTCCCAGTGACGGTGTCTTCCAGTCCTGAACAATTTATGCAGGTTGTTTTGAGACCACGTATGCTCTCATAGTCTACAGAGCTTAGTTTATAATGTTGGCATCAATCCTGATAATGCAAAATTTTTAGAGCACCTTCATGTTCCCATGTGATCCAAGAATGGGAGACCATAACCATGGTGTTCCACAGCTGTTTTTGAATCAGATAGATTCTATGGTATTCTGCATTCACCACATTCTTTCATTGTTGTTTGCAAGAAGCCTCACCCCCTACCTTAGCACAAAAGACTGTGTTCCATGGGAACATGGCGGTCTGGGCTATCAAGCAAGCTCTTAAGGAATAACACCTACACATAAGGGAGAGGGAAGGTCCTTTCATGTGAAAAAGAAAATTATAGAAAACTATCAACTTTGGCCTTTTCCCAAGGGAAAGGACTCCTCACCCTAGAAGAGACATTTTACGTGGAATGACTGTCTCCCATTCCACATGAAATGGTGCAGCCATTCAAGAAAAGGAAGGCTGACACCACGCAATATTAGGGACCATTGATTGCCATTAATTTACATCCTCCAGGCACCAAGAAACCAGTGGCACAGGAAAGTTGATTTTCATGTAAAGCAAGTGAGCAAACTTATATTAGAATCCACACCAGCCTTTGGCTCTCCCCCAAGTTGGATTTTTAGCAAATCTGTCCTATTTTCCCATGAAAAGAAAAAGGAACTATAAGGCTTAAAAGTTACACAAATTATATTTTCTGCACTAGAACTTCCTGAACTTTGATGACGGTGATCTTTTTGGCCACTTCTTGTTGACACCCTCCCCCTACCATATTATCCTCATCCACTTCTTCTATTACTTATATAAGAAACATCTATAGAATAGCGACCATCCGACCATCTTTATACTCCCAATGCATCAACAGACTTTAAAAGATTCGTCCAATAAGTGAATAATCACTCAAATTTATTAATAGTCACCCTGGTATATCAGATTCAGTCCATCCATCAAAATTGATAGACTTCAAAATAACACATCCACCTTGAGAAAACGTGCATAAGATGTCCACTTTTAGAAAATGTGTACAAGGTGTCCTGTCAAGCCTTCAAACTTAAGAAATCACTCTCTTTGCATACACAAATTTTTCCCCTTGCTCCCTTAACGATGAAACAAGTTACATAACTCCCTTTCGCACATCCAGAAGAACACAGAAGAACAGTATAGAGATATAAAGAGTCTACTTTCCAACTCAAAATATGGACATATATAGAGCATCCTATTCAAACCCGTATTTGAGTCTCTACAACCAAAAACAAGAATGGTTCTTCCATTGTAAAAAAGAATGGTTCTTGCCAAAGGGAATGGATGCAAATCCAGCACTATACAAATATTCTCCAGCTTGCTCTTTATCCCCTTTTCCTTTAAATCCCTTCACTACTGGCCAACAACCTCAACCATCAAATAAAGGTCACCGTCTGGCTCACCAGTTGGGTTAATGAACCCAATTTTAGCAGAAACCACAATATATAAATGCATAACTGGATTTGCTTCAAGTAGCCATTGACAGGCATTGATACGAAATTCCGATGTTTCTCTTCAGCTGGTTGCCTCTGTTAATAAGCACAAAGCAGGCAAGGTGAGGAAGTCCGAATGACATGAACAAAATTTTCTGATGCATCTCCTCTCATTAATCAGGCACTAGTAAAGCCTCAAATTTTCTGGAATGAGGCAAGCTTCAAGCACACGAAAAGGTTTCCAAAAAGAAACCATTAGACAACTTTATGACAGCGGCTCAACTTATCATGTTTCAACTCTTGCACTTCATATCATAAAGACGATTAAGAATAAATAAATAAGATTTTGATGATAATGGTGCTTAGGCAAGCTTCATGAGCATGAAAAGGATATGAAACCAGTCCGCAACTTTATGGCAACGATTCACCTTATTATGTTTCGACTCTTCCACTTCATATCATTAAGACGATTAAGGATGAGGTATATAAATGAGATTTTGATAATAATGGTGCTTATGTGCTTGTACTCCTCGAAAGTTTTGCATGAGTTTCTAAATGAAATTGACGCAGGGAGTAAAGCTTTTTGTCGCCCCTTCCAACAAATATCACCTCCAAGAGATTCATATTAAGCTAGCTAAGACATGCTAAAACAAAACAAGTGACTACCGAGAAGGGAGAGGGAAGAAGCCGCATGATATTCCCATCGGGCACAATACCACGCGAATACGATTATCAGCCAGTAGTATCAAGTTATAGGAAAAAAAAGGATCAGCATATCAAAGCACCAAGTCTTCGAATACAAAATAAACCCGTTACAAAAGAAAATACTTAAGAAGCAGATTTATTACTAGGACCTAGTGAAGGAGAGGGACCTGAAGTTCTCGGCCGTTCTGGGGGCGATATCCGCGAAGAGCTCCATTTTGATCCTCCCAGCGGGTATGGTACCGATAGTGACGTCGAAGAAGACGATCGGATTCTTGGGATTTGAGAGCCTCAGATGCCATTCTACCGCCGACCCACCTCCTCCGCTACCGGCCGTCGCCATTGCTCTTGCGGTTGCGGACGCGAGCACTTTTGGCCCCCCTAGGAGCGTCACACCGTCGGCTACGGAAAAGAGCAAGAATGTCCGGCAAGTTTTTG
The DNA here is from genome assembly GCA_011799765.1 of Nymphaea thermarum. Lineage (NCBI taxonomy): Eukaryota > Viridiplantae > Streptophyta > Magnoliopsida > Nymphaeales > Nymphaeaceae > Nymphaea > Nymphaea thermarum. The sequence continues at coordinate 261,854 of JAANDH010000068.1, forward strand.
TATATGCCATAAACGCACCACAAGGAGTCAAGGTCAAGGAGCGAGACCTCATCGCACGTGTTTGGGTTTAATTTTAAAAAAAAAAAATGACTTGTTTGGGTGTAATTTCGAAAAAAAAAAACGAATCTAATTAAATGTGACAAAAAAAAAACATAAAGTAGGGAGAGATAAGAATAGTTCCAAAATATTAACATGCAATTGGTATTTAAAAACTTGTTATGACATTGCATATCAAATACCAAACTTGAACAAGACTGAAAAATGAATTTCTTCACTACATTTGGCACATCAAGTTTGATAAGATTGAAAATCAATTATATCTAAGATCCATTTAAATCCCTATTAACAACCAAACTGGGTAAAAATAGTTGTGTCCTATTTTAACTAGTGACAAAATTGCACAAGAGACCAGGGCAAGGAGATGAAGTCGCGTGTAAAAGTAGGGTATGAACAAAGAAGGTGGCATGAAAGGAATGAGCGGCGCGGCATGAACTCTTTCATCTATACATTAATGGCAAAGAACAAAGATGCCTAAAACTGTTTCACTTCGTAATGAGTGCATCACAAGCCATTCATCTTCTATGTTCATAGTGACAATGGAATAGGCTTACATTAAACAAAATGCGCTTGTATAGTATAGTTGTATTAGCTAGCTGGTCAAGATAGCAGGCTGGTGACAGTCTAGTCATCAGTTTAATTTTTGTGGGTGCTACTCTATTAGAGTGCAAACGGTCTAATGCCTTAGTGCCCTAGTTGATGGGTATCGATTCTGGTAGGGTCTGACCGAATGCGGCTAAGAAATCTTCAAGGATGTCGTCGAAGACCCTCTCTAAGATCTAGGAGGGAGTTGCCGTTCAATAGGTTTAATTGTTAAATACAATGAATGGTTCCTACCGGACAGTCACCCCGGCTTAAAATAGGTCGAGAGAGTACAAGTGTGTCTTCCCCAAGTCTGGTTTAAACCTACTACAAAAACTGAAATGAAGTGGGTAGACTTATTACAATCGTTGCGTACATAAAATTTCTCTCCTCACTCAATCATACATTCGTTGCAAACCATCCTGTCATTCAATCCTTAAGCAGCCAAACCACATCCTTTCCTTAGGTAGGCCTTACAACCCGGGAGTCGTATCCTTGGCCCACAACCTAAGAGGGACCCCAGCCGGTTGTAGTGTCTGGAGACGGCTAAACAAAAGCACCCTTAACCCATGGTTCTATAGGGTGAACTGAGTTTACCTTCCAAGGCCACGGTTGGGGTCTCCACGAGCTCACCGAAGGCAAGGTCCAACAATGAGTGAGTTGCCCTTCGGTATTCAGCTACCTTGAAGCTCTAGATAATAATGCTCCCTTGATAGAATCAAAGGTAACCAGAGAAAAATCAAGATTCTATCAAGGTATGAAACGTAAGAGAGAGAGGGAGTATCGTCACCCCGGTCCACCCCAAGAGTGAACGGAATGTCGATTGGGGGAAGTAATCGTCGATTTCGCTCGATGGATGTGGTTCATTCTCTCTCTCGACTACAATCTCCCACCATAGAGGTTGAAGCCGCACGTTTCTCTTGCTCAAGATTACGCTCATTCTCCTCCTTTCCCAGCCTCTACAACTCCCACGGGCCAGCCACGTCCAATCACACGGATCGAATGATAGAATGAGAACGGAAAGCAATCAAGATCCAATCAAAATAGAAAAGGAGTTCAAGAGTGTGGATGCACTTCACCGGATATGCACATGACCCCTAAGAAGTGATGTAGATAGGGGGAAACAAGCCTAGGAAGCGCCTAAGCACACATGCCTTCCTCCTTTTTTGGCGAAGAATGAAGTCCTGGCGATGTGTGTTGGTCGGACTCCGGTCGGATAACTCCTTGCTCTCCTTGGCTCCTTGTTTGGTTCACGCACTCTCCAAGTTGAACCCTCCTTCTTCTAACGAGCTAGGGATGCAAAGCTTCCAAGGTAGGCGTAGGTCACCTTCCTAGAATGTTGGCCGTATCTCCCTTGATCGAGCGATGGGGATCTCCAAGGATCTCGAGGATCTCTTGCCTTAGGTGGATGGCGACTAGGTTCAACATACCTTCCTTCGATCACCCCATTCCTTAGCCGTTGGAGCTGAATTAGGTAGGAGGATAGCGCCCAAAATCCTCCCTACACGTGTAGGATGGAGATCTCCCAAAGATATGGCCTTGGATATTTTCCTTGTTGAAGAGTGTCCAGGTTCAAAGAACCTAGCCGGCGGTAGATCCTTCCTTCTTCGTTGGAGAGGAAATAGGTAAGTAGATCCCACCAAAAGGGGCCCACGAACTGCCCTCGTCCACGTGTCTGCTTCCCGAGCTGCCACCTGGCTCCTCTCCTTTTGGAATTCGTCCAGATGCAATGCACCTAGGGCACGCGGGAAATCCCTTTCCAAAAAGATAGGAGCGGTTAAGGGAAGATTGCATCTTGCCTTTTTGGAACGGATTTGATCGGGCGCAAATCTCCTCCTCCTTTCAATCTCGTCGCGATTGCATTGACCAGCGAGAAGGCCAACTCCACCACGTGCTGCCACTTGTCCACCATGGGATCAGCTGCAGATCTTGCCTTATGGAAGTGTCGCCAATGGATTTGGGAAGCCTAGGCGGCACCAAAAATTGCCTTTCAAGTCTCCTTATGCGCTAGGGTTTGCAGGGTTTATCTTGGACGAATTTACCCATGTGAAATATTAATTAACCCAAGAAAAATTAATGCACAGTAGGGGTAGAATGGAGATTGGTCACCCAAGTGTCGGAACTGGCCGGAGGACTGGTAGGTCCCCAGAATTTGCAGACGTTGTTCGGACAGTCAAATAAACTCCAAATACCTTGAATTTTGGATATGTTATGTAACTTTTAATTACAAATCCAACGGTATATGACTTGCCTGAAAACACTAAGGGAATTGCCAGGAACAGCCGATTTATCAAGCGGATCTACTGTGACTGCGCGGCAGCGGCGGAAACAGTCAACTTTCACATCAGATTTGCCTGCCGTGCCTTCCTCCGATCTGCCTGAAATTTGGATATGATGGAGAGGGTAAAGAGAGTTTTCCAACAAGCTATAGATCACCTTGAAACTCTCAGTGGATCTCCGGAAATAGTTTTTGATCAGAGGTGTCTCCTATATTCTTCTTGATAAACCGAGAACCGCGCCTCTCCTTCTCCGCGTGTTATCTCCTCTTCTCCTCCGCGGTTTCCTTTCATCATCTCCTTCCTCGTCCCACGATGTAGCCTCGTGACTCAGATTTTATTGTTGATCATGGAACGCCGCATCCCACCATAAATGTCTCAGGAAGAATCTCAGATTTAGGCGGATTGATCTTGAGATCAACCAGATGCTCCTTTCTTCTCCTCGAGCTACCCACAATGGAATCTTCTTCTTCACTCGATACCGTCTCTTCAATCCTAGTTAGACAAGGCAAACTTGAATGCAAGGCTCGGGAGGACGTTGATGTCGTGAATAAGGATGAACCGAGAGCTCCTCCTCCAAGCGTTAGGAAGTTGGAAAGCTTGGTTATGGCTGAGATCTCGCCGGAAGTCAAGGTTGAAGACGATGGGCCAGAACCACGGGCGGCACATTCTTCAACAACCTATAGTACAGTCGCCTCTCAACTCCTTCGTGTTCAAGGAGAAGGCACGGCTGCCTATCCAAGGTCTCCTTGGTTCGGATACGATGTTGATCTTCTTCATCAATGGCTACCGGTAGCCATTAATGGATAGAAGACCTCCAATAATCTCACGGCTTGGTGAGTATTACAGTGTAGTGCTCATAGAGCCACGCCCTAGGGACCAATATACTTTCCATGCATGGTGGAAAGAGAAATCTCAAATTTCATTAAGTAAGATTGCATATGTGTCTCGGTTTTTTGCTTAAATACAAGTGTCAATCTGGTTCTAAGCAATGTCTTGAGATGAGACGCAAAACAAACCGAAGCAAACAAGAAAACGGTACAAAAGCAAATGAATCAAATCAACTTAAGCAAAAAGTCTAAATCTGATTTGGGCCAAAGGCCCCACCTCACCGAGGTCCACCTGAGCTTCGCAAATCTGATCCGCGAAGTGGGCTCGAGTCCAAGGTGCCTGAATCGTGCTCGGCTGAAACATCCTCCTCTCCATGCCGAGCCCACCTCCTTCTAGGCTAGGTGTGCCTAGGTCTTCTTCCTCTTCTGGACTAGGTGAGTCCGGGCCTTCCTCATCTAGGCTAGGTGTGCCTAGGTCTTCTGCACCTAGACCAGGTGGGTCAAGGTCTCCTAGGTGAAGGTCACTTAGGTCCTCGAAGAACTCTGCATTCTTAACCTCACAAGGGTTTCCAATGCGCCTTCCGCTTTGCTCCCATCCGCTCCACTTTTGTTTGAGGAGTTAACCTCACAAGAAAAAATACCGTCTTCCCCCCGTAAGCGCCAAGGAGGAACTAGAAAAGTTAACCTCCCTACACTTTTTACCCTTCTCCGAAGCCACCCCCGCTTGCTCTTTGCAAAACTCGTAAACACAAAAGTTAGCCTCACAAAAAATATTGGCACCTACGGCGGAGGTACCAATGTGGGAAGGACGAGCTCTAGGTAGGCTCGTATCAGCCCCACCCTCCTCAGATAGAGCTTGTCCCCAAGCTCGTGATTCGGGAAAACGGAGGCGGACATGATCCAACTACTCCCAAGAGGCCCCACCATCCAAACCCTCTCACTCAATCAACACTTCATGTCGTTGTCTACCCTCCCTCAAAGCGTACATGTGTCTCAAGATCCGATATAGAGTATGTTGCTGGTTTGGAACATGCTCCACATTTCCGAGAAGAGGTCCATAGTGCGGTTTCAGCCTAGTCATGTGAAAAACTGGATGGACTTGGGCAGCTGGTGGTAAGGCAATGCGATAAGCAGCCTTCCCAATACGTTGAAGCACTTGGTATAGACCATAGTATTTAGGAAGGAGCTTTGAATACGGTTGCCCCAACAAAGATTTCTGTTTAAAAGGGAGTTGCTTCAGGCAAACATAATCTTCCACAGTGAACTCTCTGTCTTTTCGCCCTTTGTTGTAGAACTGACGCATACGGGTTTGGGCTTTGGCGATGTTCAGCTTGAGAGACTCTAGAATCTCTTCTCGAGTGCGTAGAGCGCTATCAAGCTCGTCATCCTTGGCTGTCCCTTCCTCATATCGTAGAATAGTGGGGGGTGGAAACCCATACACTGTCTCGTATGGTGTGACTCCTGTGCTTAAGTGGAGGCTAATGTTATATGACTACTCAGCCCAAGATATGCGTCTGACCCAAGTATTGGGCCGTGCACCAACATAACACCTAAGGTATGCCTCTAATGTCTGGTTCACTACCTCACTCTATCCATCTATCTGAGGGTGGTGTGCAATGCTGAAATGCAGAGTGGTACCGGCTAGACGCATGTACTCTTGCCAAAAGGTCCCTAGAAAGATCGAGTCACGATCACTCACGATGGTGTTGGGCATACCATGGATCTTTCCCACATGATCGTGATATGCAGCAGCAACTAGGGGACCTTGATAGAGACAGGGTAAAGGCACGAAATGTGCATACTTCATCAGTCAATCTACTACCACCATGACTGACTCCTTTCCTTCTAACCTCGGCATTGCCTCTATGAAATCCATAGAGACATCTCTCCACGGCTGTGTAGGGATGGGTAAAGGAACTAAGTGCCCTAGAGGCCTGACTGCATCATACTTCTCCCTCTAACAGATCTGACAATCATGCACAAACTGCTTTACATCAGCCTTCAAGCCTTCCCACCAAAACTGGGGTTTGATTCTGCCTATGGTCTTGGTCACTCCTTCGTGACCGGACGCGGCCGACTCATGGAAGTGACAGATGAGCTCGTCCCTTAGAGTGGACTGCTTGGGTATCACAACCTTGCCCTTGCGGCATAGGAGCCTTCCACGTATAGAGTAGTTAGGGATGGATCCCTCGTTCTGTGTCACAGATGCCTTCAGCAGTCTAGTGCTATCATCAGCATCTTGATCTAATGCAATTGTATCCCACAAGTTTGTGCTCACAAACGGAAAGAGTCATCAACATATTTTCTCCCAAACGTGAGAGAACATCCACGGCCGTATTCTCTGGACCCTTCTTGGATTCAATGGTGAAGTCATATCCCAACAACTTAGAGAGTCATCGTTGTTGGATAGAAGTGGTAATGCGTTGGTTCACCATGTACTTAAGGTTGTTGTGGTCGGTCCTAACCACAAACCTTCATCCAATCAAGTAAGGACGCCACTTGTCCACAACTAGCACCATAGCAAAGAGCTCTTTCTCATAGGTGGAGAGAGGTTTGGCTCGTTTTGTAAGAGCTTTGGATATGTATGCAACCGGATGTCCCTCTTAGCTCAAAATAGCCCCAACTCCCACATCACTAGCATCAGTCTCAATCGTGAACTCCTTTTCAAAATTCGGTAAAGTCAAGACCGGTGCTGCCATAAGTGCTGCCTTCAACCGGTGAAGGCCTCTCGTGACTTCTCTTACCACTGAAATGGTCATTTTTTCAACATGTGGGTCAATGGTGCTGCTATTGACCCATAGCCAACGATGAAACATCTGTAATAACCGGTAAGTCCCAAAAATCCACGCAACTCCTTGGGGTTTTTGGGTAAGGGCCATTGCTCGATTGCTACCAATTTCTCTAGCTCTGCCCTAACTCCATTCTTGGAGACGATGTGTCCCAAGTATCCCACCGATGTCTGGCCAAAAGTACACTTAGACATCTTAGCGTATAGCTGGTTATCCCTCAAAATGGTAAGGACGGTGTCTAAGTGCTTCGCATGCATCTCTAGTGTCAGGCTGTATACAAGTATATCATCGAAGAACACCAACACGTAGTCTCGTAAATATCTTCTGAAGGGGTCATTCATGCACATTTGAAACGTGGCAGGTGCATTGGTCAATCCAAAGGGCATTACGAGGAATTCGTAATGACCATCATGTGTGTGAAAAGTTGTCTTATGGATGTCCTCTTTTTGCATGCGAAGCTGATGGTAGTCTGCTCTCAAGTCCAGTTTCGAAAAGTAAGGAGCATCAACTAACTCATCTAATAGCTCATCAATGACTGGTATAGGATGTTTGTCCTTTACTGTGACCTTATTGAGGACCCGATAGTCCACACAGAACCTCCACATATCATCTTTCTTCTTAACTAACAAAACTGGTGATGAAAACAGACTGCTACTAGGTCAGATGACCCCACTAATTGAGCATCTCCTTTACGAGCTTCTCAATTTCTGCCTTCTGACTATAAGCATACCAGTATGGACGTACATTCACTGCCTTTGCCCCCTTAGTGAGGGTGATCCTATGATCATATGAACATGTGGGGGGTAAGCCATTAGGCTCTTTAAAAACTGAAGGGAACCGATCTATCACACACTGAATCTCCCCGGGAATTTCCTCAATATTTGTCGTGGCCGGTGAAATGTCTTTCACCATGGACACTAACCAATATGCCGGTTGATTGGCAATGAGGGCCTTTAGGGCCGTTTAGGGTCCAAACTTGGATCGATCACGTCAAAGATTACTTCTCCGCCACCTTCTTTAGGGAACGTCGTGGTCATGTCATCCAAGTCCCATCAAATTCTTCTCAAAGTCTTCATCCATTGGATCCCAAGTACCACATCTACACCTCCTATTGGGAGAAGGTATAAGACCACCTTGAAAGGAACCTTATGCATCTCCAAGTTTACGTTTTTGCAAATGTCATTGCAAGATAGCTTCGCTCCATTCCCTACCATGACATTGAAGGAAGCTTGTGGGGTAGTCGGCATGAGCCAACCTTGCCCACACTTAGACATTCGCTCCACGAGATGAGCCAACCTTGAGTTGAGGAAGTTGTGGGTGGCCCCGGTATCGAGAAGAACTATCACTTTTTGGTTATTACTCTTGCCCACAACTTTCATAGCATTGGGCCCGTTATTGGTGAGAGCGTGACACAAGCCCTCTTCTTTTTCCTCGGTCTCTTCCTCCACCTTGGCTACCTCAGTGCCCTCGGTGTCTACCTCTTCTTCTTCCTCCTCATCACTCTCAATGACCTCGTATAGATGGAAATGTTTGCACTTGTGACCCGCATGCCACTTTTCTTCACAATTGAAGCATAACCCCTTTTTAATCCTTTCTTCACGTTCTTGGCGAGAGATGTACTTGATGGGAATGTTATTTCAAAAAGCTGGCCGGTTTTCAGTCCTCTTAAAGCCTTGAGGGCTTTTGCCTAAGTTGGGCTTTGGCTTGAACGAGACACCTGGTTTGAAAGTCTTCTTTCGAGCTTCCTTTCGTTTAAGTTGTTCCTCAATGGTTCTTGCCAACGCGAAACACTTAACTCCGTTGGAGGATCCCTGAGCATCTAGATTTGTATATCTTCATCTAACCCACCAATGAAATGGGCTATTTTGGATTCCTCAGGACTGTTCTTTACCATGCTAGACAACTTCTCAAATTTGCCTTGGTAGTCTTGGACGGATGATGTTTGTTTGAGCTTTTGCAACTCAATCACATAGTTAACATAGGTCGTCTCTCCAAACCGCAATAAAATCTCTTCCTTGAAGAGGTCCCAAGTGGGGTTCTCGTTATCCTCCTCCCACCAACAATACCATTGTATGGCTTCCTCTTCTAAATACATTTTCGCCAACTGAACCTTGTGCACCTCTATTATATTTTGGCAAATGAAGTATTGTTCGGCTTTGTAAATCCATTCTTTTGGCCTATTTCCATTGAACTTTGGAAAATCCATTCTCGGCATAGGGAGCCTTGGCTCCTCATTGTTTCGGCCTCTTCGCCCTTGGTAAAAACCAGCATGGTGCTGGCCTCTTCCTTGGCCTTGCATCATTTCTATCTCTCGGTCTAACTCCTCTTCAAAATCTCCAAGGGTCATGGATTGCATAGACCGTCGCTCAATGTTTGTCATCGGTTCCTCATGGTGTTTTCTTTTTTGGTTTTGCTTTCGCTCTATGAAGGCTCTCCTTATCTCCTCCGGTGTGGGTCGCTCTCCCCCTCTTCTAGCTCTTTCACCCATGTGTATTATTGCCCCAGGTAGGTTTGTCCCATTAGTAAATTGAGGGTGATCAATTTGGTGATGGGTTTGAGTTGGATTCATTTCCCTCTCTTGTGGGACTTGGGTATGGGCTCCTAGTGGCTGTTCTACCCCTTGGCCCCCCAGGCTAGCTCTCCTAGCATCGTTCAAAAAAGCCTCACTCATCGCTCCTATAGGGTCATCCCTACGATAATAGGAAGAATTGTGGAAACGAGGTGGGTCTTTATTTTTCTCCAAGGTGTTCATCCGGCCATCTAGTTGGGCAATGGATTAGGTCATACCAGCCAGCTGACTTAGGATGAGGTCTAGCTTCGAGTTGGTGCCCAAGAACTCCCCTCGCTCAACTACACAGGTCTCTTCGACCACGACTTGCACGCCCTCTACCACAAGGGTTTTGGGTTCTATGGTCTTAGCTTTTCATGGGGCCATGACTACTAGCACGAGCAAGACAAACAGAACTGAATGAAGGTTGTAAATACTGAACTGAAATCACTAAAAATCTGAAGCAAAACTAAAGTAAAACTCGGGTATGGCTGCTGGAAAACCATGAACAAACTCTCCCAAAATTAGTTAGAAAATCTGAGCCCAAACTCTATCACAGATCCGTAAGGACTGCTCCTTTGCTGGCTGAAACTAGCAAGCTGAATTCCAGACGTTCTCCACACAACTAGAACAACAACTAGAAGTCCTCCCACGGCTCTGATACCAACTGGTAGGGTCTGACCGAATGCAGCTAAGAAATCTCCAACCCTCTCCAAGATCTAGGAGGGGATTGTTGTTCAATAGGTTTAATTGTTAAATACAAGGAATGGTTCCCGTCAAACAGTTACCCCGGCTTAAAATAGGTCAAGAGAGTACGAGTGTCTTCCCCAAGTCTGGTTTAAACCTACTACAAAAACTCAAATGAAGTGGGTAGACTTATTACAACCATTGCGTACATAAAATTTCTCTCCTCACTCAATCATACATTCGTTGCAAACCATCCTGTCATCCAATCCTTAAACGGCCAAACCACACCCTTCCCTTAGGTAGGCCTTACAACACGGGAGTCGTGTCCTTGGCCCACGGCCTAAAAGGGATCCTAGCTGGTTGTAGTGTTCGGAGACAGCTAAACAAAAGCACCCTTAACCCACGGTTCTATAGGGTGAACCGAGTTTACCTCCCAAGGCCACGCTTGGGGTCTCCACGAGCTCACCGAAGGTAAGGTCCAACAACGAGTGAGTTGCCATTCGGTATTCAGCTACCTTCAAGCTCTGGATAATAATGCTCTGTCGATAGAATCAAAGGTAACCAGAGAGAAATCAAGATTCTATCAAGGTATGAAATGTAAGAGAGAGATGAAGTATCGTCACTGGATTCTCAATCAACCCCAAGAGTCAACGGAATGTCGATTAGGGGGAAGCAATCGTCAATTTCGCTCAACGGATGTGGTTTCTTTTCTCTCTCGGCTACAATCTCCCACAATAGAGGTTGAAGCCGCACGTTTCTCTTGCTCAAGCTTACACTCCTTCTCCTCCTTTCCTGGCCTCTACAGCTCCCACGGGCCAGCCACGTCCAATCACACACATCGAATGATAGAATGAGAACAGAAAGCAATCAAGATCCAATCAAAATAGAAAAGGAGTTCAAGAGTGTGGATGCACTTCACCGGATATGCACATGACCCCTAGAAAGTGACATAGATAGGGGGAAACAAGCCTAGGAAGCGCCTAAGCACACATGCCTTCCTCCTTTTTTGGCGAAGAATGAAGTCCTGGCGATGTGTGTTGGTTGGACTCCGGTCGGATAACTCCTTGCTCTCCTTGGCTCCTTGTTTGGTCACGCACTCTCCAAGTTGAACCCTCCTTCTAACGAGCTAGAAATGCAAAGCTTCCAAGGTAGGCGTAGATCACCTTCCTAGAATGTTGGTCGTATCTCCCTTGATCAAGCGATGGGGATCTCGAGGATCTCTTGCCTTAGGTGGATGGCGACTAGGTTCAACGTACCTTCCTTCGATCACCCCTTTCCTTAGCCGTTGGAGCTGAATTAGGTAGGAGGATAGCGCCCAAAATCCTCCTTACATGTGTAGGATGGAGATCTCTCAAAGATCTGGCCTTGGATACTTTCCTTGTTGAAGAGTGTCAAGGTTCAAAGAACCTAGCCAATGGTAGATCCTTCCTTCTTCGTTGGAGAGTAAATAGGTAAGTAGATCCCGCCCTCGTCCACGTGTCTGCTTCCTGAGCTGAAACCTAGCTCCTCTCCTTTTGGAATTCATCCAGATGCAATGCACCTAGTGCGCGCCGGAAGTCCCTTTCCGAAAAGATAGGAGCGGTTAAGGAAAGATCGCATCTTGCCTTTTTGGAACGGATTTGATCGGGCGCAAATCTCCTCCTCCTTCCAGTCTCGTCGCGATTGTGTTGACGAGCGAGAAGGCCAACTCCACCACGTGCTGCCACCTGTCCACCACGGGATCAGCTGCAGATCTTGCCTTCCGAAAGTGTCGCCAATGGATTTGGGAAGGCTAGGCGGCGCCAAAAATTGCCTTTCAAATCTCATTATGCGCTAGGGTTTGCAGGGTTTATCTTGGACAAATTTACCCATGTGAAATATTAATTAACTCAAGCAAAATTAATGCACAGTAGGGATAGAGTGGAGATTGGTCACCCAAGTGACGGAATTGGCCGGAGGATGCCGGATCTCATCGGAATAATAGTCGGAATTCTGAGTTACACCATGAAATCCGGTGAATGGGCTGGCAGGTCCCCCGAATTTGCAGACGTTGTTCGGACGAACAAATAAACTCCAAATACCTTGAATTTTGGACATGTTATATAACTTTTAATTACAAATCCAACGGTATATGACTTGCTGGAAAGTACTAAGGGAATCACTGGGAACAACCGATTTATCAGATGGATCTGTTGTGACTACGACTGCGCTGCAGTAGCGGAAATAGTCAACTTTCACCTTGGATTTGCTTGCTCCACCTTGCTCCGATCTGCCTGAAATTTCGATATCATGGAGAAGGTGAAGAGAGTTTTCCAACGAGCTATAGATCACCTTGAATCAGAGGTGTCTCCTATCTTCTTCTTCAAAAACCGAGAACCGCGCCTCTCCTTCTCTGCGTGTTATCTCCTCTTCTCCTCCGCGATTTCCTTTCTTCTTCTCTTTCCCCGTTCCACGATGTAGCCTTGTGACTCAAATCTTATTGTTGATCATGGAATGCCGCATCCCACCATAAATGTCTCAGGAAGAGTCCCAGATTTAGGCAGATTGATCTTGGGATCAACCAGATGTTCTTTTCTTCTCCTCGAACTACCCACAATGGAATCTTCTTCTTCACTCGATACCGTCTCTTCAATCCCAGTTAGACAAGGCAAACTTGAATGCAAGGCTCGGGAGGACGTTGATGTCGTGAACAAGGATGAATTGAGAGCTCCTCCACCAAGCGTTAGGAAGTTGGAAAGCTTGGTTATGGCTGAGATCTCGCCGGAAGTCAAGGTTGAAGACGATGGGCCAGAACCACGGGCGGACACCTTCTTCAACACCCTATAATTCAGTCACCTCTCAACTCCTTCGTGTTTAAGGAGAAGGCACGGCTGCCTATCCAAGGTCTCCTTGGTTCGGGTATGATGTTGATCTTCTTCATTAATGGCTACCGGCAGCCATTAATGGATAGAAGACCTCCAATAATCTCACGGCTTGGTGAGTATTACAGTGTAGTGCTCATAGAGCCACGTCCTAGGGACCAAGGTCCACGCATGGAGGAAAAAGAAATCTCAAATTTCATTAAGCAAGAATGCATAAGTGTCTCAGTTTTTGGCTTACTTGTCAAACCGGTTCTAAGCAATGTCTCGAAATGAGACGCAAAACAAACCGAATCAAACTAGAAAACGGTACAAAAGCAAATGAATCAAATCAACTTAAGCAAAAAGTCTAAATCTGATTTGGGCCAAAGACCCCACCTCGCCCAGGTCTGCCTGAGCTTCGCAAATATGATCCGTGAAGAGGGCTCGAGTCCAAGGTGCCTGAATCGTGCTAGGCTGAAACGTCCTCCTCTCCATGCCGAGCCCACCTCCTTCTAGGGTAGGTGCGCCTAGGTCTTTATCTTTCGGACTAGGTGAGTCCGGGCCTTCCTCATCTAGGCTAGGTGTGCCTAGGCCTTCCGCACCTAGACCGGGTGGGTCTAGGTCTCCTAGGTCCTCGAAGAACTCCGCATTCTTAACCTCACAAGGGTTTCCAATGCACCTTTCACTTTGCTCCAATTCGCTCCACACTTTGTTTGAGGAGTTAAGGTCACAAGAAAAAAATATTGTCTTCCCCCGTAAGCGCCAAGGATGAACTAGAAAAGTTAACCTCCCTATGCTTTTTACCCTTCTCCGAAGTCGCCCCTGCTTGCTCTTTGCAAAACTCGTAAACACAAAAGTTAGCCTCACAACAAATATTGTCGCCTTCGGCAAAGGTACCAATGTGGGAAGGACGAGCTCTAGGTAGGCTCGTATCAGATTCCTGCCCAAATCCCACAACAACTCTAAACCGTGGAGGCTAGGGGAAGTGGGGGAAGCCTGAGCTTCTCGTTCCTTCAAGATCTTGTATATGATATTTATGAAATCCAAACGAAAATATTTGTTGTGGGTTGACCATGGCTGTCAACACATTTTTCATTAATAGCATATTCGGGGAGTAGGGCATACAGGGTTCATCGGAGTAATGCATCCACTTGGATCAGTAAGAATATGTAGCTACCACCATTCTCATTTGTCAGCTTAAAATAATGGGCAAGTATTTGTCACACGGCTGCCCTTTTTTGCTTTCAGAGAGTTGACTGCAGCCTAAGATTCTCAACCTTAGCAGCTTTTAGACCTCCAATGCAATAAGCTTTGGAGACGGATTTGCAGCAAGAGTGGTTATGACAGTACTTCCACTAAGACAACACCAAAGATCTTCAAGGTTGAGGCTCTTCTTTCATTCAACTAAAGAATGACTACACAGTTGCTTTCCAAGATACCTTCGTAAGGTTTGGAGGATGGCCTTTTTATGGGTGTGCACATAAAGTTTTCTAAAATTACAAGTGTACATGGCTGGAAGGAAGCAGCGACCATGTGTCGCCGCTTCGGCCCGTTCGCCTTTCGTTGAAGGATTGATCCCACCTTTTCTACCTCGGGTTTGAATTTTAAACGTGTAAGCAATTTCGCCTTTTGAACCTTCGCAATAGAGTTATGTATCGCCTGCGGGATCTACGATGATCAACTCTGAAGGTCTAATCGTGTGCTTCACACACTTCTCTACACAAGCTTAGCCAATCAACTTGTGTATAGCCTTCGTCCTCAGCAAGGTACTTGCTAGCCTAGATGTTCCAAAGATGCACTGCCCCAAGTAGCCTCACAAGGGGTTCTATCCAAGCCACAACTATTGGATTCTCATCATTCGTTGACTGCCCAATGACTTGGCTGGTTCTTCGCATCGCGTGCTATTAAGTGTTTGCTTTAGACTGAGCCAGTTTGCTTAACTCAAACCAGTTCGCTTAACTCATGAATCACCCTAAGGTTAGGCCACATGTAGCTAACTCCGGATAGTAACCTAAGTAATTGTTGAGGACCCGAACACTAGAGCCGGTGAAAACACCTACCCTAGACCGAAACCTCTACCAAGACCACTCGGGCAACCTGCGGACTTGAAGTGCCTAAGGCACGGGTTTTAAGGACGCTTGCCTAAAACACACTACTGTCATATACTAAACATAAAATAAAATACTTAAGCGGAAGCAATTAAACCTATTACAAAGACTAAGCCGGACATACAACCCTGGCTGGACTTAACAAGACAGAACTAACACAAGACACCCTAACTAATGCCGAGGACTATCGGCAATTCTGAGGTGGATGGATGTGGAATGCTCAGCCGGCTGCCGAGGAAGAAGAGAATGCGGTGGAGCTACGCGCGGCCCGCCTGGCCAAGCGCAGGCTGAAGACTGAGTGCTGGCAGTCGAGGTGAGTTTGCTAAGGCCCGAAGGCTAGGAGTATGGACTTAAGGCGATAGGGGCGCGAGGCTAATGACTATGGCTACTAAGGGGATAGGACGTGTGTAGCCGTTGGGAATTAGACTCGGTAATGACTAAGGTCCGGGCTTCTAGGGCTTTAGGGATGAGGTCAAGAGAGCTAAGAAGCTCTCGGAAATAGATGGAAGTTAGGAGGGGTAACTACTTGGATCAGAACTCAGGTTGGGGAAGTGAGTCCAAGGGTTCGAGCTTCTTAACTAAGGTTGGAACTAGGGATAGGTAGTGATGAGGATCTTGGGAAGGGAAGGTGTAATTAAGGCTATGATTAAGAGGGGATACGGGGTTAATGCTACTCGGTGAGGAAAGTTGGAGTTAAGACTGGTGGGAAAATGAGGTAGACGGGAGGAGTTCGAGGGAGAGTAACGACTCGCCTTAACTCTTCCTCGGAACACAAAGGGCTTGGGCCCTAGCATGAAGACATGTGGTTAAGCCTGGGCACCGGGCCGGGCCACCGTCGGGTACCCGGTATCGGGCCTTGAAAAATTGAGTTTCGGGCTTTTTTTATCGGTCTTGGCCCGGCCCGATAAATAACGGGTCGGGCTCGGGCTTGCCGCTGTGATCGTCGGCAGCCCGAGAAGCCCGACATTATTATTATAGTATTATTTTTCTTTTTTACAAAAATGAACTTAGGTAACTTAGGGTTTTGGACTTTTTGTTGTTAAAAATTTCATCCCCATCATCGAGACTGCCTCCTCTCATCCTCCTCGTCGGCCCTCGGCTGCCTTCTTCGGTCCTCCCCATCGCCGTCGCATAGCCGTCGGTCCTCCCTGTCAGCCTTCCGTCCTACCCGTCACCGTGAAGGTCCAACTTTTTTTCGACAATTTTTTTTCTGCGCGTTAGGGCTTCTTCCATCGCGCTCCTCTCCCTCGCTACCGCCTCTTCATCACGCTCTCCCTCGCTTCTCGTTATCATCGCAACCAGTCGATCATTTTTTCATTTCATCACCAGATTTTGCATTCCAATGGACTGTCCACCACAACCACTCGATCGATTTCTCTTGCAAGAAGGAGGAGAAGAAAGAAGAAATAGTCAGGATCTGCCTCCGCCATCTCATTCAAGCAGGGAAATTCTTGCCTGCACTAAAACCCTTTGAAGTTCTCATCTGCAGCCCCTTACCTTTGAAGCTTCCATCTACAACATGCTTTGCCCTGTGAAATGCTGACAACTATTGTGAGAAACAGGCCCGGCCCGCCCTGCCCAAAAGCCCGACTAACCGCTCAGCCCATTATCAATCGGGCCGGGCCGGGCTTCGGACATTAACGGAAGCCCGATGCCTAAAATTACATTGGCCCGGCCCGGCCCGGCCCGATGCCCAGCCCTACAAGTGGTAGATCAATCGGCTCACGTGGGAGACTTATGACATGGGTACATCAAGAGTGGGCCTTGGGTGACGCCACGTGGAGGGATGGAGGGGTGTAAGGCGTGGCTTGATCGTTGGAGCCTTCTTGGTTTTCCACAGTTGGAGTTAATGCACTTAGGACTCCTGGGCTCACTGAATGTGCCCGGAAGGGGAAGCGTCACCACGTCTAGCTAGCGCTAGCGCTCGTCGGGCTGCCAGTTCCTGGCCGGAGATGCAGCAGCAATGGCTCATTCGTGCGTGCCTTCCCTTCTAGCTTAGTCAAGCCGACAGGCGGTGATTTGGCCCGTTGTGACTTAATGGTCTGGGCGAATGCTATTGAGCTATCAACTTGATACTAGCCCCTCTCCTCTCGGCATCATTCCCAACTGTGTTGGCGAGTTCCCACGGCACCGTGGCTCACGATGGATCCGCCGTATGACAGAATGAGGGCAGTTGGCCGCTGACCAGTCGCTCACGCTCCACCCATGGTTTCACCTTTATGAACCGGCGAACACTTCCTTGCCGATCTTTCCGAACGCGGCCTCCTTGATTCTTACAAGGAGGCTGCTTCCAACTAGGACCGCGCTTGGCAATGTTGCCAGGCTTCACTTCCTTGCCAGCCTTTCCGGTCACAGCCTCCCTGCTTCCTTCAAGGGGGTTGTTCCTTACTAGGGTCGAGCTCGGCAGTGCTGCCTTAACTAAGATGCTCCCTCTTTTCTGACCAACCCCTCTCCCGTTGTGCCCGAGAAATGGATCGGCCTAGAGAAGAAGTAGTGTCCAGTTTTGTAACACGGAGGAGATAGTACCAGGAGAGTTCGGTACCTACCTTTTTCCTCATGAGCCGGATTCGTCGATCACGATGGTAGAGGGCAAAACCACGACCACTCCACCACGTCCTCCTGAATCACCACCGGCCTCTAACCCTCCTTCGTTGCCAAGGATGGTTGCACCGTGCGGGACTTGCAAAAGCGTCGGGGAATGCGTAGGATCAAGCTTTGATGGCAACCTTCTGGCAGCTACCACGTCCACAATCTCCTTGGTTGTCTCTTGGGCAGAACCACGGCCACAAGGGATTTGCACGCCACTAGGGCGGGGAAAGTACATGCCTAAACGATGGGAAATACACGCCTCAAGGGTGGGGATCACACCTCGCGGGTGGAAGAGAGAGACAAAGCTCAACAAAACTTCATTATAATGATAAAGAATGCATTATAAAGCACTCGGTCGAGCTTAAATAGATAAGACACTTTAAACGGAAAGCAAATGGCAAAACTGGACCTATCCTAGCTAATTAATTATGACATGTCCCTAATCTTGGCGCGCCTGACTGCTTGCCCTAAGGCGGCCTACGACAGGCTTAGTACGACTCAAGCTAGACTCTAAACTATACTCAAACGGGTTCAGCCTAAGGCGGGCGTCCTCCCGACTCTTGACGGGTCCTGCAGTGGTGTGGCTCGGATTGTTGATCTCGCTCTAAGTTCGATGTCTTCCTGCCCAGGGACGCTCCCGCTATCTCTTTTTCTCTCGGTCCTTAGGCATTCGGCCTTCCCTGGCTGCAAGCTATGAGGCCTCCCACTGCATTTGGTTGTCCTCCTGTGGTGCCCCCGGTTTAAGCAGCTCTGCCGGGCTGCTAGGAGGCTTGTTAGCCCCTTGTGCAACGACCATGGGTGGCCTTAACGACTTCGTCGGCATCTCTCGTTTGGGTTCGAAATTGGCCCGCAACAGTAACAGAGCAACTGGCTAGGCATCGACAAGCAGAAAGCTTTGCCTTGGCCGAGCTTTTGTTCATGTTACAAGTCTTCTCCACTCATTGTGTTCAATGTCCCTATCGAACCAGAAAGGCAGTGCAGTGCCTGGTCCTCGAACTGATAGAGGGACCTGTCTCGCTTCCAACTGTTTTCACCATCAAGATGACCTTTCTATTTATCAAAGAATTACCAGTAGTAGAGGGACTTATTATATCCCTTCAATTGGAGGTCCAATATTCTCTTGACCTCACGCTCGAACTGCATCCTCATTCTTGGAGGGGCATGAACAGGGTTCGATTGGTCAGCATCATGCTCATTTGTGAAAGGGATTCAAGAAATTTTACATGGAACACTAGGTGAGACTTGATTCAAGTTAGTAACTTTAATTGATAAGCACAACTATCAATCGTGTGTACTATTTGGAATGGCCCATTGTACCGTGACGAAACTAAGCCACAGTGCACCAACTTTCAACTCATTTTCTTCCAAATATGTGGTGTCAGATTAAGCATCACCTCATCACTGACGTTGAACTTCAAGGGCATCTTCTACCGGTTTGCCATCTTTTTCACGTGATAGACAGCCCTGGCATTCTCGAGTTGTTCTTGTAGTGCCTTCATGATCCCATTTGCGATGGGCACTTGTCCTTCTCGGTCATTGCTAAGTCTATAGGAGTTTGCCATTTACTACCTCAAAATTTTCAAAAGTCTATATTTATCATTTTTTAAACATTTAGTGATAACTTTACAACCTTTTCGGCTTCAAATACTTCAATTTGTCTTAATTATGGTCAATTTCTTCTTTTATTTGACTATCAACTATGTTTGAGACTTATGTCGATCTAATTTCAGACTGACCCTTGCCCCCTGGGCCGGCCAATCCTGACGCTTGCCCCCTGGGCCGGCCAATCCAAACCCAAGCAGGCCTGGCCTACGTGGCTTGGCGCGGCCATGCACTGCGGTCAGCCAGCACAGGCCTGTGGCAAGCAAGCTTGGCCAGTTTTAGGCTTGCCAATGGGCCAGGCCTACGCTGAGCGAGCCTTGGGTGGGCAGCCTACCTCTTGGTGCAGTCAACCCTCCAGTCAACTTTTTTGTTGGACAAATTTGACCTTACTATTTTTTTAAGCTAATAGTGACTATTTAATGACTAATTTCATTTTCAAAAAAGATCACAATGCCCTTGAGCCTCCTTTCTCTATAAATGCCTCCTCATTCCATCATCTTTTCAAGCCTTTGAGCCATCTCTCTCCTCTCCTAGATTTTCTCTTATCTTCTTCTTTCTCTTCTTATTCTTGTTCAAAATTTTTTTTTTTACTCCCCTAATCTTCAACTCCAAACCTTCATTTCCAACAAGAGGAGACCTTGGACGAGCTTATGATGGACTTTTGAGTAGCATCTCCAACTCATTCAAGCCACCATCAATGAGTTCTCTTTACCCGGACGAGCTAAGGAGCCGCCTCTACACTAAATCTTTTTTTAAAGGTACTTATAACTTTTTTTTCTAGCATTTTCTTGTCTATTTTCTTCATAACAAGCTTATGAAGGTCTAGAGTATCTCTGGAGCTAAGGATCTTCTTTGAAGGTCCATAAGCATGCAAGGCAAATGTTTTTCTCAAGATTCTTTTTTCTCTTTTTAACTTATCTTTTTAGCATTTTAACTAGTTCCTTCATTTATTTTAACATGTTTATCTCTTTTTAATTTGTATTTCTGTCATTTTAATTTCTCATCTTTATTTCTCTTTTTTTATTATTCTTTTCATTTCTCTCTCATTTAATTCTTTCTCCTTCAAATACCTATCTCTCTCTCTTGTTCTCCCTTTTTCATCTTTATTTCTCTCTATCTATCTTTCCATTTCTCTATCTATTATCTATTTTGTTGACTTGATTATATGTGGATGTGTATTATGGTGTGACGATTCAGGGTGGGTTATTTTTTTATTTTTATTATTTGAATATTGGGATATGTCCAACTCGAGAAACACCTAAACACACTTGATGTACATGTTAATTTGCATTGAGCATGTCATTTTTTATTTTTCAAATTGCAAATCCATCTGTCATATTTTTTTATCATTCTTCTAGCTTTCCATTGACCCACTTATATTTTCAATATACCCTTGAGTGACTCGCTAAATGGGATCTTACCTCTATCAATTTTCATCAAATTTTTCTTTTCTGTTGCTCCATATATGTATGTTATGATATGAATAGTTTATCTTTTTGTTATGCATATAGAATTTATGTAATCATGCATACACAACCATTTGTGGGATTCACAAATGCTCGCAAGTATATATCTAAGAAGCTTAAGTAAGACAAGATCAAACCCTAATGAGGTGATAATCGAATTAAGCAAAATCTTAAAACTTACTTAAATTCAAGGGAAACGCCCCTACAAATTACAATACTTTCTTGTTTTGAATATCCAATCTTCACTCTTTTCAACATATTATTTTGATATTTGAAATATTACACAATCTCTATCTTTGGCCTTACGATGAACAAGAACTATGATCATCATCCATTTATTTTGATATCTTATGTTCAAACAAAACATAGAAAACTTGCTTTTGCAAAACATGACAAGTTGAAGTCATAGTTTGCAAAATAAGTAATTTACAAATATGCTTCTAATCATATTCCTTCAAACAAGTTGAAAACTTCGATTTTCAAAATCATCTTCAAATACAAGTTATCTTTTAATTGAGTTCTAGTGACAATATTTGAAGAACTCAAATGATCTTACAAATGTCTTCTTTAAACAATTTATTTTCTATATTATTTGGCTATTCCAACAATTCAAACTCAAGTTTCTAAAGTTACTAATTATTAAGGGTTAGTTAACCCTTAAGACCATAGTTCTAGACCTGAAGGCACTTTTTTTTAACCAAACCACATTTTAAAATTTGTCTCAATACTTGAAAAAATATTTAGACTTGAGCACACATGCATATAAGATTTAAGATAACATTTCAAATATCGGAATGTGCAAAACAAGAGACTAGTTATTGGTCATTTTACCCTCAATAAAGGCGTTAGGAATGGCCAGACCATGTATCGATGGGCGAGTCCCTTTTCTCTCTCATTTCAAAATAAACTTCATTTTTCTAAAGCACTCCAAAGACAAAAATAATTTTGGGGATGCAAACAGGTAACTAACTCCACATAGCAACCTAAGTAACAAGGCCACTAGCTAGGCCTTGGCAAGCAAAGAGCTTTCCCTTGGCTGAGCTTTTGTTTGTGTTATAATAATCCTCTAAAATCACTTGGGCCTAGACTTCAGATTTTCTCTAAACTTACACCCTTTTGTTTATTCTCCTACTTGGATTTTAGTTGCATAGTTTTACGGTTGCCCTTTGATGGCAACATAAACACTACAAGCATTGCATAAGTAAATAAAACCTTCACATGGATTGTGTGATTTTTCCATGAAGTATTATGAAAAAATATATATTTTCATTGAAAACTAGTGGAGAAAAATTTTAATTTTTCAACTTTCACAATATCAATAAGCTGGGTCAACTCCGCATAGTACAAGATCAAGAGTTTAGTTAAAAAATCTAACTTGAATATTTGCTAGAATTTTAAGAAACTTGTTGGGAAATAATAAGGCTTCAACCAGCCAGTTTTGAAACTTTTTTTTACAAGAACATACCTACAAGACTAAAAGTTTTGAGATGGGACTCGACATTAAACTGATCAAGTTAATGCTAAACGAACCTATACTACTAACCCTAAAGAAACTATTCACAAAACTTAATTTGGATGCCATATTTTTTTAGAAGGGATGCTAGAGAAACAAATAAGCTCATAGGAGGCATGTTAGAAATTTAGTGAAAGTCAACTCAAAAATTTGATTTTTCAAATTCAACACTAAAATATGCTTAAATTGATTTTGACTCAATCGAGACAAATACAGGTGATCAACCAAAATCAGATTAGATGCTGGAGATTCCAAACTTTTTCCTAGATCTTTCAAAGAAATCAATTGGTATTATGGTGAGAGGTTACACCCACACTCCAACCAAACATAAGTTGTTTTTTGCTCAATTTTTTAATTCAAAGACTCTAGACTTCTTCTAGAATGCTTTAAACAAAAAGCCAAATTAATAAAGTTAGGACACTGGATTTTATATTAAAATCACAATTTGCCAACAAAAAAGGAGAACATGTTCCAAGGGAGAAGAAAAACAAATTTGACTAAAATGCCAAGTATAATGTTGTAAGTTAGGGTGGGGATACATTAGCCGACACATCCCTAATTCGATTCCCTTGGGTGTTGTGCTTTTATCTCAATTATGTTACATTTTATTTTATACCAAGACCTTGTCCAAGAGTCCTCTTTGTATATCCTGAAATACAAACCATCATTCTCATGTGCGACTCTCTAGGACTCTGCATATATAACTACATTCACTACATAACATGTATATGAATGAGTAGCTGTCAAGTATATAAGTTTACCATCAACCACACAAATCTTCCTTTGTCAACTTTTGGTTATTAATGGCAGGGGGCAATCTTTAAATTGGATTCAATTGGAGTGTTGTCTGATCTAGAATCAATCTTCTTTGTTTCTCTTAATACATCGAATGCATATTTTCTTTGGCATGAGAATAAAACTTTCTGAGAAGGAGCGATTTCAATACCTAGAAAATTTTTGAGTCTCCCAAGGTCCTTACTGTCAAATGTGACATGAAAATGCTTTTTAAAATTTTGAATAGTCTAATCATCAATATGGTGCCAACATGATTAAAGTATGTTCCAAAATTTTATAAAGAATCTTTCTAATTGTTATTAAGCTTTATCAAATGCAATGATACTTATTGTTATTGTCATTTTGCTGATTTTCAGTTTAGAAATTTTCATTTTCTCTAGTCTAATAATAGTAAATTGTTGATTATAATACAATTTGTAGCCTCACCGATGTTGATAGCAAGCTCGAATGCAAAAAGATGAAGGACTTGTGCTGAATCTATGCATCTCCTTAGGTTTCTGTAGTCCCTAAGGATATGCAAGAAAGTTTAAGAGGAACACATACATAAAAGTAGTTCATGTTAAATATATAATCTTTAAAAGTCTTTCCCACATCCTCTATTGTTATTTTCAAAAAACCAGGATTTTCATTTTCATTGTTACATTTGACTAGGATGTATATATTTTGGATTTAGACATTTCAAAATTAGCATCCAAATCAGATTATTAATTTGGTTCAGTTATTTAATAATTAGAATCTAAATTAGATTTTAGATCGGATTCAGTTGTGAATTTAAAAAAGAAATTTTAGATTGGACTTAATAGATTTAAAAGTTGGATTGAAATATAGTTCTATGTCCTACACCCCAGTCCTAGTAGAGACCAAACTCCAGGTCTACATGACTTAGTTTTGCATGTTTCATACTAGATCTAGGATTTTCTATGATGATCCAAACATGAATAGCCTTCAGATTAATTTTTGCTTGTTCATCAATCCATTTCTGAGATCTACTTAGATTTTAAAACATGCAGGAATTCAATTTAGGGTACATTGCTCTGTTAGGTTTTAGACAAAATTTAGATTTAGGATATAAAACATTTTAGCCTAGTTCTTGGTCTAATTAGCCCTAGTAAAGGTGACAGGAATAGTTAGACCTCATACCGAGTTGGGTCCTATCTCCCCAAATCCCACACAAGGAATGGAGGAAAATATGAGTAACAAGTTCAATTTATCAAGGTCTGCATGTAAGATTGAAAAATTTTACATGTAAACAGAAATTTACAACTACATTTTTGTCTCATCTGCTTCGAGATTTCTTTCTTTTTTTACGGATGATTGAGAAATTTACAAATGCATTATTGTTTCATTTGCTTTGTGGTTCTTTTTTTCTCTATTCTTTTATGTATAACTGATAAATTTACAACGACATTCTTGTTTCCCATGCAAAAATGGGGTCATTTTGCGGTTTCTAATTTCTTTTCTATGGAAGATTGAGAAATCTATAGCTTCATTCTTGTTTCATTTGTAAGTTACTATAATGTGCTACCTAAGATAGTAAGCTAGCAAGCTTGTGGCTACACATATTTTTAGTGGTCATGATTTGTAGTTGATTTTCAACAACTAAGGATCTTCCATGAGCACACCATCAGAGAGGCAGAAAAGTTGAAGATCAGTCGGTTCTTGGTCATATGTTATTATATACTGAAATTGCCAGCGTGCATTGCAAGCTATATTTAGTTAGACTCTGAGTATGATATCTTTTTTTTTCTTTTGTCTTTTCTATTTTTAATTCACAATGATGTCAGTATGTACATTCCTTACTTTTATTCGAATAATCACAAATATCTACATTTCTTTTTTAATTTGAATAATCCAATCTCTCTATGAATATGAACATGTCAACATCCAATAAATTGGATATGGTAAAAAATATAACCAATTTGAATAGATCTATGTGACATCCTAGTTGGCGATTGACATGGCCCACTATGTCGGCTTCAAAAAGTTTTGTTTTTCAAACTTTAGTATTTCATGCTCATCCCAATCACTTTTCTGCTCTAGAATATAGGCTTATAGACGGTAGGATAAACTTAAAGTCATAGCCTTTCGAACTGAATGTGACTTTGTTAGTTTGACTTAAAGGGACAAACGGGTGAGACTTGTGTCAAATTCCAACACATATAAGCAAATGTTAATACTATGGCTGATAGCTCTATGTTCCAAGCCATGGTGTAGTTCTTCTAGTGCAACCACAATTGCTTAGAAGCATATATAACGATCTTGTATTACTTTGAGGGGTTATAAGGGCATGGGCGGCTGGCAATCAACTTCATAAAGGGACTTAGGTTCAAATCTTAAGGTGGTTTTCAAATCTTAAGGTGGTCACTGTTACGTTTAAAGAATCAACTTCATAAAGGAACTTAGGTTCAAATCTTAAGGTGGTCTTCAAATCTTAAGGTGGTCACTGTTACGTTTAAAGAATCAACTTCATAAAGGGACTTAGGTTCAAATCTTAAGGTGGTCACTCTTACATCTAAAGACATTTTTCGTTTAAGCTGTAATAGGTCTCGAAGAAAGCTATGTAGACCTCGAGGGTAGTGTCTACAAAAGTGGGGCCAATGACGTAATTACAAAACAACCACTCACCTTAAAAAAACAACTATTGGAACTTTATCTGCATGACTCATCTCCACTGCATGCATTTGTATACACTAAAAATCCTCATCGTCCTCGACATGGGTCAGCTTTTACTTCAAAGACATTTTGGTTCCGCATTGATTGAAACCTGGTCGGATTCAGATTGGGACCCGAATATTTGTAACTGAATCCATATCCAATAGTGTAAGATCCAAGTTTTTGCATAGTCCGGTCGGGCTCTTATCGAAATATGAAGTCGAGTTCGAATACCTAAAACATATTTTAATTCGAACGCATTTTTTCTGCTTGAAGGCCGAGGGTGTCTACCTGGCGGAAGGGCTGGCCGGGTGGCGCGCCGCTGTCTGTGTGATGCGTCGTCCGTGTTGCGCGTGGATGCTTCCGCTTCCTATGCGTTTCAGATGCTTCGTTGGTGTTACGCGAGGACACTTCTTTTCCCTATGATCGTCATGTTTACTCCACCTAAAACGCACTCTCCTATCCATCGTTCTCCTCTTCTTCATCACCCTTCACCAAGTTGGTACTCTCTCTCCCTCCCTCCCTCTTTCTCTTCCTAAAGGTGACTCGGGCTTCTCCTTCCTGCTTCTCAGGCGAAGGCGCGTCGCCGTTGGCCAAGAGGCCTAGGAGGATGACGACGATGGCGGCTTCTGGTCCCGCGGACACCGCCATGAAGGAAACCTTTGGTTATTATGCTCAATACCTCAACGAGCTGGTACGTTCTCCGTCGAAATCTCTCTCTCTTTTCCCCCACCCCCACCCCCTGCCCCGTGTGTGTGTGGAGAGAGAGTTCGTAGCGATATAGGATTTGTAGTGGTCTTCAACCGAATCTTCTTAGGTGAAGGAGGAAATGTGCAAGGCCGACCGGCTCTGGTGGAATCAGCACAATGGGCCTGAACTTTTCGGGGATTTGGGGCGGTTTTTGAAAGTTGGGATGGGAATCTGGAGTTTCTGATTCATGTAATAGCCCGTGGAACTTCATGTTGTACCACATTGCATAGAATTCTTTCCTTTTGCCACCGAAGAGTTGGGAGTCTGGAATCTGCAGTTCATGTATTTAAGGAATAGGAGTTTGGACTAGGTAGCTGCTCGTTGATCAATACCTTCGAGTCCTTAAGGGAAGGTACTTCGATTATTCATACCAAAGGCATATCTCTTCTAGCAACCTTTTTTCTTGTTGAGTTAATTGGCCACAGACATTTAAAGTATTGATAAACGAGCGCAGCCGAATCTTTCTAGGTATCTTTCTATGATCTAGGGATATTTCTACACCAGGACGTTCATTTTCCAGGGGGTGATTTCTTAAAATAACTTGACCTGTCCACTGCCATCTTGGCCAAACCGTTGTTTATCTGGCACCGCTTGTTACATAATGCCTAGGCGTTCACCTAAACTCGTGGTTTATCACAAAATACTAGATGGTGACTTTTACCTTGATAAACATGACAAAGACGCTCGTCTGCTTTAGGCAGTACAGGGTAGGGCCTGGGAACTCATTTTGGACGACTAGCATTTTGAAGACTAATGAGCATCCTGATTGAAATTCATATTGTTGGTTCTTTCTTTGTTTTCCTGTTGATCTTGTCCTTTTGCATGAAGAAGCGGCACTTCAGTGGTATCCAGAGCTTCTTTTTTATCAACGTAGAGAGAACTAACCTAAGCTTATTGTGGTTTCAAGAACGAAAAGCGAGAGAGGGTTGTAAAGGCAAGTCGAGATGTGACTATTAACAGCAAAAAGGTTATATTTCAGGTGCATAGGTAATCTCTCTGCTTTTCTCTCGAGCATGTAATTGTATTCGTGATATTCATTCAATTGTTGTTCTTTAAGAATCGAAGAGCTCCATTCATGATGATCTGATGCACTATTATCGATTCCTCTACTGCTGTTTGTCTTTCGTTAGCATTTCTAAGTTTAAATATGCTGAACTTCTGCATTGGGCCTTTTAGGATTTAGTTTATTGGTTTTGGAGTTTGAACACACTCGTAAGGAAAACAGGCTTATGTTTAGATATGCAGAGCATAATGCAACTTCCTCTTTTGCGATAGATTTTTGTCATGCTGGTTCAACCAAAGACCCCTAACATTGCAGTAGTCTTGTCCTTGAAACAGGATAAGTAATCACAATAGAGAAGAAGTGCTGGAGAAGGCTGAGAAAGATCTGTCACTAGTTACTGACCAGTACATGGCACGGTTGGTGAATGAATTACAAGGGAGTGACTTTTGGAAGCTTAGGAGGGCGTATTCACCTGGTGTCAGTATCTTTTACCTATCAAATGTTTTTATCAATCATGTATGAATTGGCTCTTAATTTGCATGTACTTTACTTGGCTCTTATATCCCAGGTCCAGGAGTATGTTGAAGCTGCAAGCTTATGCAAATTTTGCAAATCTGGGACACTGTTGACACTTTCCGAGATCAACAAAAATTTGTTATGTCTGAGCGAAAAATTTGCGGAGCCATTGCAAATTAACATTCTTGACTATCTGCTAGGGGTAATACTTGTGGCTCCTTTTGTATATAAATAGAATTTATCTGTTACTGATTAATGAGAGCGGTTACTTGTATTTTTGTGTTAAGATTGCGGATTTGACGGGAGAACTGATGAGGCTAGCCATTGGCCGGATATCAGATGGTGAACTTGAATACGCTAAGATTATATGTGGATTTGTACGTGATATTTACAGGGAACTGACCCTTCTTGTCCCTGATATGGAAGAGAACTCTGATATGAAGAAAAAAATGGAGACAATGCTTCAAAGTGTTATCAAGATTGAAAATGGTATTACATATTCATTACACATTATAGTTTCTAATGATTTTTGCTGGCCGATAACTTGTAGATAGTAGTTTCAGTGCTTATAAGTTTCCTCCATTTTAACTAGGAGGGCCTTCTCTCCTTAGTTCCATAATGGTAATCCTTTCACATCCACTTTTTGTTGCTAATTGGGCTATTTCTTCTGTTTTTTTTAAGTTTGCTGAATGTTTGGAACACATTTCATTGCATTTAATAAAAGCACCCCATTTGGTGCATAGAGTTGCGTGCATTTATATGCATTTGCATCTGTTAAACGATGATTGTATGTTCTGGTGGCATCAGTTCATGTAGTGACGATTGAGACATGATGTGTTTGGATTTGGATCCCAGCTCAAACCTGATCCAGATCCACACAAATATGTTATTTGAGTATAATATGTTGTAAACCAGGGGTATTATTGTATAGGTGCAGATGGACCTTAACATAATCAATAAATTGCAGCTTTATGCCCCACATTGGTGATGTGGGTTCAGGTTGTCTCTCGTTTTTTGTTTTTTAGAAATATTTTCTGGTGGTTAAACAACTTCATAGATTCTGATATGCATCAGAGCAAGGTTTGTGAAGTTGCATTCTTTTTTGAAAGCTATGCCTAAAAACATAGTCATATATATCCCGTCTTTTTTGAAAAAATGCAACAAAAACGCAAAAAACACTTTGGCTGAAAAAGCGCAAATATTGTGTTTTTTTATAAAATATCGGTAAAATGAAAAAGACACAAAAAACATGTTCTTTTCGCGTCTTTTTTGCTATGTTTGAATTCTATTCACAGCAGTCGCATGACTGTAGTATTAAACAGTTCTTTGGACTTTGGAGGAGAGGAGTTGCTTAGAGTTTTTAGAGAAGAAGAAAACATTTGAATGGGAAGAGGGCTTATCTTAGGGTTTTGATTTGGGAAAAAACATCATCGTTGCTGGAATATCTTTCCATGCTGGAATATCTTGCCAGTGCCATCGACCTTGCCCACCAGACCCACCGATTGCCTGAAGATCTCGCATAGTTTTTGCTGCAAGCCTAGAACATGGATCTAAGGTAAGTCTTCAACACATCCTTTTTCAACACAGGCAAGTCTTTTGCACGTCCTTCTTTTCCAACATGGTGATGTGCATCGTTCACATGTTTTGGCTTGTTCAGACCCCATTGTTATTTCATGTTTCTATGGTTACTGCTGAAGATAATGTTCTAGGTTTCAGAATTTTTAAAATCCCTAAATGCATGTGTACCACCAAGCTGATTTCTGTAGAGCCTCGGTTCACTTTATTTTCATTTGGAACATGGCAAGCCAGTCAGCCCCATTGTGCAATGTTGGCGGGATCACACCCATATGTATTTTTTTGTTTCATTTCTAACATTATGAAAACATCATTTTTTTATCATTTTACTTAAATACTTTTTGTATCTTGTTATTTTCTCATTTATTTTATTTGTGCCTATTTTTTTGAATTTTTTCTTTTTTTAAAACTGCTAAGATTTTCTCTAAATAAAAAAAGAAAAAAGCATTGCTGAAAAATACTTGAAAAAGATTCTGCCTATCAAAACCGAAGAATGATATTTGTGGCTATGGTGCAACTTGAGTTAGGCTGTTAAGATATGACATGTTTGAATTTGGATCTCAGCTCAAACCATATCCAGATCCACTTGTGTGTGTTGTTCAAATAAAATATATTGTAAATCAGAGCATTATTGTGCTTGCTTTTTACTTTTAGATTAACCCTAATGTAAGATCAACAGGGTTGCAGCCTATGTCACATAGGTGCAGGGTGCAGGTGTGGATGCGGGTGCTCATGCGGCACATCTCAAAAAATTTGGGCGTGGGGATGCAATGAGGGTATTTATTGCTAATATATATATATATATATATATATATATATATATATATATATATAATTATCAAATAACAAATTCAAAATTGCAAATCAACAATCCAAGAAGGAATAGATTATTTACATTTTGAGTTCATACTTCATCATAATCAGAGGGACAATCAATTAATATCTCGATTTTCTTTGATGCTTCCATTGAAGTCATCATTGATTTTTTTCAATGCTTTCATTGAAACCATCATTAAACTCATCAGAAGGAATAACAAGATCGACTAAGTCCATCTTAGCAGTATATAGGTTGTGTTCCCCTTCCAAATCAAATTCTTCTGGGTCAACATTGCAGTATTGAGATGATCCACAACAGCTGCATCTTATTATAAGATGAAAATTAAAAGGTTGAAAATATGATACAAATATAACAGATCTAATATAACACAAGAAAATGATCAAAACAACAAAATTACAAAATATTATAAACAAATATCAAATGAACAATCCCTATATTCTTTTTCTTTTCTTGAAATATGATGCAAATTGGAGTGCACAAAAACCAAGTCCACTGATCTAATAGAACTGATTTAATAGAACACAAGAAAATGATCAAAGCAACAAAATTACAAAATAATATAAACAAATATCAAATGAACAATGCCTATATTCTTTTTCTTTTCTTGAAATAAGATGCAAATTGGAGTGCACAAAAACCAAGTTCACTGCGCGTTGGCTAGTGAGCTTATTCCTTTTAATATTGTATATATGAGAATATGTGCTCTAATTTCTTTCGCAACACAATGATGTAATGGGTTGTGATAGTTACCTCATTACAAGTTTTTTGGAGCACCGACATATTTGATCCATAAGATACCCACCAATCAAAAAGACATATTGTTGTAAAACAGCAGCTATAATGCATTTTGAAGTTGAGGAGACAGAAGATATATGCAAGTGGCAAAGGATTACTAGTCCAAGAAAATGTTATCAGTTGGGACTAGCCAAGTAGGCGCAGGAGTTATAAAAAACAGCTCACCAGACAGAATATTGGAAAAATTCATAGACAGCCAGCATCAGAGAGCTGGACTCATGTTCTGTATCGACCTCAAAGCAGGCCCGAACCATACGTATGCAATTTTGATAGTATATAGAGCTAGGATAAGTAAATTCCAATAACCAAGCAACTGGTTTGCATTTATCTGTGGTGCTGGTTCGTGCCAATTTTGAGGAAACTTATGAGCAGGAGCACTTGTGCCCTTACACTATCAAGACTGATGTTGTCCCCACCTTGTCTAGCTTAAACCAACCGAGCAATCCTTCTTCTTCACCATTTATGCCCATGCCCACATTGAGGACAAGGTGCTTTTCAAAGGGGGAAGTATTGATAGCAACCAGATATGGACTGCAGGTCAAGTCCCTTTAGAACTGACCTAAATCATGCTTATAAATAAGGTTGAGGCTTGATTGAAGGGATTTTATCAGAGGTTGAAGTAAATCGGCCCTCTAGGAGGGATTGCCTTAACTAGGTTAGGGTTTTGTGGGTGTATGTGTTGGGTTTTCCTCGTGTATCCCTGATATCAAGGAAACGACCCTATCATAGGATCACCAAACTGGGAAGTTGATTGGGGAAGGTTTTAGAAAGAGAAATCTTTATTACATGAACAACTTATGTATCCCCAAGAAAAATTTTCGTAATCTTGTCAAAGATGTTGACATCAACACTTGACATCAAAGATTAGGCCATCCCAACATTATAAAATGACTACTACTAAGACTTTTTGTATCAAGGACTTCAAGTGTAATGATTGCATACATGGAAACATGAAATCCTTATTCTTTGGACAAAGAAGTTTTTTTTTTTTTCTTCTATGTGATCTTCGTTGATGGTTTGCTCAATATTGTTGGATATACTTTGTAAGATTCAAATCTAAAGTGTTTGAAGTTTTTAAAAGTTTTCACAACTTAATAAAAATTCAATTTGATGCTAAATTGAAAATCTTAAGAACCGACTGTGGAGGAGAATTTGTTTCAAATGAATTCAAAAGGTATTTAGAAAGCTTTGGAATAATTCACCAAAAATCATGCCTAACAACACCTCAACAAAATGGTCTTTTTGAAAGAAAACATAGACACATAATAGAAACGACTTGAACTCTACTTATTGCAAAAAATATACCTAAAAACTTTTGGGCTGAGACTTCTCTTGCCTTTGTTTATCTCATAAAGAGGATACCTTCAAAAGTTTTGAATAATATGATCCTTTTGAAAAATTATTTAGAACCTGATTACAATAGGTTTGAAGTTTTTGGATGCAAATGCTATGTTTTGAATGACAACACTAACAAATTGAGTTCAAAAGTGATTGAATGTATGTTTCTTGGTTACTATTAAACTCAAAAAGGCTACAAATGCTACGACTCAATAAAAAATAAGATTATAGTTTCTAGAAATGTAATATTTAATGAAAAAGAAGATGGATTTGAAAAAAATAAAAAAACCACAATAGGATAAAGATGATTCTTTCCTATTCAAATATCTTTCCAAATTTGATGATGGTGAACCATATGAGGACAAAAATAATGATGATGAAAAAAATATTGATGATACAAATGATGGTAGAGCACCCAAAGAAATATACCTATCATAAAAGTAGGCAACATGACCATATAGAAGAACACCATGATCCTATTGACTTATATCATCACCAGAATCTACTTCAAATGAAGTCAACCTTAGAAGATCTACTAGAAACATAAGACTACCCAATAGATTTTTATGATATGAGTCATTCTTCCCAGCTCATAATGCTATAATTAGTGCTATTCACTCTTATTTTGAACCATCTACACTTAACGAAACATCAACTTATAAAAGGGTGCTATGTTGGAAGAATTAGATGCCATAAGAAAAGCAAAAATATGGGAAATTCAGGATTTACCCTTAGGGAGAAAGACCATTGGATTTAAACGAGCCTACAATGTGGAAACTAAAGGTGATGGATCTTTGGAAAGATATAAAACTAGGCTTGTTGCTAGGGATATACTCAAAAATATGAAATTGACTATGACGAAACTTTTGCCCCCATAGCTAGAATGACCACCGTTAGAAACTTAGAGCATAGAACTCTTATTGCATTGGCTTCTATTAAAAAGTGGAACATCTACCAAATGGATGTTGAAAGTACTTTTTTAAATGAAAAGCTTGTTGAAGAAGTTTATATGGATGCTCTACTAGGATTGCCACTTCTACAAGGAAAAGTATGACTTAAGAAAGCTCTATACGGACTGAAACAAGCTCCCAAAACCTGGTTTGATTGATTTAATTTTGTTATTTCTAATTATGGTTTTAATTCATGTTTGACTGACAATGCATTGTTTATCAAGAATACTTTTACATGTATTATAATTCTTCTATTATATGTTGATGACAAAGATAATTACAGGTAGTGACAAAAAAAGAATTAAAGATTGTAAGAGTTTGCTTCAAAAGATTTTTGAAATGAAAGATCTTGGTTTTCTAACATACTTTCTTGGAATAGAAGTTGCATATTCTTCTAGATTCTACTTTTTATTACAAATTAAGTTTGCTGCACAGATTATTGCTAAATCATGCATATCTGATAGCAAAATTTTAGAAACTTTTGAAGCAGTAGGAAGTAAAATGAAGATTGATGATGGAGTCCCTCTTACCAATCCTACCCCATATAGACAGACTTGTAGATCATTAATGTATCTTAGCATCACCCATCCTGATATTGCTCATATGGTTCATATAGTAAATCAATTTTAACATGCTCCATCATCCATTCATATGGAAACTGTTCTTCGAATCGTCAGATATATCAAATGGACGATAAATAAGAGAGTATTTTTGGCTTCTTCTTATTCCCTCAATTAAATTGCTTATATCGACGTTGATTGGGGAGGATATCCAAATGATAGACATTCAACCACTGGGTTTTGCATTTTTTTAAGAGAATCACTCATTCCATGGAAGTTCAAGAAGCAACATAAAGTTTTTCTTTCCTCTACAGAAGTTGTATACCGTGCCATGACCTCTATGACCATGGAAATCATCTGGCTATGTCAAATGCTTCTTGATGTGGGAAGAAAAATTGACGAACATACTGAATTGTGCTGTGATAACAGAAGTTCTATCTATATTGCTAAGAATCATCATTCATGAACATACCAAGCATATAGAGATGGATTGCTATTATGTGTGTGAAGAATTTCTAGAGAAGACTATCAAGCTTCCTTATGTTCATTCTGAATTCCAGCTGGCTGATTTCTTCACTGAATATCTATGTTCACCCAGATTTAATTTTCTTTTAGACAAACTTCCGATAATAGCACTAGAAGTTTGAGGGGAGGTGTTAAGAAATACAGTATTTGTAATAAGTGCATACACATATATTACCTATTTTCATGTATGTATATGTACATATGTGACTATAGATAATGTATGTTTATATGTTTTTAGTATGAATACTTGTATATAGATAATATATGTTTATATGTTTTTAGTATGAATACTTGAAATATAGGAGTTAATGTAAAATTTAGCATTTTTATTTTATTTTATTTTTTATTATTTTATATAATAATACTAGCCGTTGGCTAGTTCCAAGAGCTCTCCTAAAGGAGCCATTGGAAATAGTCCAGCGGCTAGTCCTTGCTGCCTTTTCCTTTTTGCTAATTCTTTCTTGTATGTAAATAGGAAACTATTCCCTCTTCATTATATGCTGTTAATTTACAGCAGATTCAACAATTTAATAAGTTATTTTTCTTCTTCCATGCGGCCTTAGTGTCTCTTGTGACTGTTATAGTCACTTTTCACCCATGTCGCATAGCCACAGGTGCGGCACCAAAAAGGGAGCTGTTTACATGGGTTGCAGCTATGTGCCTCACATTGGAGCTGAGAGTTCCCATCATCTCTGTTGTTGTTACTCCACCTTCTTGAAATATTTCGTGGGGGTGGAACAATTTCATAGGTTCTGACAATTTTATATCCTTTCCTTTAGGAGAAGGAGCTTGTTTGTTCCTCATCTAGATGATTAGGAATAATCAACATGATGGTGTTTAGCAAATTTACTTAGCAAAGGTAGCACCGTGGAAATGTAGAGTTTTGAATCTCCCTGGTCAGAACTTGGATATCTGCTACTCATCTCTTCAGTTTGACCATTTTTGCAGATAACCACTGAATTGTTGATTATTTCTTTGACAGCTCAAATATGATTATTCTTTTCGTTTTTTCCACGTACTATTTTAGCTTGGAGCATACTACATCGATCACCTTCAGTGGGCTGTTCATCACTGAAGGCATTTGTGTATATAATTTGACCCTCTATATTAAAGGGATTGCCTCCATATTTGCTCATGGGTTTCAAATTTTTTTTCGAAATGTGACATACTGAAATTTTGGGGATCCTTTTTCTTTTCATAAGATGGGATGAAACTTTTCCTTTAAGCAAGGTTTGAAATTAGAGCTTTCAAGGGAATTTGTAATCATCATTTTATGAAACCTGGATATTTCAGTTGTAAATGTCACAGTTAAAACCTTGTTATGATACTATGTACAATATCCTTGACATAAATAATTTAGTACGATGGAATGCTTAGTGAAGTGGGGAAAAGACATAAAAAATGTCACCAGGATTTTTTTTTTTTTTGGGGGAGAGAGTAATTCAATCTCAAATTTATTATACAGAAAGTTTCCAAATGTATAAACTTCATGCCTCGTGATAACCTATGTACTGTATGTATGCCCAAAAAGCTTTCAATTTTTTAAAGATTCCAAAATGTAATGGCAGTCTCAATATTGGTATTGGATGAATCATTTTAAAAAGGGATGGAAGGAACTGGGCCATAGCCTGTTCGCTCTTTTTGAATGTAAGAAGTGAATACAAACCTATGTCACATACGTACGGGAAACATAGCATTATAGCCTATAATGCTATTTTTCTGTTCTCACTGTATTTATAGCAGGCTTAGCAGCACTCATAGGCCTTGAGTGGCTGTCTGGCAGAGTCTTGACGACCGAAACCAAGAAAACAAAAAACAAATAAAAACAATCAATAGAACATTCACTTATTCAGAAGACATAAACGAACAACAAAAAAACGAAAAAACGTAAACACGAAATCAAAACGACATACAATAGATTAATAAAACAAAGAAAGGGACTGTAAGTTGGAATTTGAAGAACCAGAGAAAGCTACCAGAAAAACTACCGAACGTATGGTTGTAATCGCTGCCGGAGGAACAAGTTGCTGCCGACCGTCGAAAACACAAGCATCAGTCGAGAGGATTCACAAAAAATAAGCAAAATACTATCGCCAACGCCGTCTGCCGTTGCCGGAGATCGTCTGCCATTGCCAGTCGCCGCCTGCCATCGCCAGTCGCCGCCATTCGTCCACTGTAGTTGCCGGTCGCCAAAGAGATTGCCGTAGTAAGTGAAAAATGCGTCGAAGGAGGAAGAATTGTGGACCGTGTACTTAAAATCGTCAAAATATGGACAACTATGGACTCGAGTCCGAAATTGGACGAAATTGAACCCGGGTACTTTGACCATACCCGGTACCGCATTGACCGCACTAGAGGTGCACCCACGGGCATACTCGTACCAGTACCGTACCTGTACCGTGCGGGTAGTACTCCTTAAGAGGAGTACCCGTGTGACATAGATACAAACTAATTGAATATTTTAAACTAATTAAGGAATAAAAAAAAAACTTTACCAAGATCCATGTAAAGCCTCTCTGGTTTCACTGAGGGGCTCATATGATGTGCATTGGCCAATCTGGATGGATATTGTTAAGATTCGTTTAGTAGTTTAAATTTTAGTTGGGTTGGCAGTCTTCTGGATCCTTATGCTCTATGATGTTGACACTCTGTTTTCAGCTCACGGCAATCCATATATATTTCTTAGATCTCTCTGCACTGTTGAAATTTATGACATAAATTTATTCTGGAATTGGTTTCATGATGTTAGGGCATCTGTGTTCAATTAATGCTAATCTATAGCAGCTCTTACAAGCTCATGCTGCTGAGGTTTGTTCTCTCATCAAGTTTCATCAGTGTTGTTTCAGCTTAAGTTGACATAATCTGTTTGATGGGACACCTAGTGCACTTTACCATGTATAAGAAGTTAAGAACCATTATAGTCAATGTTTGTTATGTACAAATATTAAATTTGGTTGCTTTTAAGTTCAATTTGTGGTGCTGGTGATACACTACCATTTTTTGGGGACCTTTGATGTTTTCAAGTGTATGCATAGTACGTGATTTGCCTTTTTTGGGTATCTGAGTGGTATTCTTATCTGTACTCTATAATTTCAATTTAAATAAATACCAATGTGGAATTCTGCCTTATTGTCTTGCAGCATGCTTCAGCGTTCATGTTAGAGGGTCAGAGTACATTCCATTGCTTGGATCAAGCGACCCCAACTTTTCTCTCTTTGGAATGTTAGACCTGGAGATGTGAGGAAAATGACATCGCTGGAGATACTTAGCATTTTTGAGATCAGAAGGCCTTTTTTACCCTTTTATTGCGCTGATGTGCACTTTCTCATATTTCTTGCAGACCAATTCCTTTGAGTACCATCTACACCATCTGGTTGTCAGTTGTGTTTAACTTTTTTGCAGCAGCATATGACTCAGTAAAATGATGTGGGCCATTAATTTCGTATTTCACCTCTGAAGAGTATGTATTCGGTTGTACCGAATTTTCTGGGTGAGGATTATGTTGCTTGTGTACATGGACTTGTCTATGGTAAAATATACACAGAAACGGTTCAGGAACGCTTCCAAAGCTCAGTGCTGTTTCACTCTGATTTGGTTGCACCCTTGATTTATATGCGCTGAAATTTATCATGGACACAGAAAAGTAATTATCCAAGTATCACTTTATGCTATGAGCAGATGCTTGATTGTGCTCATGCCAATAAGAGCTCCCTCCACTTGGCTGACGGATTGGACTTTCAAGTTTAACGAGGTAAACACTCGATACCTGTTGTGTGGGGTCTTTGGCATAATTTGGTAAACGCCTGCCTATGGTTCAGAAAAAGAAAGTTGCCTTCTTACTAAATATAGATGTTGATTAGCAATGGTTACACTGGGATGTACATTCACTGGAATTGGTAATGGCCTTTCACAATTACATGAAGTTTTTGCATGTTGAGGGTATAAATGTGACTATAATAGTCACTAAAGAAGAATATAATAGAAAAAAGCACTAAGGCCACTTGAAAATATATCAATTTTATTGAATGAATGTCAAATGGCTGTGTAAAACAACATACATGTACAAGAGGCAGCCCAAGAGTTTGTACAAGCAATAAGAGTGAAGTAGAGAAGGAAGAGAGGGCTGTTCTAGCTGTTGGAGGTTCCAACGGCTCTTAAAGGAGCCGTTGGAACTCCCAACGGCTAGAACAAAGGGGAAACAAAAAGAAAAAGAAAAGGAAAAGGAAAAGGAAAAGGAAAAGGAAAAAGAAAAGAAAAGAAAAAGAAAAGAAAAGAAAAAGAAAAATGAAAGAAATAATAAAATACATAAAAATAAAAATAAAATATAAAAAATGTAAAACCTAACCTAGCTATGATATCAACAAGATATCTTATTTCCTAACGCCCTCCCTTAAACTTACGGTGCTAACACCGAAAGTTTATCTAAAAGAAAGTTGAATCTGGGAGAACATAGAGGCTTCGTGAAGAAATCAGCCAACTGGAACTCGGAGGAGACATATGAAAGCTTGATGGTCTTGTTCAAAAATTCT
Organism: Nymphaea thermarum; assembly: GCA_011799765.1. Classification (NCBI taxonomy): domain Eukaryota; kingdom Viridiplantae; phylum Streptophyta; class Magnoliopsida; order Nymphaeales; family Nymphaeaceae; genus Nymphaea; species Nymphaea thermarum. Next base: position 300,546 of record JAANDH010000068.1, read on the forward strand.
TCACGAACATAGTGACAATCCATCTCTATATGCTTTGTTCGTTCATGAAATGTTTGATTCTTGGCAATGTAGATAGAACTCTTGTTATCGCAGCACAAATCAGTAGGTTCTTCTATTATTGTTCCCATATCAAGAAGCATTTGACGAAGCCACACAATTTCCATAGTTGTAGAAGCCATGACTCGATATTCAGCTTCAGTAGAGGATAGAGAGACTTTCTGTTGTTTCTTGCACTTCCATGAGATAAGTGATTCTCCTAAAAAAACACAAAAACCAATAGTTGAGTGTCTATCATTTGGATCTCCTCCCCAATCAGCATCATTATAAGCAATCAAGTTTAAAGGGGAAGAGGAAGACATAAATACTCCCTTATTTATTGTTCCCTTAATATATCTAATTATACGAAGAACAGCTCCCATATGAACGGTTGATGAAGCATGTTGAAATTGACTCAGTATGAACTGCATGAGTAATGTCAGGCCGAGTGATGCTAAGATACATTAAGGAACCCACAAGCTGTCGGTAAGGAGTGGGATTGGTAAGTGGAACTCCATCATCAATCTTCATTTTGTTTCCTACTGCTTCAGGAGTTTCTGTGACCTTATCATCTGTTATGCGTGATTTAGCAATGATCTCTGCAGCAAACTTAGTTTGTGACAAAAAATATCCTCTAGTGGAATATGCAACCTCAATACCCAAAGAAATACGTTAGAAAACCTAAATCTTTCATTTCAAAAGTTCTTTGTAACAATTTTTTACATTCTCTAATACCTTCTTTATCATTACCTGTAATGATCATATCATCAACATACAGTAGGAGAATTATGATACCTGCATTAGTATTCTTAACAAACAAGGCAGTATCAGTTAAACATGAATGAAATCCATAATCAGAAATAACAGAGTAAAAACGGTCAAACCAAGCTTTAGGAGCTTGTTTGAGGCCATAAAGAGCCTTATTAAGTCTAAGAACCTTTCCTTGAGGAACTGACAACCCTGGTGGTACTTCCATGTAAACTTCTTCCATAAGATCTCCATTTAAAAATGCATTTTTAATGTCCATTTGGTAGATATTCTAGTTTTTAATAGATGCTAAAGCAATAAGGGTCCTCACAGTAGTCATTCTAGCTACAGGAGCAAAGGTTTCCTCATAGTCAATACCATATTCTTGGGCGTAACCTTTGGCAACAAGCCTGACTTTATATCTTTCTAAAGATCCATCACTTCTAGTCTTCACCTTGTAAACCCACTTACATCCAATAGTCTTTTTTCCTATAGGTAAGTCTTGTATTTCCCAAGTTTGGGCTTTTCTCAAGGCATCTAATTCTTCTATCATGGCATTCTTCCATTCAATATATTTAGAGACTTCATTAAAAGTAGAAGGTTCAAAGTGAGAGTGAATGGCATTAATTCTAGCTCTATGAGTTGGGGTGAAAGTTTCATATGACACAAACCTATTGGGTTGTCTTACATTTCTAGTAGATCTTCTAAGGTTTTCTTCACTTTGTGGAGTTGGTTGGAGATCAATAGTCTCATGATGTTCTACTTCATCAACATTTTGTTGCCGGTTTCTTCTATGATATGTGATTATATCCTTGGCTACTCCGTCATCATTATCATCAATGTTACTATCATCAACATCATGCATTTCATCATCACATTGAGAGAGATACTTAAATAAAAAGGAATAATCATTGTTGTGTTGTGATTCTCCACAAATTTTGAATCCATTTTCGTCTTCACAAAACTTTACATTTCTTGAAACTATGATCTTGTCTTTGATTAGATCATAACATTTGTAGCCTTTTTGTGTTTCAGAATAACCAATGAAAGCACACTCAATAACCTTTGAACTTAGTTTATCAGCTTTGTCATTAAGAACAAAACATTTGCAACCAAAAACACGAAGCCTTTTCAAATCAGGTTCATATTTGAATAATTTTTCAAAAGGGGTTGTATTATTTAAAGCTTTTGAAGGCATTCTATTTATGAGATATACAGAGGCTAGGGCTGTTTCGGCCCAAAAATTTTTAGGCACATTTTTGGCAATAAGAAGAGTTCTAGTTGTTTTAATTATGTGCCTATGTTTTTTTTCAGAAAGTCCATTTTGTTGGGGTGTTCTTGGACAAGATTTTTGATGGACTATTCTATAGTTTTCTAGATATCTTTTGAAATCATTTGAAATGTATTCGCCTCCAGCCTTAGGATTTTTAATTTAGCATTAAACTGTGTTTGTACTAAGTTGTGAAAATTTTTGAACATGTCAAAAACCTCAGATTTGTATCTTAAGAAATATATCCAACAATATCTAGTGAAATCATCAACAAATATCACATAATACGATAGCCCTCCTTTTGACATGATAGGAGAGGGTCCCCACACATCGGAATGAACAAGTTCAAAGGGAAAAGAGGAAAAGAAGCTTCTTTGTCCAAAAGATAAGGATTTCATTTTTCCATGTATACAATCATTACATTTGAAATTCTCAATACAAACGTCCTTGGTAGGACTCATCATAGACAATTTTCTAATGTTTGGATGACCTAATTTTTGATGCCAAACATTAATGTCCACATTTTTCACATAGTGACAAAACTTTTCCTTGGAGATGCATAAATTGTCCATGTAGTAAAGGTCCCCTTTTTTAAAACCTTCCCCAATCAATCTCCCGGTTTGGTGATCCTGCACCAAACATTTATTTGATGAGAAAATAATGTCAAAACCAAGATCTGAAATTTGAGATACAGAAAGTAAGTTAAGATTAAGTCTAGGGACATAACTAACTTTTGGAACAAAGAACTTTTGTTTTCCAAATTCTTTTTCAAAATCCCCGATCCCTTTAACATTCAAAGATGTTCTATCGGCAGTAACTACATTAGATTCTTTTCTTGCTTGTTCAAAATTGGTCAAAGATGATATATATGGTGTCATATGAAAAGATGCACCGGAATCTAAAAGCCAAGAAAACATACCGGGAGTGTTGGAGGTAGATGCCGTTGTTGCTAGTGCTCCGGGATTCGACTCTTTGATCATAGGTTGAAACACCGACATGATTTGATTCAACGTTGTGGAGATTGAAGAGAGATCACATCCTTCATTTGCAACATTTGCAACCTTCCTTTGGTCAAATTATCTATTGTTGTATTGCCCACCTTGTGAATATAAAGTTCCACTTCCACGGTTGTGTTGCCCTCCTTGAGGATATGAAGCTCCTCCTTTGAAAAGATTTCCTCTATAGTTTCGTGGTTGCCCTTCATTGTTATTCAACTTTGGACAACTAGGTCTAATGTGACCCGGTTCATGACAAAAGTGGCAAACAACCTTAAATTCCCCTTTATTTTGGTTTTTAAAGTGAGGAGGTCTAAAAGATTTGATGTTGTTCCCGGGTCTAGAGGCGTCTAAAAATTTTTCTTCTTCTTGTTTGGAAATAAGAACACTATCTAATTCTTTGGATAATTTCATTCTAGTTTCTTCACCGCTTAACTTTGTAAGAAGTTCATGAATGGGTGGAGGAGAGGCTAAAGAAAGTAGGACTGACCTAATTTGTTCAAATTCGGGTCGTAGACCTTGAAGAAATTGAAAAAACCTAAATTCATCCACTTCTTCTCTTCTAATCTCATGACACTTACAATCCAATCCTAGTTTGGGAGTAAGTTGATCTAACTCATTCCATACACTAGAGATTTCCATAAAATAATCTCTAACATTATTCTCACATTGCTTGATACTTTGGGCTTTTTGAATCAAGAGATATTTACGGGCCATATCTTTTTGGGTAAACATTCCCTTGAGATATTCCCAAACTTCACTTGCTCTTTCATAATACATGAGATTTTGGGCAATTCTAGGTTCTATACTTCCGTAAATCCATTCTTTAATTCTAGAGTTTTTGGCCTCCCAATCATCTAATTTTTTANCGATCAAGACTTTGGAGTCCTCCATAAGAGCAAGATTTTAAGTAACAATCTCCAAGAGAAACAAAGAGGAAGTCCTTCTAGAAATTTCACCAAACAGTTGGTGAGCAGCAATAATAAGGCCTTCAAGAAATGTTGATCAGCAACAATGGCCTCGTCTGAAAATTTTCTTCAACAGTCCAGTAGCATAAACAGCAAAAAAACAGCTTCTAAAAGCTTTTCAACATGCAGCCCAATGGCTCTGATACCATATAAATGTGACTATAATAGTCACTAAAGAAGAATATAATAGAAAAAGGCACTAAGGCCACTTGGAAATATATCAATCTTATTGAATGAATGTCAAATGGCTGTGTAAAACAACATACATGTACAAGAGGCAGCCCAAGAATTTATACAAGCAATAAGAGTGAAGTAGAGAAGAAAGAGAGGGCTGTTCTAGCTGTTGGAGGTTCCAACGGCTCATAAAGGAGCCGTTGGAACTCCCAACGGCTCATAAAGGAGCCGTTGGAACTCCCAACGGCTAGAACAAAGGGGAAACAAAAAGAAAAAGAAAAGAAAAGAAAAAGAAAAGAAAAGAAAAAGAAAAGGAAAATAAAAGAAAAGAAAAAGAAAAAGAAAAGAAATAATAAAATACATAAAAATAAAAATAAAATATAAAAAATGTAAAACCTAACCTAGCTATGATATCAACAAGATATCTTATTTCCTAACAAAGGGTGCTTGTCAGTCGCTTATGGCTGATCATGGGCTCCGACTTTTGGTTCCACAGGTAACTTCCAGGACTGAAGTGTTTTTACTCCAAAGCTTTGCATTGTCAAAGAGGTGATTTCCGTAAGGGCCATGCAGTGGTGTCTTTGTTGTAAGAACAATTGACTTTTGGACCTGGGATCAAGCTTTACTGCATCTAGGTTTTCTAAAATATGGTCTGGATTTGGCCTTGCTGAGAATTTTAAGACTGTTTACCTGCCATTATGTGACTTCATGCTTTTATTCCACTTTTAATGTAGTGTGACGTGGATTGAATTAGATGAATGTCTTTGCATTGTCAAAGAGGTGATTTCCATAAGGGCCATGCAGTGGTGTCTTTGTTGTAAGAACAATTGACTTTTGGACCTGGGATCAAGCTTTACTGCATCTAGTTTTTCTAAAATATGGTCTGTATTTGGCCTTGCCGAGAATTTTAAGACTGTTTACCTGCCATTATGTGACTTCATGCTTTTATTCCACTTTTAATGTAGTGTGACGTGGATTGAATTAGATGAATGTCCCTTGTGAGACTCGAGCTCTTCCTGGATTTGACACTTCACTTAATATCCTCTTAAGTTCTTAACTGAATCGACCGGAAATTCAGGTTTCCTGAGCCAAAGTCTTCATTTATCAGGTCAGTAGGAGGGTCGCGGGGCAAGCACAGTTCGAATAATCTAAAGGCACAGAAAATTTGATTCAGATGGGATTTTGGAGGCAAGGGATGAAAAAGTATAATATCATATCAGAAAAAGAATAATATCATATCAAAATTATTTGCATCTTCAGAACCTCCTATGGTCGGTTATAAGGATGCGCCATGGGCTGAGCCAACTTAATCTTTGGCTTGAGCTTCATATAAGTTCTGCTTCTACATTTTGCCTAAGCCTTAAACAGCAGCCCCTGCTCATTTTTTAAAGAACCTAATTAAGCTGAGCATACGTGATTCGGTTGCTAAACTATTCCTGCACAAATATTTATGGCGTCCTATTTTATAAAAAGTTCCCTCAAAAATAACTTCTGGCCGTGCTCCAATTCAAAATTTTACTTGCTGCTTAGTACATTAAAATTAAGCCGTCAAACTAACGTATTTGAAACTTAATTAACCCATTAAAATTTGAGCTTTTTTTTTAACTTTAATGCATTATGCTAAGAGCTGCATTATAATATCTAGAAAATAGAGAAACACGTACGGCACAAGACAAGTTGCCTTCACAGTGACCAAACTTCTTAGATGGTGGTAGAATCAAATTCTTTCTCATGAGGGTAGCGATTAAGGGCTCCATCAAGAGATTCTAAAACCAAGTCAGGCACCTGATTTGCACATTCGAGCATGTTTTTTGGAATCCAAAATTTATCATGGTTTTATCATTTTCTGTTATGAAATGAAGCGGTGTGGTTCTGGATCTAGATCCAGTTCCATATGACTTAGCATATGACCTCTTTTTATGCTTGGACGCCTCATTAATGACAGTCTTCTAATATTGTCTATTATGTGGTGTATTTTAGTTCTAATGCAATTATGTTTGATAAATAAGAGAATAGGGATAGGAGGCAGTTTTTTCTTTCCACAGCTCCAACCATTCCGGCACTTCTTCTCCAACTATGTTTTCCATTAAATACAATATGTGGTTTATCATCCATAGGATGTACTCATTTCTTATATGGTATCAAAGACATTTGGCTGCAAAACTTTACCATTTGTTTCTCCATTCAAGAAATTAGTTTTTTGTCTAGCCTTTGTTGGTTTTCTCTCATCTTTTCATCATCTTCTTCTTCTTGTTCCATTTATTATGTGATTCTCTCTTCGTGCAGATTTTTTTTGGTGTTCCCATTTTGTATGTCTGCTGTCATATCCATTTTTCTATTGCATTTCTTGCTGCATACATCTATCATCTATTGAATCTCTTGCTTCAGCGTCATATTACTGAATTATTTTGGTTGATGCCTACTTCATCTTCCCTTCTACAGCCTCATATTGCTTCTTGGTTCAGCATCGCATTTCTTGATGTCATCTCCTCTTGCTCTCTGAGTTACTGCAGTTTAATGTCACTTTTGTTGCTTCTTATACATTTTGCTACTGTCTCTTTGTGATTAGTCTTGCTTACAAGGAATTGCATTATAAACCTTAAAAAAAGGAACAGAAACAGCTGCAGTTAAGCATTCAGGTCGTGACTTTCTAACATTTGACAAAACTTTCCCAACGTGTCCCATTAGCTTGCTTTCCCAAAAAAGGGAAAATAAAGCATCATACTTTACCTATGTTGCTAATTGATTGAGAGCCTCTTCATTCTCGAAGCTGGTTGTATACGGCATGCCGTGTAAGAATTTTTGTACGCTATTTCAATCATGATGAAAAATGCCCATGTGAATATAAAAAGAAAACTTTTGTAGGGAGAAAAAAGGAAATAAAAAAGATTTTGGAATTCGATAAAGGTAAAACGTTTCAGTTTGTATGTGCATATCGTTATTGTCAATATATCCCTCTGAGCGACAAAAACATCTTTGTTTTTTTTGCGCTGCTCAGTGTTATCTCAAGTATCTCATACATCTTTTGTTATCTCATACATTTGTCATTATCCTATACCCATTATCTCAGACTATTGTCATTATCTTATACTCCTACCGTTATCTCATACGCTAGTCATTATCTCAGACATTACGAGTATGAGATAACGATGGATGCTATAGGTATGAGACAATGACTAAGGTATGATATAACAACATGAGTATAATAATGATAGATGTATGAGATAATAGGTATGAGACATTATGGGTTCATGATAATAACAAGGAGAATGAGATGATGAGTATGAGATAATGACATGAGTATGATAACAACAGGGGTATGAGATAATAGGTATGAGATAATGACACATGTATGATAATAACAAAGGATATGAGATAATGTGTATGAAATAATGACTGATGTATGAAATAATGATAGAGGTATGAGATAGTGATAGAGGTATAAGATAACAACATGATTAAAAATATTTGTTGTTCACATGCAATATATGGGCATTAAATAGGCACATTGATAATAGGGTCCACATTCGGCCTCGTCATGCACACAAAGCGACGTTTAAAGCTTGATCTTCTTCATTCTTCTTTTTTTTCCCTCATAAATATTGTTTGTTTCTCTTTATCCTTGATTTATAATTTTTTTTTATTCTCATTATGGACATTTCCTCAAGTTCCAATCTATTTTCCAGCTTCCTAAATCAGTTTGCTACTGAAAAGCTTACTCACTAACTTCTCGACTTGGAAGAGATAGATACTTCTGTTTATGTGGAGTCGGGATCTGGATGAGCATCTTGATGGTTCTACTTGCACACCACCACATTTTGGTGAGCAAGAAATAAAGGACAAGAAGGGTGTCATGTCTTCCAAAACTACAAAAAATGTAGAATATATAGCTTAGAGAAAGCGTGATCAATCTATAGTTGCTTATATCACACATATGCTTTCTTAGGAGGTGTTGGCTACACTTTCACATGACTACACATCAGCAGATTTATAAAATCACTTGATTTAGACTTATTCTCAGATCTTAGATGCACAAATTTTATTCTTGAAGTAGTTCTAGAATCACAAAAAAGTTCCATGATTATGGAGTACACAAGTTGTATGAAAGGAATTAATGATCAATTGGATGTTATTGGTAGTGCAGTTTTAAACAAAGACATAGTGCAATAGTTCATCAATGGTTTAAGGCTTGATTTTGACATACTTATGTTGGGATTTCTCCCTCTTGATGCATATACAAAACCAAACGTATATACCCTAAACAGGATCATGCTCATGCTAAATCACTGAATTAAACAAAACCTTAAACTGAAGCGGAAGCGTACCTGAATCCATCTGAACTGGTGCACGGGAAGATCGCAGCAGGGTCTTCCAGGGTTTGTGCGGCGTGCGTGAAGTCTCTCTCAGATGGGGGAGAGGAAAACCCTAGAAACTGAAGGCAACTGTTCGCACGACCCCAGGGACCACTACCATTTTATATTAAGGGCAATTATAGATTCCACCCTTCAAAGAGTCCGTAATTGCGTACTGGTATCTATACATTTCAAAATTACCCCATACCATCTAAAATGACGTAATATCCTAAAACGCAATCACTTAAGCAGATATTTATTTTAAGACACCCATAATGTCTGAAATTCCTTGTAGACATATGCCGGCCCACCAAATGATCTTACAATTACCCACTTGGGCCAAATATATCTTTATACATTCAGACATTACACAAAACCTTAGGAGCTCATAATTGCTATCTTATTAAACGTCATTTTCACCAATCTCGTTCATAACCATATCAACATAGAACCAAAGTGGTTTTTGCTATAATAAAATTAGCTAAACCTTTAATGATCACAAATGTTAACATAATCAATGACGTAGATCTGATATGGATGTATAGCATGAGAATTACATGTAATATGATTACAACATGCCTATTCTCAACTGGTCCAACTTTAAAACCTTATGGAGATCAAAACATAAACATAGAATGAAACCAAAGAACTTTAAACTTTATTCTGTAGAAAAACTGAATATGTGTCCATACATAAGAGCAAACAAAATACAAACTCCCACTAAACCAGCACATCATCCAAGGATGACACGAATATGTGTCCATACATAAGAGCAAACAAAATACAAACTCCCACTAAACCAGCACATCATCCAAGGATGACACCTTCATACGAACAACATGTTCGTGAAAGATCTTATGTGTTAAACCTTAGTAAGCGGATCCAAAATCATGGAGTTTGTCCCAATATGCTCTAGAAACATGACCATTATGTAGCTTCTCTTTAACAGCCTAAAACTTAATGTCGATGTGCTTCGACTTTGACAAACTACGACTGTTATTAGAGTACATGACTGCTGAATTATTGTCACACAATAACCTTAGTGGTCTTTCTACACCATACATAATGCGTAGCCCCGTGACAAAATTCCGCAATCACCAAACATGATTGGATGCATCGCAACATGCCATGCTACTGTCTTGGCACCCAGCAAAGTCAGAATTTGAATACCAAATGATCTCCTACTGGTCTGATTTCCTGTATGTGAGCATAAAACCTTTTGTTATTTGTAAGTACCTCAATACCCTTTGGTTGTTTTCAAATGATCCAAACCAGGATCACTTAAGTATCTGCCTAACATTCCAACGATAAATGCAATATCTGGACGAGTACAAACCTGAGCATGCATAAGACTTCTCACAACATACGAATAGGGAATCTTTTCCATTTCCTTAGATTCAATTTCACTTTTAGGGCACTGTTTGAGACTAAACTTGTCTCCTGTAGCAACTGGAGTATCTCCTGGTTTACAATCCTTCATGTCATATCGCTAAAGCACCTTATCAATGTAGGCCTTTTGTGATAATCCAAGAATACCCCAAGAACGATCTCGAAATATTTGGATCCCCAATACAAAAGATGCACAACCAGGATCTTTCATGTCAAACTTTGTTGACAAGAAATTCTTAGTTTCATGCAATATGCGTACATCATTACTTGCTAGCAATATATCAACGACATATAAAACCAGAAAGATAAATTTGCCCCCACTGAACTTTTGGTATACACATTCATCAACCAAATTAGTTTCGACACCAAATGAAACTACAACTTGATGAAATTTGTAATACCATTGACTGAAAAACTTGCTTTAGTCCATATATGGATTTCCTTAGTAACACCTCTAATTGGTTTTCTTGAGGTTGTTGAGTTTGTTCTTCAGTGGTTTGAATAGGGAGATCGACATCATTGTCTTCTTCTGAATATGTTGATGGAACAATGCCAGGAATAAAGACTTGACCATTGCTTTCAACATCTATATGAGTAGACTCACGTCTCTCTTCAAAGACAATGCTTCTAACCTGATCACCTCCCCTAAACTCAATATCCTCAAAGAAATGAGTATTTCCCGTTTCAAAGAAAGACTTACTGGATTGATTATAAAACTTATAACCCCTTAATGTTTGTTCATTTTTCCTTTATGCATCCCATGCAAAAGTTAAAGTCTACAAAATCAAGGGATGCATGAATTCCATTCGACATAAGCCTTTTAATCCTCTTTTCAGAGATATGTTCTAAGCTCTTATACCAAAACATAACGGAATTCTCATTTGTAAATTTTCTTTTAGTACCACTAGACGTAATATGTAAGGTTTCATGATATGAAGTGACCGTATTAAGCAAATAGAGGTTATTGCAACCAGACAAAGAACTAGTGGAATTCAAATTTGAATGCAGAAACAACTTAAATTTACTTCCTCCAAATGAACAATAATAACCAAATTTGTTCAGTAAGGAAATAACAACCAAATTCCGTCTAAAAAATGGTATTACATAAGTTTCTATCAAATTCAAATAACAACCAGTCTTTAATAATAACCCAAAAAATCTGCTATGGTTTCAATCTTCGCCTTCATGTCATCGCCCACATAGATAAATCTTTCAGCATCAATTGGCGTCTGACAATTTAGGCAGCCCTGCACAGAAACACTTATGTGAGTAGTAGCAACCGAATCTACCCACAAAAGAAACAACCTGATTTGTCTTCCTTATGCTTCTTTTGTTTCTTGATGGATGTGTGATCAACTACAACTTCCTTAATAGTCTTTCTTTTTTTACTTTAAAAAAAAGAATCATTTAACTCATGAATAGTACTCAAATTTGCAGATATCATGGAAGTAGAACACACTGTACAAAGAACAAAAATACCAAACATGCTCACAATCAATACATGTACAAAAATGAAATAACAAATATAAATGAATTTAAATACAATGACCTAAATCCCATCACAAGGTACCAGTGCAATGTTAATATCCAATCTTTGGATTGAAATACTAACTGCAAGTGGTATTCTTGGTCAACAATGAATATATATTATTAACCCTGTCAAACAACGAATCTTTGGATCGACTCATTATTCACATGGAAACCTGAAAATTATTACATATTCATTGCCCTGTATACTTAAACCTGACCAAACAACAATCCTCCTTTGGGTTGATTATTGCCCGCATGGATCAAATATACTATCATCTAATGTTCAAAACAGGCAAATTCGTACAACAGAGGTCACTTTGGCGACATAAAGTACAAACTTACTCATTTCGAACAACAGACATAACCAAAGATCAATTCATAATCCAAATATTCATTTAAAGTACACCCACAAATTTAAAACATGCAAAACATGATACATAAATAAAATTTACATACAAATTTGTCCTACATTGAATCCAAAAACCAAATGATTCAATGGTGTGACACATACAAAATGGCCTTACTTTGAATCCAAAACCAAATGATTCAATGATATGGGTCCAAAAGAGTATAAAATTTTATAAATCGGTACCATAATCGTGCTTAAGAGGGTCAAGAACTACTGAATTGGCCTTAAAATGGCCCGTATCGTTCTTAAACCACAACTAAAACACCCACATAGCCCTAAACAAGACTGAACCGATCCAAAAATTGGACGAACCAATCAAAAATTAGACCGTATCGGTTCTAAAACCCACTGAAGCGGTTAAAAAATGACTAAAATAGGTTCCAAAACTGAATGAACTGGTCTGAAAAGCCTTGAATCGGTCTGAAAATAGCCCGAATCGGTTCTAAAACTGAATGAACCGATCTAAAAAAAGTCCGAATCGGTTCCAAAATGTCCAAACCGGTCCCAAAAGGTCCGAACCGGTTTCCAAAAGGTCCGAACCGGTATTAAAATTGATTGAACCGATTCAGAAAAGATCCAAATCGGTCTCAAAAGGCCCGAATCGGTTCAAAAACTGAATGAAAAGTCACCGGCGGTCGCCCTTCCCAACCATCGCTCGTCATTGCCTCGTTCCTCCCTGTGCCCCTTTTCCCTTTTCTTCCTCTTGCATGGCTGCGACAGATGCAGGGGAACCACCGATGGGCCGCCGGCGGGTCGCGCCAGGACAGCCAGCAGACGGTCGTCGCCTTCCGGCGACGGTTACCTGCCGAACGTTGGCCGTCCCTTTGCCACACGTTCCCTGTGTCTCAGGCGACTGCAGCGGCAGCCCGACGGCTTCCGTTGCTTGCCAACAAAAAGGTTTTTTTTTTTTTTTTTTTGAAAACTCTTGCAGCCAAAAACAGGGGAAGAATCGATGCAGGGTCTTCCAAGGTACGTGCGGCGTGCGTGATGTCTCTTTCAAATGGGGGAGAGGAAAACCCTAGAAACTGAAGGCAACTGTTCGCACGACCCCAGTGACCACTACCATTTTATATTAAGGGCAATTACAGATTCCACCCATCAAAGAGTCTGTAATTGCGTACTGGTATCTATACATTTCAAAATGATCCCATACCATCTAAAATGACGTAATATCCCAAAACGCAATCACTTAAGCGTATATTTATTTTAAGACAGCCATAATGTCTGAAATTCCTCATAGACATATGCCGGCCCACCAAATGATATTACAACTTACACTTGCCTTATAGTGCCTTCTTCAACTGCTTAGTTTTGAAGATCTTTAGACAAAACTTCTTCAACGTTATAGTACTATAAAGCAGAGGGTATAGGAAAAATGTTTTCACCTTGAATTCTCATTTAGTGCTTACTACAGAGGCCTCCACAAGATATGGACGAGGAAATTGAGGGCATTAAGGTGGGAGAGGCCAAGGATGGTTTGGACAGGGAGAACATGACATTCTTCCTAAGCCTAGCAATTTAGGTGCCTAGATTGTAGGAAATTCAAGAAGAGTGTCCACTTGCTTTTGAATGTAATAAAAAGGGGCATATGAAAGCAAATTGTTAGTTCAATCCTTAGGAAATATGAATAAGGGTATCATGAAGTAGTTGAAAACAAAAAGTAGTGGCCCGTCCCAGCACAAAGACTGAATACAAATCTATGGCAGTAGGCACTGCTATGGTCACATGACTACAACATCTACTAGGTGATCTAGGAGAAAATATTTCATGATCCATATTATTATGTGATAATCAAAGTGCAACTAATATTGCCTTTAATCTCATTCAACACAGTAAAATGAAGCATATTGAGATAAATAAGTACTTAGTTCGGTAGAAGGTAGAGTTGAAAGAGAGAACTATGGCTTGTAAAGATAGAAGATTAAATTCCAGATGTACTTACAAAAGGATTGATAGGTCAGCAGTCTTGGTTGTTGAAGAACAGTTCATACATGATCAAAGACCATGTACAACTTGAGGAGGAAGGATGTTAACAAATGAAGCCATATGGGTTTGAATATGGATCTAGATCCATACAAGTTAACGCATGACACCTTGTTATGTTTGGGCCCCTCATTAATAGCAGTTGTGTAATATTATCTATTATGTGGTATATTTCCGTTCTAATGTAATTACATTTGATAAATAAGAGATGAAGGTTAAGAGGCAGTTTTTTCTTTCAACTATTCCAACCATTCTAGCACTTCTCCTCCAACTCTGTTTTCCAGCACATATAATATGTGGTTTATCATCCATACATTAGACATCGCCATTTCCTATATGTTCCAATGATGATATTGGAGCATTTTTTATGAATATTTTTTCACAATTCAGATTTGAGACCAGTTTACATTGGTAAATTGGCTAGAGTGGAAGCTGCGTTATAGGATCTGGTCAAGCTCACCCGTTTCTGTGAAAAAGTTGAGATTGAAAAACCTTTGATTCAACTGATTTTCAGCCATAGATGTATGGGCTATATCTTGTAACACCATGAGAGAATGTCTTGCGTATTACTAGGAACTGAACATGATTCATGAGCATCATTTGAGGATTCTCTTGTTTACTGATTACCCTTAAGGCTCTCCACATCTTAATATGTTCCTTTTCACTATTGCCCCATGGTAATGTTAAAAAGGATTATGGAAGCCCTCTATATGATTTCATCAATCATCTCCATTGTAGCATCTTTCATCCTGTCATGGACCACCATATTTTCCAGCAGGTAACATGAAAGGAGAGACTCCAAAAAGTTTTAAGCCATTGCGGCGCCTGATTCCACATGATTATTTCTTGCCGAACTTGTCGCCGAGGAACCACATCCAAATTTCTTTACAATTCAATCCCAGATGCCTCTAGCAATTCTGCACGTAATAAAGGAAGGTTGTTGCTTTTCTTCATTTTCCTTACATAAAAAACACTTGTTAACTGTCGTAATGCCTAATTCTTGAGTATGCTAAAAAGTGAGCAGCCTATTTCACATGCCAATGGCTCTTGCAGGCAGCTTGCGAATCCAAATCCTCTAAAACTCACCCCACTTGTACATCTGGTTACAATCAATATTTCTATACTCTTAAGACTTTTGGCCTCATTCATAGTCCATATCATGTGATCATCCTCATTATTTAAAAGTTCTCTTATGGCTTCTCTAGCTGTTTCAAAGGAGAGATCATACCTCGCTTTGGCTTCATACACTTTCAACCTCAAATCGTCATGATTTCGTTGTCCCCTCCACTCAAGCTGTTCATTAGAATATTATGTGACCATTTGTCAGTCCAAAATTTAGTTGTCCTGCCATCCCCTAACTTCCCTTTTACTTTCCCTTCCATTAACATGCACCTCCCTCCCAGGCTTATTCATCCCCAAATACCTATCCCAAGATTTTCATAGTCCATAATTGTAATCTAATTGCTAGGGATGAGTTCATATTCATGATGCTACAAAGTTTGCTTGCAAGGATATATATATATATATATATATATATATGTGATAATTTAATCTAATGACTTCATATCTACCCTCCTTTCTAATTTAGGTCTGCAGAGAATTCCAAGCAATAAAGTGAATGTTTTTCTTGCTGAGAATCCACCCAAAGAAAAGTAGCCTTACTTTTTCCATTTTTTTCAACAAAGCTCCTTGTAACAATGCTTACATCCAGCCTAAGGCATAAGAAAGTATATCCATTTTCCAGTTGGCTAATTTCTGTTCTAACTTGGTTAGAATATCCCTATGCTGGTACTCCTCAAGGTTATCTTGAGAGAAAGGACGTCCCAAGTAAGTCGTGGATAAGTTTCCAACACCCAACTCATAAAGTAGATAATCATTGAGCCTTGTTATTGCTGATGTTGAATGGGATTTAGGACTTGCTTTTATTCACAACTAGCCTTCCGTTGTCAACTATGAAACTTTGCACATTTTTAAAATACAGATTGGCCTATATACGAAAAGCCAACCTCTGAAAATGGCATGACATTTTTTCTGGATGTAGATTCCAACTCTGAAAAAAGCGGCATCCACTCAAATTTGCATCATTCAACCACAGGTTCAATCTCCACAAGCTAACCGTCACACGGAGCAGAGGAACAACAAGGACACTAGAACTCAATTTTACGATCCAAAGCATGATTGGCAACATGGCACTTAGCTACACTAACCTCACTAGTACACGCCTGCATCAAACTAATTTCAGTCGATACAAGATAATAAGAACCACTTACGCACGATGTCCCGTTTCTCATCTCACACCATTTTTGGCCAATTTCCTATGATGAAGTCAATTCCTTCTCCCAAAGATCCATCACTGAAGTTTTTTCAACGTGTAAAATTTTGTCAGCAAAGAATAAACACGTCTATGTACTTTATTTCAACTCAGTGAACAATTCCAGTATCACAATATCAATGGTATTCAAGTCAGTCTGCAGACCTAGCTAAGAAAGATGCCTAAACTCACTTGCTCACAATACCCTACCCAATCTGCAGACATTGTGATTCTCCTGTTTGGATTGATGAATAATTTAGAACCAAAGAAGGAATTGCGTCAAGGAAGCTGGTAGTTATGTGCAAATGTTGTTCATATATAGGATGATTCATGGGTTTATCTAAAGCTGGTTTTCAAAGCTGTTTAACCTAAACAACATTAAAATCATTTGGTGGAAGCAAATGAATGAAAGCAGTAAAAAAGACTGATATGATCCATTCAACTAGTTTCTGCGTTCATTTCATTAGCAAGTTCTCGTTCTTTTACAACGCAATTCCATGTGAACAAGAACAATCAACATCAGTCTAAAAAACCGTAGGAAATATTAAAGTGAGTCCAAAAAACCTTAGGAGTTTATTAAAGGAGCAGGACCAACTAAAAGGACCAAACATAAGAACCCCATTCTCCAGTTCCACCACTAGTTTCCGAACTCGATGTATAAGTAGAACCAGAGAGTGGAGACTCACAACATGTAAAATTGCCAAATGTGAAAGTAGTTACTGCTAAATCCACCAGGAGAAAGATGTAACTTTTATAGTTTTATAAAAGTAAATAAATGTTTCAAATCTAACAACCTATTTACTAAGAGCAAAGTTCAGAACAGAATGGACTAAAAAATAAGTTCCCAACAGCTAAACACAGAAAAAGTAACTCCTAAGCTCTAAAAATTGTCACACCAAAGGGTCACTAAAGCAAGCAACATTGAAACGACAGTAAATTAGAAGACTGAATCCTTTAAAGAAGTCTGTTCATTTATTACCAATTCAACAACTGTGTCAAGGTGGAGTTATCCCAACCTTAATGGAAGCTAGACTCAGGCAGAGGTCCACCGAGTTGTGCAAAAGATGCGACCTGAGTATTGAATGCTTGGCCACCTCCAACTTGAAGGTCTTAAGCTGACCCTTAAGAAAGCAGCCGAATAATACAAACCACTTTGGAAAATAAATTAAAGAAAGTTGAAAGGTCCACCACGATGATGATTGAGGCGATAGGACAGCTTGGCCCTAGTAAATTCATCATCTTATCATGGAAGAGAGCCTCTATTCGAGAAAAAAAAAAGTTATTGTTGGAAAGTGAAACGAAAAGAACAATGAACGAACACAGATTTAACGTGGAAAACCCCTCAAGTAGAGGAAAAAAACCACAGGTGACGAGGACTGGTGCTCACTAGCAACCAACCAGACCCTCTCTCTCTTAGAGATTTCATTCACACCCAAAAATCAGGGTTACAAAGACTTAAATAAGGCCCAACGAGGGCTATAATCTGGATCGGGTCCATACCCATACCCGGTCCTGAGACCCATACTTATATGCTTCAACACCTCCTTCAAGTTGGGCATACATATCAAACATGCCCAACTTGGATACATTCATCTCAAACAGAGACAAAGGTGCATCTCTTGAGCTCCACAATGGTCAGAGATCTACACGAGACGGCAGAACTTCATGGCACTCAGCAGACACTCGAGTCAACTAAGACAGGCGACGACCCGCAGACGCTGGAACTCGAACAGCGGCAGGGAGCAACTTCACCGGAACATCACGGTGACACAAGGGAAGCAACAGAGGATCGTCGGGCAGAAACCAGCAGTGGAAGGACGCCGAAACTTCACGGCGACAAGCAGAGTAGGGTCGACGGTGTCCACCGGAACTTCACGGTGGTACATGCAGGTAACAGGCGTCGCTGGAACTTCACAGCAGCATCCGATCACCACTCCAACGGACGGTTGGGAGCAGCTCGAGCGGAGTCAAGAATGAACAAAAAAAGACTCACGTGCTTGCTCTAGAATCCTTTTCGTCCCAAGTTGGAATTCTTCGATCAATGCGTAGTGAGATCTGCCATCATAGTACCTGTCTCCCCATTCAGCCATGTCTGAGCTTGTAGATGTCGCACTTGTAGGAGCACTCCTTGAAGCTCTGGTGTGACAGGATTCAGGTTGTCTCAGTTCAGAAACATCCGTCCGTTCAAAATTCAATATCTTCCTGCTCGTTGGTCCAAAATTGCTGAAACTTGGACTCAAAATTTCTAGACTCCTGTGGCTTTCCAACTCACCTTGGCTCGTGGTCAGATTCGCCCTCTACAGTGGACTCGTTGAGCCCCAAAGTGACGCCTCGGGCTGGGTCCATCGTTGGTTCTCAGTCACCTGCTTTGCCCCGAAACAGTCCCCAATCAACATTCCACTGCGCCCTGGATCTGGCTCTAAAAGTTCCGAGATTTGGTGGGCCGAAAATAGAGATCCAGACGATTCCAACGCACCTGGACTCGTTAAAATCCGATGCCTGTGCAGAGAGCGCCGAGCAATTGAAGTGGGGCAAGGTTCGGGTGTTTCAGCAGTCTGAGACAGGTGAAGGAGGGAGCTTCGGATGGTGTCCTGGCCCCTGACACGTGCAAGAAGACCCGAGACACGGGGACACGAAGTCGCCTGCGTTATAGAAGAGCCGACTCGTGTTGTGCGGGACACGATGTCGGCTGGAGATAATGCGGAGCGGGATTCATGGCGGGACTCGACGGGATTCGACCTTCAGGTGACGCTGGATTCGACGGGATTCGCGTGTCCGTGCATATCACTGCTGATTCTGACATGAAACCGGGACACCTTGCCGACAACTGAAGAACACGGCGGAATATTCTGTCGGAAAGTCGGGTTGGCCGGAATTTCCTCCTCCGTGCCGGTAAGTGTGCAGAAAACGCCGACGACCTCCGAAATGCTATTCTAGGCTCGTTTCTGGGCCAAATCGAGCGTTCTTGGGCTCGTTTTGTTCGAAAACTCGCCAGGAATCTTATGTAATGATCATCAACACGTTTTGGAGCAAGGATCGGTTGGATTTGATGCTGAAAGAGCCGGAGGTCGCCGGATTTGGGAAAAACTCGTGATTCAAGTGGTATACTGCTCGACCAGTAATTTCTTTCAAAAAATTAACGCCACTGATTTTCGTCACTGTGTCATTCTGTCTTCCTTGAAGAAGACGTTGTTTGTCATTGAAACTTCGATTCGGTCGCCGAAAGATGTAGAGAGGGAACGCCGGAACCTGCCTCAATTGAGTCGGAGGGCGGCTCTCGTCGAGCACAGGCGACGAGCGAGGCTCCGGGCACGTGCGTCAGGACTCAGGTTTCGGCGATGAACAGTACCGGTCATGCGACGGGCGATTCCTCCTCCAAAAAATTTCCCATAGGCGCTCGTCGGGCACAAGCAGCGAGCGAGGCTTCGACGATGAACAGTGCCGGTCGTGGGAAGGACTCCGTCGGGCGATTCCTCCTCCAACACGAATGAAAACAAAAAACCAACCAGTAATGCCAAAACTTCACGGCTCTTATACAGCGAAAGGTGGTTTTGGGCAGCAGCGGCGGCACAACAACATCAGTGGTAGCAGCGTCGACGGTGGACGGTGGTAGCGGCGGCGGTCAGGGTTGGAACTTCACAACCCTAGAAAAAAAAGTTTTTCTCCAAGTTCGACGGCTCTGATACCATGTTGGAAAGTGAAACGAGAAGAATAATGAACGAACACAGATTTAACGTGGAAAACCCCTCAACTAGAGGGAAAAAACCACGGGTGACAAGGACTGGTGCCCACTAGCAACCAGACCCTCTCTCTCTTAGAGATTTCATTCACCCAAAAATTAGGGTTAGAAAGACTTAAGTAAGACCCAACGAGGGCTATAATCTGGATCGGGTCCATACCCAGACCCGGTCCTGAGACCCATACTTATATGCTTCAATAGTTATAAAAACAAATGACTTTTTGGCAAAACACAAAGAGGAAAGGGCAAAATTTGAATGGTTAGTAATGTTAAATGGATGGGTATATGAGAAAGGAAGAGCTTATGATAGTTATAACCACTTATTAATGCTTGTGAAGTAACTTCATACCTATAATATGCCTGCCATTATGTATAACATATTTTCTCATTAAAAATATATATATTTTTTCTTGATTGATTGATTTTCTCTTTTTTGAATAAAAAATAAGATACACATACAATACATTATGATACTTTACGATACAACATATCTACTGGTCGAATCGATATAGCTTATGATACGTTTTTTACAACATTGTTTTAATGCCTTGAAGCCTAGATTTGCCTTGATGAGCGCCCTGACACCTTGCCTCACCTCACTCATCTTAAGGACAATGCACATTAGTATTGTGACAGTCTTTAGCAAAGTGTAGCAGTGGTACGTCAAAATTTTCAAAGATATTGTAACAAACGACCAAAAACAAATGAAATAAAAAAAAAATCAGTTTATTGACAAAATAAAAGCTTGTGATGTTTTTTCAAGAATCTCATTACCCAACAATGCCTACGGCCCACACTTGAATCAACAAGGGTGGTCTATCCTATATGTGCATCCATCCATGTGACTGAGACACGCCATGGATCTACAAAATCAACAACATTCAGTTTGAAACACTATCACAAATATCAAGTCTTAATTGAAAAAGATACGTTATATAGCAAAAAAAGATGCATTTTTTAAAAAACAACATCATAATATTAAAAAAATCATATTTTTTATTAATTTATGATTTATTTTATTTTTTATAATTTTTTAAATTTTTTAAAATTTTTAAAAATTTGCCAATATTTTTTTGCAATATTGCTGAGATATACAACTTTACCGTATTATACCCAAAAAATTTCTTGTCATATAACACGCCTACATGATATATGTGACAATGATTTGAAATAAACATGTTATGCTTCTGTTTTGGACCAATTAACGAACATCATTGGATTCTGTTAGAATATCTTGTAATAGGGAACCGGGTCCAGATATGAACCCGATCCCATGGGCGCAGATACCAAGTTTGGCTCGATACCCTAGGCAGGCTCTCTACCTCTCCCTCTTATTATCTCCACTTATTGTAATTTTGGTGATTAAGTGGTATAATCTTCTCTCTCCTAGGGTTGCGGTTTGCACCTAGGTTAGAGCTTTTCCGTGGGTTTTCACCTCTTTATGAGGTTTTCCACGTATATCGTGTGTTGCATCTTTGTTTCCTCTTCCGTTGCTCGTTTCTACATGGTATCAAAAAGAGCGTGTGTCGGTTCTAGATCCAGTGCTGAGGCTGAATACAGGGCAGTCGCTATGGGGGTTACAGAAATGTTATGGCTAAAGATTCTTCTTGCAAATATTGAGGTTAAAATGGAAGAGAAGATGAAGATGTATTGTGACAACAAGTCTGCGATTAACCTAGCTAATAATCCAGTCATTCATGACAGAACCAAACATATGAAGATAGATCGCCATTTCATACAAGAACGCATAGATTCAAAGGAATTGATCATGCCTTATATGGAGTCTGAAGATCAAGTTGCAGATGTTTTAACTAAAGTCTTATGTACATCTCAATTTGAAAAGAATGTTAGCAAGCTTGACATGTTCGACTTGTATGCCAAACTTGAAGGGGAGTGTTAGAATATCTTGTAATAGAAAACCAGGTCTGGATATGGACCCAATCCCATGAAAACGGATACCGAGGTTGGCTCGATACCCTAGGCGGACTCTCTACCTCTCCCTCTTATTATCTCCATTTACTGTAATTTTGGTGAATAAGTGGTATAATCTTCTCTCTCCTAGAGTTGCGGTTTGCACTTAGGTTAGAGCTTATCCGTGGTTTTTCACTTCTTTCTGAGGTTTTCCACGTGTTGCATCTTTGTTTCCTCTTCCGTTGTGTAGAGATCCATTTCAATGTTTGCCTTCAAGCAAAAAGCACAACTTCCAGGAAACTCTACATTTCCTAAAAGTCATCCGACCTCCAAGAAGTCTCTACTTGAGTTATTCAAACTTAGCCTTGCTATCAATATCAGATAGAAAAAGATAGGAAAGACTAGTCACTGAAGATTTCTCACTGTAATGACTTGAAAAGGACTTGAAAAGGAAAAAACAGCATAGTGGATGTGGGCAATGGCAAACCTGCCACTACATTGAGCACTTCAAATTGGAAGAATTAATACTTTTCCTAGGTTGCCCAATCTCCTAGAAAGAGAAAAGACCGAGCCACATCCCCATACATTGAGCATTTCAAAAGTGGAACAGGTGGTATTTTTCCCATAGCCTAGGCAATTTCTCTGGTAACAATAACCACCAAGCAACAGGAGAGCTGTGCACCGCAACAGCAAGATTACACGTTCATTACTGTATCTAAGCATAATGCTTTGTAAGTCATGGATTCTTCAGAATAGTCGCTGCACTCGAATCGAAATGACTCGGGTGCAGGTATGGCAACCAACAATTTGCTTTCTTTTTATTGAATCACTGATAAAATCATAACTTGTTAATTATTAATCATTAATTTGTTTTGTGTACATATATCACATACACACAAAAACACACACACATACGTGCGGCACTCATGATTTTGGAGGTATGTCACATGACTCACATCCCATTTGTGTGACATATGACATAGACTAAATGCATTTTGGTCGTGAAAACTGATTGTACCATACAGTAAGAACAATAAGAATATGCAGATCTAGGAGAAATGAATGGCTTATGTGGAACAAAAAGACAGGAAAGAAAAAGGAAAAAAATGTAAGATTGAAGAAACTAAAAGTAACATGAAGTGTTAAAAGTTGTGACTTAATGATACACTTTCCTTCCAATCATAATCACAAATAATGTCTCAGAATTTTAAACGGTGAGGTTTTTCCTAATCATAATCACAGATAATGTCTCAGAGTTTTAAACGGCGAGGTTTTTTTCAAGTACAATACCAAAAACAAGGGGAAAAATATGAGAAAAATAAGATAAATTTTTAAAAAATTTTAAAAATTAAAAATGAGAAAAAAATAAAATAAGTGAGAAACTAATAACACAAACATCACAAAATAAGTAAATTTTCAACATATAAAAAATAAAAAATGAAAAGAACTGTTTGGCATTAAAAAAATGAAAAAGTGAAAAAAAGCAAAAAAAAGGCAATGTGTTTAATTGTTTTTCAAAAAAATACATTTTTTAAAATTTTAAACAGCCACTTAATTTATCACATTTTTTTTCACGTTTTTTTGAAAAAAACACGTTTTCTTTGATTCAATAAGGATGGAAGCAAACAAAGTCATAGACAGGAGTAAGTGTAGACATTAAAGCAACATTCACTCCTACAAATACTAAAAGCGCCGTCAGTGGTCTCGTCCTATGAGGCATTGTCTCATCAAGCTCAAAATTTGGCTCTGGTTGTCACACAGAAAATCTGCTGCAAAATGCAGAAAAATTAAACAGTCAGTAGACAGATGATGGGAATCATAAAGCAAGTAGAAAAAAACAGGATGCAGGATGTGAAATGAGCACACCCAATGATTTAATTTCCTCACTTGTCTTCAAGTTTTAGGTCGCTGCCCACAGCATATAGTTCAGGATTTACTTTTGGACCTAGTTCATATTCAAGGGTGCAAATTAGGGTGCACTAGATAATCTTGCAGCCTATCTATCAACAGCTACAGAAACATAGAAATTAGAATGGACAATGGGGAGAATTACAGAATAGAAGAATTCACAATTTTATTAGCATCTCCCACCAGTAACAGTGTAAATCTGACTAAATTTGCACGATGAAGTAGCATATAAAAATGAACCAGAACTGGACATGTATCGAGAGTATCATATCCATTGAATAGTCAGCAATCTCCTTGGCCAGTGTCAGGCTCCCTCTAAATAAGCTCATGCTTTGGCTTAAATTTTACATTATGGTAGTCTTGACAAATGAAGGAAACATCACATTTAAGTGGAGATCTAAGCTTTACTATCACCATATTCACAAAGCGGGAGTGCCAAATCCGTAACAACAATGCTCTAAATGTACATCCATTAATATTGCCAAAAGCATTGAGGCATAGCAAAGCACCACTCTCAAATTTGAAGTGAGCGTAAAAGCTTCAAACTGTAAAGTGTACAGTTATTTTGGAAAAACAATTAAACCAATATTTTGAAACATTGACTCAGGACGTGATTCGTCCATATGCAACTCGTCACTCCGCGCGTCAACTCGGTGACTTGGCTGAGTTTTGTTGACAATTTTTTTAAGAAGTATTAGCGACAATAAATCTTAAAAGGGATGTGTACAAAGAAATCAGATGATAGAAGAAGTGTGAGTGAGAGAGGGAAGGGGGGGGGGGGGGGGGGGGGGGGGGGGGGGGGGGGGGGAGGAGAGAGAGCCAGGGATGTGTGGGGAGCGAGAGAGTGGAGAAATATAGTCGGATAGTCAAAAGAAAAAAAAGGGAGTCATAGTAAAACGGATATAGACACAAACAAATACTACCTTATGCCACCAGATTTCTTGTTGATGCCGGTGCCATCATTGGAGTCATTGCAGCGATTGGAATCAGTCGGAGGATGAAGGAAGTTGACACTGAATTTTGCTTACGGGCACCAGAACTCAATTTTACGACCCGAAGGATGACTGGCTACACTAACCTCACTATACACGCCTGCATCAAACTAATTTCAGTCGACACAAGATCATAAGAACCACTTACGCACGATGTCCCATTTCTCACCTCACACCATTTTTGGCCGATTTCCTATGATGAAGTCAACTTGTTCTCCCAAAGGTTCACCACTGAAGTTTATCCGACACATAAAATTTTGTCAACAAAGTATATATGTGTCTATGTACCTTATTTCAGCTCAGTGAACAATTCCAATATCAACATATCAATGGTATTGAACTCAGTCTGCAGACCTAGCTAAGAAAGATGCCTAAGCTATTGTTCACCTGCTACAACATGACAGTTCCTACCCAATCTGCAGACATTGTGATTCTTCAGTCTGGCTTGATGCATAATTTAGATCCAAAGAAGGAACTGCATCAAGGAAGCTGGGCAATCTGCAAATGGTAGTTATGTGAAAATGTGCTTCATATATATGATAATTCATGGGTTTATCTAAAGATGGTTTTCAATAACTAAAGCTGTTTAACCTAAACAACATCAAAGTCATTTGGTGGAAGCCAATAGATGAAAGCAGCAAAAGAGATTGATATGATCCCTTCAAGCAGTGTCTGTGTTCTTTTCATTAGCAGGTTCCCGTTCTTTACGGTGTGATTCCCTCTGAACACACAAGAACAACCAGCATCAGTGAAACATTAGAGGAGCATAACCAACTAAAAGGACCAAACATAAGAACCACATGCTCCAGTTCCACCACTAGTTTCCGAACTTGAAGCATAAGTAGAACCGGAGAGTGGAGACTCACAACATGTGAATTTGCCAAATGTGCAAGTAGTTACTGCTAAGTCCACAAGGAGAAAGATGTAACTTTTATAGCTTTATAAAAGTAAATAAATGTTTCAAATCTAACAACTTGTTTGCTAAGAGCAAAGTTCAGAACAGAAATGGACTCAAAAAAGAGTTCCAAAAGCTAGGCACAAAAAGAGTAACTCCTAAGCTCTAAAAATAGTCACACCAAAGGGTCACTAAAGCATGCAACATTGAAACAACAGTAAATTAGAAGACTGAATCCTTTAAAGAAGTGTGTTCATTTATTACCAATTCAACAATTGTATCAAGGTGGGGTTATCCTAACCTTAATGGAAGCTAGACTCAGGCAGAGGTCCATCAAGTTATGCAACCTCAGTATTGAATGCTTGGCCACCTCCAACTTGAAGGTCTTAAGCTGACCGTTCAGAAAGCAGTCGAATAATACAAACCACTTTTAGAAAATAAATTAAAGAAAGTTTAAAGGACCACCAACATTCAGATGATGATTGAGGTGATAGGACAGCTTGGTCCTAGTAAATTCATCGTCTTGTCATGGAAGAGAGCCTCTACTGGAGAACAAAAAGTTGTAAAAACAAATGACTTTTTGGCAAAACGCAAAATGGAAAGGGCAAAACTTGGATCTTTAGTAATGTTAATGGATGGGTATATGAGAAAGGAAGAGCCTTGATCAGCTTTTTGACAGACTGCCCTATTGGCATGACGTTTCTAGGCCAATTGATACATCCAGGCACGCCAAGGATGCAAATTTATTCTGTCACCTTTTGTACAAGGTTACTGATGAGGTTGCCAGAGAAAAAGAGGTTGAAAATAATCACAAACTATGCATCAAATTATGTCAAACTGGTGTATTAGTAGAAGGAGGACTGTGTCAAGGTGGGTTATCCCAACCTTAATGGAAGCTAGACTCAGGCAGAGGTCCAACAAGTTATGCAAAAAATGCAACCTCAGTATTGAATGCTTGGCCACCTCCAACTTGAAGGTCTTAAGCTGACCCTTCAGAAAGCAGTCAAATAATACAAACCACTTTAGAAAATAAATTAAAGAAAGTTTAAAGGACCACCACACATTCAGATGATGATTGAGGTGATAGGACAGCTTGGTCCTAGTAAATTCATCGTCTTGTCATGGAAGAAAACCTCTATTGGAGAAAAAAAAGTTACAAAAACAAATGACTTTTTGGCAAAACACAAAGAGGAAAGGGAAAAACTTGGATCTTTAGTAATGTTAAATGGATGGGTATATGAGAAAGGAAGAGCTTTGATCAGCTTTTTGACAGACTGCCCTATTGGCATGACGTTTCTAGGCCAATTGATACATCCAGGCACGTCAAGCATGCAAATTTACTCTGTCACCTTTTGTACAAGGTTACTGATGAGGTTGCCAGAGAAAAAGAGGTTAAAAATAATCACAAACTATGCATCAAATTATGTCAAACTGGTGTATTAGTAGAAGAAGGTTGCCTTTATACTGGACTCCACGTGCTGTAGTTTATATTGATTTGAATCTTAGAGCATATAGGAGAAATGTGTACTTTAAAAGGTAGTTTTAGAAAGGCAAAAGAGTTAGTTGTTTTTAAATATTCTGTTGGCCAATCATTACTTATGATGAGAAGAGGACGTACATATGCTTGCAATTCCACTCCGATTTTGACTCTCC
This sequence comes from Nymphaea thermarum, assembly GCA_011799765.1. Taxonomy (NCBI): domain Eukaryota; kingdom Viridiplantae; phylum Streptophyta; class Magnoliopsida; order Nymphaeales; family Nymphaeaceae; genus Nymphaea; species Nymphaea thermarum. Next base: position 327,808 of record JAANDH010000068.1, read on the forward strand.
AGAGTATTCATGAGTCAAATGAGTGAGTTTCAATGCATGTTTGTAGAGATGGATGGATCACATAGAAACCAGCATGCAATGCAGTTGCAAGCGAGTATGGAAAAACAATCATTTTTCATTAAATTATGAAAAGGTGTTAAATATGCTCTAAAAATAGCATCCTTTAGTTGAAGCATTATGATCCGTTATATATATATATATATATATATATATATATATATATATATATATATGAATGGAAGATGGATCTTCAGAGAGCAAATTAAGTAATGCCTATAAATTTTTAGGTTCACAGTAAAAAAAACCATTTTTGTAAAAATAATCTCCTTTTGGCATCTAAAATAATAGGTGGATGCCAACCATGTAGAAGCACAATATTCTTATATACACAAAGCCATTGATAAACAGTGAAATACAGAAAGACATTGGCCAATGCAAGCAGCTGGGTTATACATAAACCCCACATTGTATCATGATTATACAGATATTAACAACAATACAGAAATCAAGTGTGGGTAGCATGAATGGATTACATCAAAACATGTGTGAGCTACAAGATCTTTCACATTAGTGCTAACTATTTAGTCTTGAAGCCTACATGTTAATGCACTGTTGTACGTATCGTACGATACGGGGTTGTATCCTATGATACGTACCGTCACTTTTTAAAATAACAATACAATACACCACCTATATCGTAAACATGTGGTGCATCATATATGTATCGCATGTATCGCGCGATACACAACCTGTATCGTACAACACAGGGCGATACACTCCGTATCACACGATACTGTTAGGAAATAAGATATCTTGATGATATCATAGCTAGGTTAGGTTTTACATTTTTTACATTTTATTTTTCTTTTTATGTATTTTATTGTTTCTTTTTCCTTTTCTTTTTTTTGTTTCCCCTTTGTTCTAGCCATTGGGAGTTCCAACGGCTAGAACAGCCCTCTCTTCCTTCTCTCCTTCACTCTTATTGTTTGTATATATTTTTGAGCTGCCTCTTGTACATGAGATGCTGTTTTACACAGCCACTTGACATTCATTCAATAAGATTGATATCTTCTTAAGTGGCCTTAGTGCCTTTTTCTATCATATTCTTCTTTAGTGACTATTATAGTCACATTTATATGGTATCAGAGCCATTGGGCTGCATGTTGGAGAGATTTTAGAAGCTGTTTTTTTTTTTTTTTTATGTTTATGCTATTGGACTGTTGAAGAAAAATTTCAGACGAGGCCATTGCTGCTGATCATCATTTCTTGAAGACCTTTTTGTTATTGCTCACCAACTGTTCGGTGAAATTTCTAGAAGGACTTCCTCTTTGTTTCTCTTGGAGATTGTTACTTAAAATCTTGCTCTTATGGAGGACTCCAAAGTCTCGATCGAAGGAAGAAGTTATCATGCTCCGGACAAGCTTGATAGAACTAACTACACTCTATGGGTAAAATGCTTGGAGATGCATATCAAAGGGAAATATTTATGGGGTTTCATAAGAGATACGTCTACCCCTCCTTCTCTCAAGTTGACCAAATTTGAAAATGGAGTTGAGAAAGACTTGAATGAAGAAAAGAGACAAATGCCATAGATGAATACTATAAAAAATTAGCTGACTGGGAGACCAAAAGCTCTAGAATTAAAGAATGGATTTACGGAAGTATAGAACCTAGAATTGCCCAAAATCTCATGTATTATGAATGAACAAGTGAAGTTTGGGAATATCTCAAGGGAATGTTTACCCAAAAAGATAAGGCCCGAAACTATCTCTTGATTCAAAAAGCCCAAAGCATCCAGCAATGTGAGATCAATGTTAGAGATTATTTTCTGGAAATCTCTAGTGTATGGAATGAGTTAGATCAACTTACTCCCAAACTAGGATTGGATTGTAAGTGTCATGAGATTAGAAGAGAAGAAGTCGATGAATTTAAGCTTTTCCAATTTCTTCAAGGTCTACGACCCGAATTTAAACAAATTAGGTCAGCCCTACTTTCTTTAGCCTTTCCCTCCACCCATTCATGAACTTCTTACGAAGTTAAGCAGTGAAGAAACTAGAATGAAGTTATCCAAAGAATTGAATAGTGTTCTTATTTCCAAACAAGAAGAAGAAAAAGTCTTAGCCGCCTCTAGACCCGATAACAACATCAAATCCTTTAGACCTCCTCACTTTAAAAACCAAAATAGAGGGGAATTTAAGGTTGTTTGCCACTTTTGTCATGAACTGGGTCACATTAGACCTAGTTGTCCAAAGTTGAATAACAATGAAGCACAATCACGAAACTATGGAGGAAAAATCTTTTCAAAGGAGGAGCTTCATATCCTCAAGGAAGGCAACACAACCGTGGAAGTTGAACTTTATATTCACAAAGTGGGCAATACAACAATAGACAATTTGACCAAAGGAAGGTTGCAATGTTGCAAATGAAGGATGCGATCTTTCTTCAATCTCCACAACGTTGAATCAAATCATGTCGGTGCTTCAACCTATGATCAAGGAATCGATTCTCAGAGCACTAGCAACAATGACATCCACTTCCAACACTCCCGGTATGTTTCCTTGGCTTCTAGATTCCGGTGCATCTTTTCATATGACACCAAATATATCATCTTTGACCAATTTTGAACAAGCAAGAAAAGAATCTAATTACCGCCAATAGAACATCTTTGAATGTTAATGGAATTTGGGGATTTTGAAAAAGAATTTGAAAAACAAAAGTTCTTTGTTCCAAAAGTTAGTTATGTCCCTAGACTTAATCTTAACTTACTTTCTGTATCTCAAATTTCATATCTTAGTCATCAAATAAATGTTTGGTGCAGGATCACCAAACTGGAAGATTGATTGGGGAAGGTTTTAGAAAAGGGAACCTTTACTACATGGACAATTTATGCATCCCCAAAGGAAAAATTTTGTCACTATGTGAAAAATGTGAATATCAATGTTTGGCATCAAAAATTAGGTCGTCCAAACATTTGAAAATTGTCTATGATGAATCCTACCAAGGACGTTTGTATTGAGAATTTCAAATATAATGATTGTATACATGGAAAAATGAAATCCTTATCTTTTGGACAAAGAAGCTTCTTTTCCTCTTTTCCCTTTGAACTTGTTCATTCCGATGTGAGGGTACACTCTCCTATCATGTCAAAAGGAGGACTATCGTATTATGTGATATTTGTTGATGATTTCACTAAATATTGTTGGATATATTTCTTAAGATACAAATCTGAGGTTTTTGACATGTTCAAAAATTTTCACAACTTAGTACAAACACAGTTTAATGCTAAATTAAAAATTCTAAGGACTGATTCTGGAGGTGAATACATTTCAAATGAGTTCAAAAGATATTTAGAAAACTATGGAATAGTCCATCAAAAATCTTGTCTAAGAACACCTCAACAAAATGGACTTTCTGAAAGAAAACATAAGCACATAATTGAAACAATTAGAACTCTTCTTATTGCAAAAAATGTGCCTAAAAACTTTTGGGCCGAATCAGCCCTAGCCTCTGTATATCTCATAAATAGAATGCCTTCAAAAGCTTTAAATAATACAACCCCTTTTGAAAAATTATTCAAATATGAATCTGATTTCAAAAGGCTTCGTGTTTTTTGTTGCAATGTTTTGTTCTTAATGACAAGGCTGATAAACTAAGTTCAAAGGTTATTGAGTGTGTTTTCATTGGTTATTCTGAAACACAAAAAGGCTACAAATGTTATGACCCAGTCAAAGACAAGATCATAGTTTATAGAAATGTAAAGTTTTGTGAAGACGAAAATGGATTCAAAGCTTGTGGAGAATCACAACACAACAATAATTATTCCTTTTTATTTAAGTATCTCTCTCAATGTGATGATGAAATGCATGATGTTGATGATAGTGGCACTGATGACAATGATAGTGGAGTAGCCAATGATATAATCACATATCATAGAAGAAACCAGCAACAAGATGTTGATGAACGAGAACATCATGAGACTATTGATCTCCAACCAACTCCACGAAGTGAAGAAAACCTTAGAAGATACACTAGAAATGTAAGACAACCCAATAGGTTTGTGTCATATGTAACTTTTACCCCAACTCATAGAGCTAGAATTAATGTCATTTACTCTCACTTTGAACCTTCTACTTTTAATGAAACCTCCAAATATATTGAGTGGAAGAATGTCATGTTAGAAGAATTAGATGCCTTGAGAAAAACCCAAACTTGAAAAATACAAGACTTACCTATAGGAAAAAAGACTATTGGATGCAAGTGGGTTTACAAGGTGAAAACTAAAAGTGATGGATCTCTACAAAGATATAAAGCAAGACTTGTTGCCAAAGGATACACTCAGGAATATGGTATTGACTATGAGAAAACTTTTGCTCCTGTTGCTAGAATGATTACTGTTAGGACCCTTATTGTTTTAGCATCTATTAAAAACTGGATACCAAATGGACGTTAAAAATGCCTTTTTAAATGAAGATCTTATGAAAGAAGTTTATATGGAAGTACCACTAGGGTTGTCAGTTCCTCAAGGAAAGGTTCTTAGACTTAAGAAGACTCTTTATGGCCTCAAACAAGCTCCTAAAGCTTGGTTTGACCGTTTTTACTCTGTTATTTCTGGTTATGGATTTCATTCATGTTTAACTGACAATGCTTGTTTGTTAAGATACTGTTGTAGGTATCATAATCCTCCTACTGTATGTTGACGACATGATCATTACAGGTAGTGATAATGAATTTTGATGTCTTTGAAGTATGAATGATGAACCGTGAACGCGTAAGTTTATACCATTTAGCAAAATAATAAGTCTATCATTATCTAAAAGACTAAAAGTCTAAAACATGTTTTTTATGAAGAATTTATTATTTTTAATTTTTTCTGATTTTTTTTATGAATTTTCCGATTTTTTTTATTTTTTTCTGATTTAATATTAATTATTTTTTTAAAATTTACGATACGGTTACGATACGTTACAATACGGTGTATCTTAAAGCCCGACCGATACGACTTACAATACGCGTTTTACAACATTGCATGGAAGTGCAAGAAACAACAGAAAGTCTCTCTATCTCTACTGAAGCTGAATATCGAGCCATGGCTTCTACAACTCTGAAAATTGTCTGGCTTCGTCAAATGCTTCTTGATATGGGAACAAGAATAGAAGAACCTACTGATTTGTGCTGCGACAACAACAATTCTATCTACATTGCCAACAATCAAACATTTCATGAATGAACAAAGTATATAGAGATGGACTGTAACTACATTCGTGAAGAATTTTTGAAAAAGACTATCAAGCTTTCATATGTCTCCTCCAAGTTCCAGCTGACTGATTTCTTCACGAAGCCTCTATGTTCTCCCAGATTCAACTTTCTTTTAGATAAACTTTCGGTGATAGCACTGTCAGTTTGGGGGGGGGTGTTAGGAAATAAGATATCTTGTTGATATCATAGCTAGGTTAGGTTTTACATTTTTTACATTTTATTTTTCTTTTTATGTATTTTATCCTCTCTTTTATTTTTCTTTTTCTTTTTTTTGTTTCCCCTTTGTTCTAGCCGTTGGGAGTTCCAACGACTCTTTTATAAGCCGTTGGAAACTTCAACGGCTAGAACAGCCCTCTCTTCTTTCTCTCCTTCACTCTTATTGTTTGTATATATATTCTTGAGCTGCCTCTTGTACATGAGATGTTGTTTTACACAGCCATTTGGCATTCATTCAATAAGATTGATATCGTTTCAAGTGGCCTTAGTGCCTTTTTCTATCATATTCTTCTTTAGTGACTATTATAGTCACATTTACAGATACATGTCTATTTTGAAAAATATGGGGTTAAAACGCCATTTTTCAAACTAATTTTTACCATGAAATCATCAATTTGATGGCAGATTTATGCATTGATGATTGATTCTTGTTTAGATAAAGAGGGTTTATATCTTCTAAGAAAGATGAAACTAAGAATGAAATGATAAAGATTATGAATGAAGCTGTTTTCATTTGTTATTTGCATTAACATTGAACAATTTTGTCTTGTGATGTGATGTATAGTGTATGCAAAACTTGGTTTTGATGTGTCATGGATCTTGTGACTAATTTATGAGTTATTATGTAGCTCATCTTATAAATTATGTTTCTTGATGTCATAGATCATGTTGTGTTACTATATGATATTATGACCACTTATTAATGTTTGTGAAGTAATTTCATACCTATAATATGCCTGCCATTATGTATAACATGCCTTTTCATTAAAAAAACATAATTTTTATTTTCTTGATTTATCTGATTTTTCTCTATTATTTATTTATTTTTTTTCTTTTTTTTAATTAAAAAATAAATTTACGATATGTTACGATACTTTACGATACAACATATCTATTGGCCGGACTAATATGTCTTACGATACACTTTTTACAACATTGTTTTAATGCCTTGAGGCCTAGATTTTCCTTGATCAGCGCCCTGATACCTTGCCTCACCTTACTGCTTCTTAAGAACAACGCACATTAGTATTGTGACAATCTTTAGAGTGTAGCTGTAACAGTGCACATTAGTATTGGTAAAACAAAAACTTGTGATATTTTTTCAAGAATCTCATCACCCAACAATGCCTGTGACCCACACTTGAATCAACAAGGGTGGCCTGTCCTATATGTGCATCCATCCATGTGGCCTAGACACGTCATGGATCTACAAAATCAGCAACTTGCAGTTTGAAACACAATAAATACGCGAAAAATAAGTCAGCTGTATAAAACTGCAATAAGATGCGTTTTTTAAAGAAGACAATGCCATAATATAAAAAAAATTCGTATTTATGATTTATTTTATTTTTTTATTATTTTCAGGATTTTTTTAATTTTTATAAACTTTGCCGAGATTTTCTCGAGATATTCTTGAGATATACAATTTTGTCGTATTATACCCGAGAAATTCTTTGCCATTTTGTTTTGGACCAGTTAATGAAATCATCATTGGATTCCACTTGAATGCTTGCCTTCAAGCAAATGGCACAACTTCCAGTAAACTCTACATTTCCTAAAAGTCATCCGACATCCAAGAAGCCTCTACCTGAGTTATTCAAAGTTAGCCTTGCACTCAGTATCAGACAGAAAAATATATGAAAGACTAATCTTTGTGAAGATTTCTCACTGTAAGGACTAAAAAAGGAAAAAACAGAACAGTGGATGTGGGCAATGGCAAACCTGCCACCTACATTGAGCACTTCAAATTGGAAGAATTAGTACTTTTCCTAGGTTTCCCAATCTACCAGAAAAAGAAAACACCCAGCCATATTCCCCTACATTGAGCATTTGAAAGTGGAACAGGTAGTATTTTTCCCATAGCCTAGGCAGTTTCTCTGGTAACAATAACCACCAAGCAGGAGAGCTATACACAACAACAGCTAGATTACACGTTCATTCCTGTATCTAAGCATAATGCTTTGTAAGTCACATGGATTCTTCAGAATAGTCGCTGCACTCTAATCGATATGATCGGGTGCGGGTATGGCAACCAACAATTTGCTTTCTTTTTATTAAATCACAGATAAAATAATAACTTGTTCATTATTAATCATTAATTTTTTTTGTGTACACATATCACATACACACAAACACACACACACACACACACACTTGCCGCACTCATGATTTTGGAGGTGTGTCACATGACTCACATCCCATCTGTGTGACATAAGACATAGACTAAATGCATTTTGGTCTCAAAACTGATTGTAACATACAATAAGGACAATAAGAATATGCGATCTAGGAGAAATGAATGGCTTATGTGGAACAAAAAGAAAGGAAAGAAAAGGAACAAAATAATTGATTGTTGAAGCAACTAAGAGTAACATGGACTGTTAAAAGTTTAGACTTGAATGATACCCGTCTCTCCCAATAAGGATGGAAGCAAACAAAGTCATAGACAGGAGTAATTGTAGACACTAAAGCAACATTCACTCCTAAAAATATTAAAAGCGCCGTCAGTGGTCGCGTCCTATGAGGCATTGTCTCATCAAGTTTGAAATTTGGCTCTGGTTGTCACATAGAAAATCTGCGGCAAAATGCAGAAAAATAATTAGTCAGTAGACAGATGATGGGAATCATAAAGCAAAGTAGAAAAAAACAGGATGCAATATGTGAAATGAGCACACCCCAACGATTTAATTTCCTCACTTGTCTTAAAGCTTTAGGTCGCTGCCCACAGCATATAATTCAGGATTTACTTTTGGACCTAGTTCATATTCAAGGGTGCAAATTAGGGTGCACTAGATAATCTTGCAGCCTATCTATCAATAGCTACAGAAACATAGAAATTAGAATGGACAATGGAGAGAATTACAGAATAGAAGAATTTTTTTAGCATCTCCCACCAGTAAAAGTGTAAATCTGATTAAATTTGCACGATGAAGTAGCATATAAAAATGAACCAGAACTGGACATCTATCGAGAGTATCGTATCCATTGAATAGTCAGCGATCTCCTTGGCCAGTGTCAGGCTCCCTCTAGAAAAGCTCATGCTTGGCTTAAATTTTACATTATGGTAGTCAAGACAAATGAAGGAAACATCACATTTAAGTGGAAATCTAAGCTTTACTATCGCCATATTCACAAAGCGGGAGTGCCAAATCCTTAACAACAATGCTCTAAAGGCACATGCATTAATATTGTCAAAAGCATTGAGGCATAGCAAAGCACCACACCCAAATTTGAATTCAGCGTAGAAGCTTCAAACTGTAAATATGGAAACAGTATTTTGGGACTCGATTCGTCCATATGCAACTCATCACTCCGCGGGTCAATTCGATGACTCGGCCGAGTTTTGCTAACTATTTTTTTAAGAAATATTAGCGACAATAAATCTAAAAAAGGATGTGTAGAAAGAAAACAGACGCTAGAAGAAGTGCGAGAGAGAGAGAGAGCGCCAGGGATGTGTCGGGAGCGAGAGAGTGGAGAAATATAGTCGGATAGTATATAACAAAAAAAAAGGGTAATGGTAAAATGGATAAAAACAGAAACAGAAACAAATACTACCTTATGCCACCAGATTTCTTGTTGATCCCGGTGCCGTCATCGAAGTCATTGCAGCGATTGGAATCGGTCGAAGGATGAATGAAGTTGACACTGAGTTTTGCTTGAGGGCGGAGAAAAAAAGAAGGTTAATCCTTCAACCCTCACAGCAGAGAACTAATGGAGGGTTTCTCCTTCAACTCTCACGGCGGAAAAGAGAAATGAAAAAACTTTATTGGGTTTCTTTTATTTTTAGTATAATACTCATATATAGCCTTGGTATAAGCTTTTCTATTACAGGCTTACCATTTTAATGACTTGTTGATTTTCAAATCGCCCGAGTCATTATGAGACAGGAGAGTCGCACGTGAAACTCGCCCGAGTCAGTAAGAGACAGGACAGTCGCACGTGAAACTCGCCCGAGTCAAGGCCGAATCGAACGTTTTTTTAGCTGAATGAGGCCGAATTTTACAATTGGAGGAGTCTGCCCATGGGGTTGATTGGGTAAAAGATGGACTCGAGCCGAGTCACCCGAGTCAACAGGTCGACTCAGTGAGTTTTTAAACATTGAGATGAAGTAGATAAGCTGAGAGGAGGAAAAGTATCAACCTCTATGACATCATCACCGAAAGTATGGATATGCACCATACAACGTATTAAAATTCATCAAAATGGAGATAAGGATCTCTACGTGAGCATACAATATATATTACCAATTCATTATAATGGGGAAAACGAGCTTTGTTTCTCAGGCCGTAAAAAGAAGGTTAACATCCATATAACGCTCCTACATTAGGCATGCAGTTGGCACAAAATACTCACCAGGAGAAAATTTGGGCTGGTCACCCATATTCTCTGGTTTGGGAAGGATTCTCAAAAGAGATTTTAGGTTGCAGGGACTATGAATGAGATCTGGATGACATGAAACCCAAATTGATGAGAAATAAGATGGCTTGGCAAACTAGTTACATGATGACTCCTTGAGGCCATATACGGGTTTGTTTAGTCGACATACGAGATTCTCCCTCTGTAATCAATCCCTTTCGCTTGAGTATAGCCCTTTGTAACAAGTCAGACTTATATCTTTCGACAAAACCATTAAATGTTATGGTTAATCTTATATACCTATTTGCTTCCAATTGGAGCTTTGCCCATGAGAAACTTGAGGGTCCCAGTGTCAATTCTCTTCCAATGCACGTGTCTTGACCTATGTGGGCCGTGGCTGCCTGCCATCTAACATCTTGCATGGCTTGCTGGAAAGAATTAGGCTCAACCTATTTGGTAAGGTTGGTCATGGAGCAACAATGTTTTGCGGAGTACTTGTAATAATCTAAAATGAGAAGTTGGTGGATAATGAGTTCGTTGCCTCTTGCTCGTGACCCCACTTTGACAACCACGATTGGGTCCAGGCAAATTGATAAAGCAGTCATAATCCTTGAGATGGGCCGGTGGATTACGAGTTCTTGTTGATTGACGAAGGAGTTCATTGGAATCATGTGATTCTTGTACCATCCTTTTTTTCTTTTTTGTGTGTGTGTGGGTGTGGGGGGGTAGGGTAGCGTGTTTGGACTGCGCAGAGATCACTGTAGTGGGGGGCAATATATTTTCGTCCCGTATAATTTTAGTCTGCGCAATTCAAATGCTGAAGGAAAATCCATGCTCTCGAGGGCGAGAGCGTGAACCTTTGTCCGGGATTTTCTGTCGGACCTCAACAGGTCCAATAGTGTTCCACAGACAAAAATTCTGTGTTAAGGCACTTTTTTTTGTCCATGGAGAAGGCTCTCACACTCAATCTCATCTTGCAGTAGCTCTCCGCATAAGATCATTCTCACAGCACACCTCAGCAGCAGCTCCTCTTCCACATCTTTGTCGGGTAAGGTGCAGACTGCCTCTCTCTATCGCTCTTCATGTCTAGAAATGCCTCTCTAGTCAGGGATTTTGACTCTTCAAATTCTACAGGTTTGTGAAACTATAGCATGATCTTGGCAAACCTGAAACTGCTATCTTTAACCAAAATTGTGAAATTCCCAAAAAATTACAAGGATTTACGTCTTTTTTGCAGGTACATATGTTCATTTCTAAAAGTAGGGCTGTTGGTGTCCTGGTGGCCAAGACAATAAAGTCTGTATATAGAGTTAGGCCTAGCTCTGAAACTGCTGAATCTCCTCAAATCAGTAGAAAGACATGTAAAAAATACAAAAAACACTGACATCAAGTTCAATCTTTAGAATTGGGTTGATAAATTTTCAAGTGATGTGGATAATAAGGTTTTCTCCTGTGTGAAGAAGGGAAATGCAACTACTGAATGATCAATTGGTTTGTTAATTTGAATATGTGCCTGAAGTTTCTTTACTTTTTATGTTTATACACCTGCACCTTCAATCAATTGCATTACAAGCGTCACACTACCAAATTCTGGTTATCTGATTTTTGTTATCTTGCTGAAAGTTATGTTGGCCCAACTATTAGCTTCTATGTGCACAATTTTGGTGAAGCCTTGCTATGTAACACAAATAAATTAGCAGAGAAGGTTATAATTTGTATAAACGTCTACAAGCTCTAGAGCTACATTCTCATTTCCAGCAAAAAGCATATTGAGGGAGGTCAGTAAATGAGGTGCTTGGACTACATCCGTCTCATCCTTAGTGGGATTTTTATTTGCCAATTTCAAAAAGCCAAACTAAGTTAAAAAGTTTTGCTAGTTATAAATCAGTGTTTGGGTGAGACAACTGCTCTTTCAGCTTTCTCACAAGATTGCTAAGCAGTTTATGTAAGTAGTTAATATGGAATGGCAACGGCCAAATTTTTTGTCCCTACATTTTTCTATTCATGTTATATCAAACACGGTGAGACATTACCATAGATAGATATCCCTGCAGACTACACACTGATGAGATTTTATTGTCCATGGATCTTTGTCCGTGCAATTCAAACACCCCCTAGGTTTGGCAATTCAGCTGAAGGTTCATGAATTAGGTTCTTTGGTTGGATCATGACTATTATTAATAGGGAAGCTGAAATCTGAAGGAATGAAATCATAAAAGGGCATGAAAAGCAATGTTTTACTTGTATTTTTTTCAGGTGCTCATTATGTTTAAGATAGAGAAACTCGTTTTCATAAAATCAAATGTCCGCACTAGTAAAAACCATATGGTTTTCCAAATCATATAATTTGTAAGATCTTTGACCAAAAGGATATCCTATAAAGATGCATCATTTTGCTCTACTATCAAATTTGTGTCCCCTACGAATGTAATAAATATAACATAAGCATTTAAAATATGAAGATTTTCAAATTTAGGGGGACGATTATACCAGATCTCGTATATGATTTTGTTAGATATGACACAGTAGGCAAATAATTCAAAAGATAAGCTGTAGTTAAAATACTTTGTCCCCAAAAGTTTGTGCGAAGTCCACTTTGGAAGAAGGGCATGAGAAATGTTTAATAAATCACGAGGCTTATTTTCTACGACTCAATTTTGTTAGGGTGTGGTTGTACAACTATGATGGCATTCAATCCCAGTTTCATTTAAATAAAAACTCATGTCACCTAAAAAATGTTAGTTCCATTATCACTTCATATTTTTTTGATTTTGACGTTAAACTGGTTTCAACAAGTTGAACAAAACTTCTCCTAATAGAGAAAGTTTCATCTTTATATTTAAAAAAATAAATCCCAACAACTCAAGAAAAGTTATCTATTATAGTTAGGAAATAATGAGCACAAGTAAGAGATGGAGGTTTAAACAGTCCCCATATTTACTGAAAGAGGGAAATGTCATCAATATTAATTTGATTATTACTGACGTTTCAATTGACTTGTCAATTATATTAATTCACTGACATGAAAAGTTCATGTTAGTAATGTATGTCATTCCCTTTGGTAGCATAAGATATAGTTTTTTTAATGTATTTTGGGTACATTAGCAAAGATTTGCCCTTTATTGATGGCTTGGGACAGTCTTCAACATTTATTTGATTATTACTAACATTGTGTCATACATATTAGTGTATGTTTTAATTCATTGAAGTAAGTTCTCTATGTTAGTAATGTTAGTCCTTCGTATAAGGCAGAATTTTATTGACAGGGTTTTCATGCACATCAATATAGCTTGCTATACGGACGATATGCCATGATGTCGGTAATGACACAATTTTAATGACAGTGTTTCTGATAATGTCAATAAATGCTACCCCTATTTTGTGGCCCTGATCCCCTTTCTTATTTTCCTTTTTCCCTTTCTTGTTCGCTCTCTGCCATTGCCCCAAATCTCCATCAAACAAACCACCGGCAATGAGCACATTTGTCGTCGACTATGCTTGGACAGACCATTGGCAATGAGTGCACCCACTTATTGATGAATCTCCACCAGCCACCACTGACCAGTGCATCCACCACTAACTTGCCACCCACCGGTGATCTCCATTGGATGGACCACCAAAGTTGAGTGTACCCATAGACACAACTCCAACATCTTAGCCACCAGCCACTAGAGGTCATATCAATCTCTCACCCGCCAACACATGTCATGAAAAAATTACAAAAAATCCTATTTACTATGAGAAGTTCTTCATTAAAATTGCTTGTGTGGCTTTCCCTTTTATGACTATTGAGTACGTGTCCTCCCCATATAACCTTGTATCCCAATTCAAGTTTAATTTGTTGTGAAAATGTTCCACTCAAACATTGACCTTTTGATAGTTAGGGATGCATAAAAAACTTGAAGTTTATCCACATGACTTAGATCACATAAACTTGATTTCTTGTGATGTTAAACACTTCATATTTGCTAGTGAGTTGGCCGCAATAGTCACTTAGAAAGGGAGATAGGAAGAAGCATAAGCAACAACATGCCCTCTTCTGCTTGCAAAAGGCATCTTATTCTCCTTTGCTTCTTTTAGTCTATACTCTTTCTCATTCTCTTCTACGTTCAAATGTCTCCATATTATTTCTATTTTGTTTCATTCTTCCCTTGGTTTCTCTTGTATGTGGATTTCATGTCATCCATTGCTTCTCAATGCCCTTGTATGCTTCAATATTGTCTTCGAAATCTAAGTTATGCATTTTGCTCATCGTGAGATTACCTCATGCATTCACTCATTTGGTGGCTTGTGCATGCAATGAATCATATCTTTAGTTAATTCTATGTTTATTACAAGCCTTATCTTGATGTCACAACCAATGCTTTTTAGTTTTTTTTTTATCTTTCTTACTATATTTACTTGAAAGGCCCAAACATGGTAATTAGCGTTTTCTATTTCATAGAAAGGGTCCTTCATGCAATTGGCTTAAACCGTGGACATTAGTGCCCCCTAATTGTAATCGATTTTCATATTTTATATATAAATGATTCCTATTTTTCCTATGAATTTAGGTTCCAAACCAAATCTCAACCAAAGCCATTTCAAAGTTAGACTAGTTTTTGTAATATGATACCTCTGTAGAAACAGTCTCGAACTTTGAGTAATTTAAAAATTCTTAGCTTTCCCCTCTACTATTAGTTTTCTATCTGTAATAGCTCGTTGGAAAGGTCTAGCAGTCTTCTCTACATGCCCAAATTTTCATCAAAGTCTGATTTCTCTAATATCTATTTCCATTTTTAATTGTAATTATTCTCTGCACTCTTCTATAGAAATATCTTGCACCTAACAACATTTTTTAATCCTTCTATGTGCTTGCAAGTGTGTATGCAATTTCAAAGACTAGAAAGATTTTTGCCTTGTCACATGCTAGGAGCAGGTTGGGGAGGGGGGGAGGGGGCTCAACTTTAGTTATCTTTCTCAATGTAATCAAGAATAAGATATATTTTTCTTGTTTGTCATATGCTTTTTTATATTAAAGTCCTAGCAAAAATTTCTTGTTATGTAATCTCAAAGACATTGTCACAAATATTGTTTATGTGTTTTAAATGGTTAGATTTTTCTTAGGATAATATAAGAAAGTTGAAAATCTTTGGTTTTTCAAAAAGATGGGATTTTTTAAGGTGACACATATTTTTGTCATATAAAATACATTTTTTTCTAAAAAATGACAAGTATTTTGTGACAATGCTCCAAGGCTAGTACAGGTCATGAGTTCTAGCCTGATTGTTGCACCTCATCAGTAGAGTGACCACCATGCTTGTTTAGGCAAAAAATCTAAAATCTTGGAGCTAACATGATTTTCACTCATCATTTGATTAGACACCTTTAAAGATGATCATGAAGACAATAGGTTAAACCAGTGTATGTCTTCCATGGAAAGAGAGAATTCACCATACTTGAAAGAAAAAAAGAATACTCATATCCACCGTTGCACGTCATGTATTATTATTAACAACAATTTTTAACACGTAGTTGTATATTGGTTAACTTCTCATATATTTGTGTTATTATTTAGATCAAAGTTATAATAATATGGAAGATTGAAGTTGGATCATGAAGAGAAGAGATAGTGTCAAATATTTGAACGATGTGAACAATTTCTTTGAATTTTGCAAGTACTAATAATGTCATAGTCAATAGAAGAGTGAGATGTCCATGCATAAAATGAAACAATTTTCGGTCTCAGAAGGTACTTGATGCATTCAATCATATTATTTGCCATGGATTCATTCAATCATATGTATGATGGCATTATCATAGGAATCAGTTTTGCTATCTGCGATGGAGGTTAACTGAATATCTAATGTGCATTTTGAAAATATTAATGAAATGCTAGATGATGTTTTTGACATGCATGAAGATGCATCAACCTCAACTATGGCTATCAACCATGGTATTCAATAAGGAGAAGACAATGACATGCATGAAATATTGAATAGAGATGCAGAAGAGGACTTTATCTAGGCTATAGTAGACATACAAAAATTGAGTTTTTTAGTCCACTTATTTCATATCAAGATTCTATATGGGTGAAACAACAAGAGCTTCAATATGTTACTTGATTTATTACATAAAGCTATTTGTATTGGAATGCAATTACCAAAGACCTTGTACGAGACTAAAAAGATTATCACAAAATTGATGATTCATAGTGAAAGGATAAATATGTGTCTGAATACTTGCATGTCATATAGGAACAAACAAAAGAAGCATGCAACAAATGTGTTGTGACATGACACCGAAAATCAGTCTACCATGAATGCATTTACAAAGAAAAACTGACACCTATTAAGACCATGCGAGATATCCTAATTGCACCACAATTGAAGAGAATGTTCATAATGTTAAATGTTATATGATAGATAACATGACATTCAAAACCCATGTTAAAGATGGAGTGTTGAGATACCTAGCAAATAGATTGACATAGAAGAGTTTTAATGAAATGAAACTCATATTTTGCAACAGATGCTCTTAGTGTATAATTTGGTTTAGCAAGCAACATGATTTTAATCAATTTATAACTATGACCTCAATTTATAGTATTTAGTCTGTTTTGTTAGTCATTTACAATCCCCCACCTTGGATGTGTATAACTTATACCATATTATCATTGTTCATACATGTACCAACTACTCCCAATACTTCCAACATGAATATTTGTTTGCAAGCACTTGTAGATGAATAATGAACACCATAAAATGACGAGATAGACACATTTGATATTTATAAAAAGAAATAATTTCAACTGCGTGTTTCATTGATGTGGATTATACATGACTTTCTAGAATATTCTCATATATTAGAGTGAACCAGTAAAGGCAAGCTAGTGTCTTCATATGATATGTAGATATTGTTAGTTGTAGATTAAATCCTAGCAAAAAAAAGTTTGTTACATAAGACATCAATGTTGGTTACCTATGAGTCATAGATATAGAAAAAATCATCATTTATTTGATGATATTATAGAAATGAGACTTGCTCCACTTCTCTTGTCTGGGAGTAAATTATTGCAATAAAAGATATTGACAAATGATGTAAGAGGAGATATTTAGAGCCTAGACCCAAGGTTTATATTCAAGTAGAAGAAAATGAGTATCTTCTTCACATTATGATATTGAAAATATAATATGTTACATCACAATCTAAATGTCATGCAGAATGAAAAGAATGTATGTGAAGACATAATTGGTATGTTGTTGAACATAAACAAGAAATCCAAAGATCACTTGAATGCTTGATTAGACTTGAAATAAATGAACATAACATTTGTTTTGTGAGGTATTAAAGAAATTGTTTTGTAATATGAGAAAGATAGAAAAAGATTTGTTTTGTAAGATATTAAAGAAATTGGAAGTTCCAGATGGCCATTCATATCACGTAGAAGATACAACTAAAAGAGCACACAAATATCAAATCTCAAGAGTAATGATTGCCATGTACTACTCCAACAATTTAGTCAGTTGGTCATACATAGATCATTACAAAAAAAAAAAGACAGTCTTGTATTAAAAAAATTATGCGAGTTTTTTAGAAAGTTGTGTTTGAAGGCCATAACAAACAATTTTTTTTTGCTACAAATGAAAACCCAAATTACACTCACACTATGTGAATTGGAAACGATATTCTCACTATTATTTTTTGACATCATGATATATTTAATAATCTATTTAACTCATGAGATTCATTTGGGTAGGCCTATGCAATATCATTGGATGTATCCTATTGAGAGATGTCATTCTACTATTTCACACTCATTAGTTATGCTTGTATATTCATGTTCATGTACTTGTATTGTATAATATACTTATTAAAACTTAAAGAGTTATTACGTAATAAAAGTCAACTAGAAGATTCCATTGCAGAGCGATATTTGATAAATGCGTGTATGACATTAAGTTCAACTTATTTTTGTGGTATTAAGGCAAGATTTAACAAGCATGGAAGGAACAACAAAATTATTATTGTGAATTCAAAAGATGAATCCAGTGTGACTCGAGTAGGTTGTCCATTAAGTTTGTCAAAGGTGATAACTTTGCATACCTTATCTCCTCAACAAGTGTATATGTATATATTATTCAATTATAAGGCAGTAGTATGATATCTTGCATAAGTATTTTTTAAAGTATTGGATATGTTAATTAATTTATTATATATGTGTTTCATATTCTCTTTAACTTATATGCATTTCCATAGGCATCACCTAAGATTGGCTAGACATCAATGCTTTAAAAGGTCCCACGATATTGAACGTGTTCAAGAAGCAGTATTTCCTGATTGGTTTCAAAATTATGTGTGTTCGTAAAGGTTTCAAAATTATGTGTGTTTGTAAAGCCTACTAACTTTTTTTTTTTTACAAAAAATCAGTTTGTTACATATAATATTCATATATTCTATGTAATAGATTCATCGACAATGTGACCATCAAAGTCAACAGATACCTAAAGATATCATATAGTCATCTCAATTTCCTAAAAAAATTGTACTGCAATACAAGATCTTCATATCTAATAGAAATAGATTCTATACATGGGACAATGATATAAATTTAAAGTACCAAACCAATGCTGTAGTTGTTAATGCACATACCTATAGTTTCTCGAGTTCAAGAAATAAGAATCCTAAGATTGGTTATGACAAAGACTTTAAAGTTTGTTTGATTCAAATTTGAGTGGTACGATGTACTTGGTTCACGTCGACATAGCATTAAAAAAGACAAATTTAGATTCACATGCATCAACATCAACTTCAGATGTATGAAAAATGAACATTTCATCTTAGCATCACAAGCGCAATATGTTCTTTATGTAAAAGACCTGATAGAAAGTGATTGACATGTTGTTATTAAAACAAGACCTAGAGATATGTATGACATTTTAGAAAAGGAATTGGTTGACAATAATAATGATTGTAATATAGATTTAAACAAGCATAATATGCTAGATGTTGATGCTAATGCTGATGATATCTATGATAATGTGACTTGGGGTAGGGCACATGTAAAAAATCTGTTGTCAATCATTCTCTTAGAGATAGTTGATACGAATGATGCATATACTATTATTTACATAGTTAATTCATCATAGTAGTTATGTATTTCTCCATGGATTTAAATGACAACTTTTTTATGCCATTTTGCATTGATAAATGATGCTATTCTTTTCCATTGTAAATGATGTAACTATTGTCCTACACTTGTTTATACATATACTCATTTATTATGTGACAATATGTTCTTTTTTTGGATGACTTCTCGACAACAATATATACCATCGATGTATGAGAGCATAGTAGATAGACGTGAGATGAATCTTTTCAAGTAACATTGATATCTAATTATTATATTTTCAATCACTAAGGTTAATCATGTTTTAATTTACTTGTTTATAGTACCCTCACCAAGAAACATGGGGAGATTGATTCGAGCTCCCTACAAATTTTGAGACATAACCACAAACATAAACTATGTGACATTCTTGGACAGCCAAATCGATAGAGAAGGACAATATTTGACAATGTATTATTGTCTAACTTGGAATGCAAACCAATGATTCTTTAGTGGTTAGAATTATTGTCCAACTCATTTGAAGTAGTTTTTTAGAAACACGTGCATGTTATTATTGTCTTCTACTTAAAATTTAATGATTGAATACTACATACCACTTATTCACACTTATACTTTGTTCTGTGTTTTAAAAAAAGAAAAGTTTGAGATTCATATTGGCCAACTTTATGAACATAAGTTGGCCATACACAAGTGGCATTACAAGAGTACACATGCCTCTTCAGACCATTGAGGTATCAATTGAGGGAAGTACAAATGTTTTCAAACTTTTGAAGCTCGTAAAACCCAACTTGCTAAGTACAAGATTCCAAATGATTAGTTGGAATATATGATGAAGCATTTTGATGTAGAAAGGTAAAACGTATGCAATGTATAAATTCGGTGAAAATTAATTTGAGTTATAAATCTTAGTATATCATATATGATGTAACAATTTATAGGAAGTTGGTGAAAAAAAATACTCAAAAAGTGTACACAACTAAAGCACCAATACACCACAAGTACACATAACTTCACACTGTTTAAAGTAAAGAAGATAAAATATTATTTGACATTATTTTGAGTTCATATTTCTAATCGAATAACATTGAAATATACATATCTCACATACTCAATTTGATATATTCTCTTGCAAAGTTTGGAGATGATGAACTTGAAACTTCATGTGCTATAAAGTTTTTATTGTTACTCAAAGCAGCACCAATGCAAACTACTCTAAACCCCAACTAACAATGTTATAGTAAGTGTTGTATACATTTGTTATTCACACAAGAGTATATATGTTATTGTACACTAACATTCTCTACATGTAATGCATTAGGAAAAACTGAAAGAAAAGATAGCTACTTTGGCCAAGGAAACATCCGATTCACATGGAAGCAATAATGTGTTATATTCCAAGTGATGAGAAAAGAAAGACATGGTCGGGTATGTACAATGCAAAAATTACGTGTAAAATTTTCATAGTTTTCTAATGCAAGTACAAGTAAAAATCAACTCAAAGCACAAAATACATAATTAAAAAACAAGTCAGTACCTTACAAGAGAAGCTAGTTGTGTTATGTACATGATACGATGAGCTCAAAGTAACATGTGTGAGAGTATCTGAGATCGAAGCAACATGTGCTACGGTCTGTGAGCTGAAGGCTAAATGTGCAAAGGTGGATATGCTCTGTAAGGCCCAACATCTTTCCTTTTTTTTAATTATTGCAAAAACTTTAGTATGGGTATAGGCTAATTCATTTATATATAAATGGTAGATTAAAATAACTGTTAAGTCCAGTTAAAATTGTTAGATATGTCATAACGAGGTGCAGTTATGGAAAAGTAAAGGGGCTAATTAATATATGCATGGCTGGAGGTAGTAAATAAAGATGCTAAATGAGGAATTAAGGAAGTTTGAGGGCAGCTGAGAAGCCATTCTTAGAAAATTCATAAGGAGGTGGAGGTGTTGCTGCTCATGTATTGGCCTTATTTAACTCTATACTGTAGCATTTTAGGTTCCTATTTGCTGCAGTCATAGAGAGAAGATCCATGAGAGCTAATTCTTGTTTTCCTATATCTTGGAGTGAAGATCAAGAGCTAAGAGGGACTAGTTTACGTGCTTGTCATCCCTACCTTGGAAGAGCTAAGAAGCTAGGGAGCTATCGGTCAAAACAAGGGCCTGTACATTTCAACTGACCCTGGGTATCCGGCAGGATTGCTTTGGAGTGTCAGCTCTACAAGCAAAGTGAATTGATTACACCTTGGAGCAATAAGGTATGGAAATGTTCAGACCATATGTGCAGCATGTAGTCCATGTAAATTTTGTTGTGCCTATAGATGAAGACACAAGCATACTAGAGTGTATATGTATAGTAGTGTGTAGATTTATTTAGGACTTGGAGAGGAGAATAAGTTGTTGATAGAAATTTTAGGCTGAAAATAGTTCAATACAACTAATCATGATGGAAATCAGCTATATATGTCCATAAGTTTATGTACCAAGAACATGCATCAACCTATTGCTCTTTGTGCTATAGCATGTACAGTGGTTGAACAACGAAAAATGGAAAGTATACAACTAAGAATATAATTGTAGCAGTGAAGATTGTAGTCTACGATAGTCTAAGTTTAGGGTATAGCAGGAAGTTTTAATCATGTTTACTATATTTAGTTGCAAACAGGGATATAATTGCATACAAGATTTGCATAAAGGTAGCTATGTAATCATGTATATACATAGATGTGAGTGCATGTACATTTGAGAGCATGAATAAGGTTGTTGTCTTAAAACACCATGTTGGAAATGATATAAAGCATCAAAAAGGAAAATTAGGATTACAAGAGGCTTAGCATGCATTGAGGCAGCATGTCTATAAGAGACTGGGCCTAGGGGAAAACTGTATGGGGAGGTTGTAGGTCTGATCATAAAACTTTTTCTGTAATTTCAGAAACTAATTGGGTGTTGGATGGTAATAATTTAAAAGAATGTATGAGATGTGATGACCATATATGAGAATTTTATATGTTTAAACTGAGTAATGCTTGTTTGGACAAGATTTCATGTTATGATATGCTTATGGATTAGAAACCCTGATTTTATGTAGGATTTACACACAATTTGCGATGACTGACTCTGCAGAGCAAGGACACATAACATAACCTACTGAGATTCCATAATGATACACATGTATGCTTCTTGAGTTGTTATCTTAACTAGTTACACAAATGATATAAGTCTGCAATAACTTGCTAGTTAACACTATGGATGTGCTGTTTGCATGGAACGGAATTGCTAGAAGCTAATCTGAGCAATCAGATTTAATAAGATCTCTTGTCCGCTACATGGACAGAATGACAAGGGTCTCATATGAATAAAATATAGATAATAGGTACAAAAACCATCAGATTGGAGGCAAGAACTGTTCTTTTCCCATTTTATGATTCAAATATTAAAGGAAGTGAAATACTTAATTAGAGAACCAAAAGAGAATTTTTTGTTAGGCACAAATTACTATTCCAGCCAAAGAACCAAAGGACTGATTGTAGCATGGATATGCATGAGGAAGAAGTAAAGTTGATAAAAGGAAAACACAGAGAGCTAAAGGAAAATCAGAACTATGTTTTGGTTATAACCTTAGGTGATTGAATAGTGTACCTCCTAGTCTAGTCTTTTTGTAAAACACGTGTTCTTTTAGGAAGCTAAGTTAACTTGTCGACTGAGTTATGATCAAGCTCAAACTGTTTGCATGATTCCTTCTCATGTTCAGGCTATGCCCTTCTTTTTTTTTTTTTGTAGTCTTTGTGTAGTATTCCCCACTCCTAACTTTTTATTTGTTAGCTTCATGAACTTTGAAGCACAATAGGTAAGTTCAAAGTTTAGATTGCATGACTCATACATTAGTTTAAGAAAGGTTTGGTTTACAGAATTAGAAATTCTAAGTGAATGCTGAAAATGATAGGTCTTACACTGTGAGAATGAATTAAGCCCTAAAATAGATTCTTGTAGTGGTGTCTAGAATCACACAGGGACGTAAGCCTGCACTATAATTTTTTAGTGTAATTTATAAGAAAATGTGCAGATCAGAAATTGTTGGTACGTGTGATTGCTTCTAGCTAATCTAGACATATTGCCTCTACCAGTGAAGAAAACGTAAGTTTCAGCAATGTACACACAATTGTAATGAATGCAATAGTGTCTATCAAACCCCTCATCAACTTGGCTGTTCAATATGAAATGGTTATTTAGAGGAGAGTATACTAAACTAAGAATGGAAGGACACAAGGTGAGGATTCTAAAGATAAATGAATATATATATATATATATATATATATATATATATATATTCTCAATACCAATGGATGCTCATATTCATGAATTGATAAAGGACCTTAAATAAACAAAGGTTGGTAGTTTCTGCCTGATATCTGTGTTATTGTGATTGTCCCTAATTCTTGGGAATTGGAAGTGGTCAAACTGGTTTTGTCTTGGGAATGAGGCCTAAGGTTGCCTTTTCTGGGAGCTACTAAACTATGTCTAGTAAAGATAAACTCTCATATTTGAATGCATTGAAGAAGACATGGACTATGTTTTATGCAACGGAACATGCGAGTGCCAGTATGAGATTTTGTCCAGTGGTTGGTTCCATCTCGAGAGGTGCAGGTGCGCATGAGCTTACTATGGTTGCACACTCCTCCATCTGCACTGGATGACCCATAGGGTATTGGGCGGCACAAGGAACAGGGTTTTGTTAAACTTTTATTTGGAGAGCAAGACATCTCTTGGTCCCTTAACCCAGGTGCCTAGAGGGGCCGGTCTACCACTTCGAGTAATACTAGTGGTTAGACCCTGTTGCTACAGCGGCGATCTGGGATATCTCAAGAGGCTTCACTATAGGTTACCCTTGATCTGTTTGGATTGCCAGGTGAAGACATGTTCTGTGCTACCTGTTTGTTGTGCCTACAAGGTTTTCTGTTGTTTGCTCGTCACTATGACTATGTTGATTGTTAATGGACCACCATTTTAACTTCGCAACATATGCGAGTCATGTATACATCATTTATGATAATAAGATATAACTCTAAGGTGCATATGAATTGAGGACTTATGGATGCCGACCATAAAGTCCTCATATGGATTTGTTTGACAAATTATGTACTTATTTTGCCAGATCATGTTCCATTTATGGCTGGACATTACTATACTTGGAGGAATCTGACCCTTGTTTCTATCTCTATAGGTAGTTCTTGAGAGATCGCGGGCTACTAAATTGACATCCTCAATCTTTGTGATGGATCAACATTTGTGACCTAGACACTACGCCGAGTCTAGGCTTTGTGGATATTTTAGTTGTTTGAGTCTAAGTGTCTTTGTGTGGGATAAAAAAAGGTGTCTCTTAAAACAACATTTGATGTTTTATTGGTGTTTGACTTTTTGCGTTTTAGTCCATACTCAAGTTTGCTTAGAGTATGACTCAATGTTTGTTTTTGTTATTATAAAAAAATAGCATAAAAAACTTGTGTCGTGACAACTTTTGTATAAAAGCACAATGTCTATAATTCATGTCCAATGCCAATGTCGATCACAAGCAGAGGAAAAATCATTTAAGCCTGTTATTGAAAGATGTTTTCAATTAATTATGAACGTTGAGTTTCAAAGTTTTATTGTAGTCCTAAATGGCTTTATTTACAAACACAATAGTTATGTTTTTGTTTCCTCCTTATGGTGTAGTTCAAATTGCATGCACTATAGAAGGAAGTACTAAAGGAAGAGATAGAGGCCCTCGCAATACCAGGAGTCGAAATGTTAGAACTCGCCCTACTGGATCTGGGACACCAGTTAGAAGCATCCAACAACAACAAGAGTTCATTATGAACACCTTGCATATGATTACTAGTTTAGTGCATGGGTGCAGACTGCTCCTTCAGGTGGGAACAGTGCAGATACAAATAGGACAATGAATTATGCAAGAGGCCTAACTCATAAATAGTTTTGTGAATTTGTGTCCACCAAAGCATCATGGGAAGGGCACACAACTGCTGATGTAGAGGAATGGATAAAAGAAACTGAGAAAATTTTTACTACTTTAGATGTGCCTGACAACAAAAAGGTTCAATTTGAAACCTTTATGCTGAAAGGAGATGCTAAAGAATGGTGGTAGATACAGCGTAAAGTGAAGCTTGCTAATCACGAAGCAAATTGAGAGAAATTCAAAGAGGTGTTTATACATGTTTTTATACTAGCCTTCACACGGGAAAACCACATGCAAAAATTTTTGGATCTTCAATAGAAAAATATGAACCTACACGAGTACGTGGTTAAATGTAGGCACTTGGAGAAGTACTGCCCACATGTGTATACTTCATATGCTAATAGATCAAATAAATTTGTTAGAGGACCCAAAGACGGGTTGAGGAGCAAGGTAATGGATAGTAACGCAAGATATCTAGACGATGCAATTGACATGGCCACACGCTTTGAAAAAGACTGGAATAGGACTCATGGGATAGACTCTCTAGCCTAAGTCAAAGCTGAACATTTTCAAGAGGAAGCACAGTGACATGATGAAGCAGGGGGATAGGTTCAAGAAACAAAGGCCATCATCATCCAAGAAGGACGATGAGTGCTCCAAGTGTCACCGCCAGCATCTAGGCAAACCATGTTATATGGATATTGGGGCATGTCTCTACTGTGGGATGAAGGGGCATTTTATTTAGAAATGCCCAAAGAGGAAAGAGGCTAAACATAAGCGTGATGCAGCCAACCAGCCAGCAGGAAAAAAGGTACTTGAGAGAGTTTATACGACCACAACAGAGGATCTGAAATCTACTTACCTGATTGAAGGTACACTCCTAGTACATTCTCATTGGACACATCTTATCTTTGATTCTGGTGCATCACATTCATTTATTTCTAAAAGATTTGCTGAACTCTTAAAGATAGAAGAAAAGAACATGACATATGAATTGTTAGTTACTAGACCCATAAGCAAAGATACATGAAAAACATATTTGGAAGACGTCAGAATAGAAATACATTGATATTTATTACCAGCATAGCTCGTGGCAATAAATATGATGGGGTATGATGTAATCCTAAGAATATATTGGTTGTATCATCATTATGTGACTATAGATTGCAGAAGGAAAAAATTGAAGATTCATATGGAGGATGCTCAAAAGATAGAATTTGGGGTAAAAACGCCTCAAGACCAAAGAAAGTTAATTGTTTCAGCAATTAAGGTGAGATGATATGTGGAAAATGGGCGCACTGCATACTTGGTTAATATGGATGCAACTAACCTATAATTAACATCCATCAATGAGGTGCCTATGGTAAAGAATTTTGTAGACGTGTTCTCTGAAGATTTACCTCGATTGCCTCCTATATGAGAGGTTGAGTTTAGTATTGAGTTGATACCAGGAACTGCACATTTCTAAGGCTTCATATAGAATGGCACGAGTAGAATTGGAAGAATTAAAGAAACAAATCCAAAATTTATCCAATAAGGGATTCATCCATCCAAGTGTATCACCATGGGGAGCACCGATCCTTTTTGTGAAGAAGAAAGATGGGTCAATGCGGTTATGTATTGATTCCCGAATGTTGAATCAGGTTACAATCAAAGACAAATATCCATTACCTAGAATTGAAGATATATTCGATCAATTAAGGTATGCAAAGATGGTTTCCAAGATAGACTTGATATCAGAATATCATCAATTACAGATTAAGGAAGAAGATACTACCAAAACAACATTCAACACACGCTATGGACATTATGAGTTTCGAGTGATACCTTTCGTACTCACAAATAAACTAGTAGCTTTCATGGATCTCATGTGTTAGATATTTCATGATTCCTTAGATCGATTTGTCATGGTATTCATTGATGACATGCTAGTGTACTTAGAGTGTGAAGTTTTACATGCGGTACATCTCGAGCTAGTGTTAAAAATATTGAGACAAAATCATCTATGCCAAATACTCAAAGTGCGAGTTTTGGCTAGACAAAGTAAACATTTTAGAACATATAATCTCTAAGGAGGGTATGTCAGTTGATCTGACCAAAGTAGAAGCTATAAAAACAATAGAATGCGCCAACCAATGTAACTAAAATTAGGAGTTTCCTTGGTTTGACAGGTTACTACATGAAGTTCATTAAGGATTTCTCCAAAATTTCAACCCCAATTTCTAAACTGTTATAAAAGAGAGTCAAATTTACATGGACAAAAGACTGTTAGAAGAGTTTTCAAATGTTGAAGGACAAATTGACAAACGCCCCAATTCTAACATTACCAAAAGGGAGAAAAATGTTTGTGGTATATACTAATGCGTTAGGAACATGCTATGGAGTAGTACTTATGCAAGGAGGCAGAGTCATAACATATGCATATGCCTCTAGAAAACTGAAACCACACAAGAAAAACTATGCAACACATGATCTAGAATTAGGGGCCATGGTATTTGCATTAAAGATATTCAAGCATTCCTCTATGATATGGAGTTTGAACTATTTTCTGACCACAAATCTCTAAAGTATTTGTTCTCACAGAAATAATTGAATCTAAGACAAAGGAGGTGGCTGAAATATCTTAAAGATTATGACTTTGAGATAAAGTATCATCCAAGAAAGGCCAATGTGGTAGCTGATGCACTCAGTAGAAAGGCCCCTGCTATAGCTGGTGCACTGTTAATGCAAACATGGAAATTGGTGGAAGACCTTGCATAATGACATCCATTGCAAGATAATAATGGAAAGGTGAAGTGTGTGGCATTAATTAGAGATAAGTTCCTTGAGAAAATTATTGAGAAACAAAAATAGATTTCTGAATATGGCGAAGTTGGTGCTTGAGTGTCACAAAGAAGAAACTCATTATTACGAAGATGATGATAGATTTGTATGGTTTAATAGTAGATTATGGGTTTCAAATGATCTAGAAGTGAAAAACAAGTTGCTAAAAGAGACACACAAAACAAAATACACCATACATCTGGGAAGCACCAAGATGTATCAAAAAATAAGATGAAACTTTTGGTGGCCAGGAATGAAGAAAGAGATTGCCGAGTTCGTCTCACGGTACTTGGTGTGTCAATAAGTTAAAGTGGAACATCAGAAACCAGGTGGCTTAACGCAATGAATGGAGATTCCTAAATGAAAAGGGGAAGACATAATCATGGATTTCATAGTGCGGTTACCACATATTTGACGACAACACGACACTATTTGTGAGTGGTAGACTGCCTAGCTAAATCTGCATGTTTCCTTCTCATCAAGATTACACAATCACTTGAAAGTCTGGCTAATTTATATGTTAAAGAAATTGTGAAACTTCATGGAATCCCTAAATCAATAATCTCCTACAAAGATCAGAGATTCACACCCAAGTTTGGGGGAAGGTTACAGGAAGCCTTAGGAACAAAATTAAAACTAAGTACAACATTTTATCTGCAAACAGATGGGCAACCCGAGCGAACCATCCAGACTCTTGAGGATATGTTAAGAGCTTGTGTTTTGGAATGAAAGGGCAAATGGGATAAACATGTAAAGTTGGTCGAATTTGCCTACAACAACAGCTATCACTCTAGCATTGGAATGGCTCCATTTGAAGCTCTCTATGGCAAACCTTGTAGATCACCATCGTGTTGGACTGAGATAGAAGACAACAAGATTGAGGATCCCTTAGTAATCCAACACTACATTGACCAGGTCAACATGATTAGAAAAAAACTTTCGGTTGCTCAGAGTCGACAAAAGAATTATGCAGACCAACAACAAAGGGAACTGGTTTTTGAAATAGGAGACCATATATTTGTTAAAATATCACCAACCAGAAGTGTTTTTCAAATAAAAAAGAAGGAAAATTAAGCCCAAGATACATTGGTCCATTCAAGATTCTAAAGGAAGTTGGAGAGGTTGCTTATCGAATTGCACTTTCCCTACAATATAGTCATATTCATCCAGTGTTTCATGTTTTGATGCTAAGAAAGTATGTACACGATCCCTCGCATGTGATAGACTATGAAGAAGAAGAGTTATAAGAAGATATGATAATAGAGAAAAAACCACTTCAGATCATAGGATAAATGGAACATATGTTGAGAACGAAGACCATCTCACTAGTTCTAGTGGAATGGCAGCATCATGGAATTAAATAATGTACATGGGAGCCAGAAGAAGACATGAGAAAGAGTTACCCTCAGTTGTTTCAATGAGGTATGCTCAAATTTCGAGGACAAATTTTTTTTAGGAAAGAAGGATGTAAGGACCAACATTTTTCATTTTTCTTAATTATTGCAAAAAACTTTAATATGGGTATAGGCTAATTCATTTATATATAAATGGTAGATTCAAATAACTGTTAAGTCCAGTTAAAATTGTCAAATACGTCATAAAGAGGTACAATTATGTAAAAGTAAAGAGCCTAATTAATATACGCATGGCTGGAGGTAGTAACTGAAGATATTAAATGAAAAATTAAGGAAGATTGAGGGCAGCTGAGAAGCCATTCTCAAAAAAATCGTAAGGAGGTATTGCTGCTCGGCCTTATTTAACTCTATACTGCAGCAATTTAGGTTCCTATTTGCTACAGCCATAAAGTGAAGGTTCCAACAACTAGAAATTGCAGAAGAGTGAGAGCTAATTCTTGTTTTCTTGTGTCTTGGGTTGAAGATCAAGAGCTAAGAGAGACTGGTTTATGTGCTTGTCATCTCCGCCTTGGAGGAGCTAAGAAGCTAGGGAGCTGCCAGTCGACACAAGGGGTTGTACAATTCGAGTGACCATGGGAATTCTGTTACATCGCCTTGAAGTGTCAGCTGTGCAAGCAAACTGAATTGACTGCACCTTGGAGCAATAAGGTATGGAAATGCTCAGACCATATGTGCAGCATGTAGTCCATGTAAATTTTGTTGTGCCTATAGATAAAGACACAAGCATACTAGAGTGTATATGTATAGTAATGTGTAGATTTATTTAGAAGGACTTGGAGAAGAGAATAAGTTGTTGATAGGAATTTTAGGCTAAAAACAATTCAATATAGCTAATCATGATGGAACTCAGCTATATATGCCCACAAGTTTTTGTACCAAGAACATTCATCAACCTATTTCTCTTTGTGTTATAGCATGTACAGTGGTCGGATAGTGAAAAATGAAAAGTATACAACTAATATTATAATTGTAGCAATGAAGATTGTAGTGTACAATAGTCTAAGTTCGGGATACAACAAGAAGTTTTTATCATGTTTACTATGTTCCACCGCAAATAGGGATATAGTTGCATACAAGATTTGCATAAGGGTAACTATTATAATTGTTGAATAATAGAGGAGAACGAGAGAGAGAGAGAGAGAGAGAGAGAGAGAGAGAGAGAGAGAGAGAGAGAGAGAGAGAGAGA